>JACRUU010000027.1:8409588-8692088 GCA_030449085.1 Kryptopterus vitreolus | reverse complement strand
GTAGAAATGTAGAAATGTAGAATGTAGAAATTGTAGAAATGTAGAAATGTAGAAATGTAGAAATGTAGAAATGTAGAAATGTAGAAATGTAGAAATGTAGAAATGTAGTAATGTAGAAATTGTAGAAATGTAGAAATGTAGAAATGTAGAAATGTAGAAATGTAGAAATGTAGAATTGTAGAAATGTAGAAATGTAGAAATGTAGAAATGTAGAATTGTAGAAATGTAGAAATGTAGAAATGTAGAATTGTAGAATTGTAGAAATGTAGAAATGTAGAAATGTAGAAATGTAGAAATGTAGAAATGTAGAAATTGTAGAAATGTAGAAATGTAGAAATGTAGAAATGTAGAAATGTAGAAATGTAGAAATGTAGAAATGTAGAAATTGTAGAAATTGTAGAAATGTAGAAATGTAGAAATGTAGAAATGTAGAAATGTAGAAATGTAGAAATGTAGAAATGTAGAAATTGTAGAAATGTAGAAATGTAGAATTGTAGAAATGTAGAAATGTAGAAATGTAGAATTGTAGAATTGTAGAAATGTAGAAATGTAGAATGTAGAATGTAGAAATGTAGAATTGTAGAATTGTAGAAATTGTAGAATTGTAGAAATGTAGAAATGTAGAAATGTAGAAATTGTAGAATTGTAGAAATGTAGAAATGTAGAATTGTAGAAATGTAGAATAGAAATGTAGAATTGTAGAAATGTAGAATTGTAGAAATGTAGAATTGTAGAAATGTAGAAATGTAGAAATGTAGAAATGTAGAAATGTAGAAATGTAGAAATGTAGAATTGTAGAATTGTAGAATGTAGAAATGTAGAATTGAAATGTAGAATTGTAGATGTATGTGTTTTTTTTTTTTGTAGAAATGTAGAATTGTAGAAATGTAGAAATGTAGAAATTGTAGAAATGTAGAATTGTAGAAATGTAGAAATGTAGAATTGTAGAATTGTAGAATTGTAGAAATGTAGAATTGTAGAATTGTAGAAATGTAGAATTCTAGAAATGTAGAATTGTAGAATTGTAGAAATAGAAATGTAGAAATGTAGAATGTAGAAATGTAGAAATGTAGAAATGTAGAAATGTAGAATTGTAGAATTGTAGAAATGTAGAAATGTAGAAATGTAGAAATGTAGAAATGTAGAAATGTAGAATTGTAGAAATGTAGAAATGTAGAAATGTAGAAATGTAGAAATGTAGAATTGTAGAAATGTAGAATTGTAGAAATGTAGAAATGTAGAATTGTAGAATTGTAGAAATGTAGAATTGTAGAATTGTAGAAATGTAGAAATGTAGAATTGTAGAAATGTAGAAATGTAGAATAGAAATGTAGAAATGTAGAATAGAAATGTAGAAATGTAGAAATGTAGAAATGTAGAAATGTAGAAATGTAGAAATGTAGAAATGTAGAATAGAAATGTAGAAATGTAGAAATGTAGAAATGTAGAAATGTAGAAATGTAGAAATGTAGAAATGTAGAAATGTAGAAATGTAGAAATGTAGAATTGTAGAAATGTAGAAATGTAGAATTGTAGAAATGTAGAAATGTAGAAATGTAGAAATGTAGAAATGTAGAAATGTAGAATTGTAGAATTGTAGAAATGTAGAAATGTAGAATTGTATACATGTAGAATTGTAGAAATATAGAATTGTAGAAATGTAGAATTGTAGAATTGTAATTTAATCCGGAAGCAGATAAATAACATGCGATCTTCAAATTGAATTCATTTTATTTAATATACAGCATTTCTCAGACACCCTTATCCAGAGCGACTTACATCTGAGCAGTTAAGGGCCTTGCTCAAGGGCCCACGATTGAAAGCTTGGTGGTAGTGGGGTTTGAACCCGTGATCTTACAGTCCAGAGGCCAACACCACTGGGCTACCACCAATTGGCTTGATTGCTTTTTAATGGACTCCCCCAGACCACTTCGGTCAAACTCAAGACCTGCGGGTCGAATGTGGCCATTTTCAAAGGTGTACGGTTGTCTTAAAATAAGTCTACGCTGCTATAAAGTGTGCATTGACAATAAAGTACATCTCCCACAATGCATGGGCAACCATAATGAAAACCACGGTGAAAATTTGTTTGACAGCCCTGCCCTAAACATTTGATATAATATACTGTATATTTGAAAACACACTACAACCATTAAACCAAGTGGGCTCTCCCATTCCCCATTACAAAGGGTATCAGTGGCTCACTATTTAGGGTGTTTCTTCTGATTGGCAGGTTGTAAGCTCAAATACCATCAAGCTGAACAAAGACCTGCCCAAGTTGCTCTGGATGAGGGCTTTTGCAACATGCCGTAAATGTACATTACAAATGAAGCTAGTAGGAATCATGCTGTGTGCTTGGCTTTTGCCTTAGTGCCAGTAATGTCCTGCTTTATGATACTTTACCTTTTAATACATGATATTAAAACACTATTGGGACACTTTTCCAGCCACCACAAACCCAATATTAATGCTTGCATTGGCTCATTCACATGATTAAAGGCTTGTCGTTGTTAGAAGAGGGCAAGAGATTCACAACTATCAATATTATATACATATATATATATATATATATATATATATATATTATATATACACATATAAAGAAAACAACACTGAGCTCCAAACAATAACAGCCATTTGCCATACATACATCTATCTATCCATCCATCCATCCATCCATCTCTCTCTCTCTCTCTCTCTCTCTCTATATATATATATATATATATATATATATATATATATATATATATATATACATGTATATATATGTATATACAGGTTACATTATTATATATGTATATGTATATGTACAGGTTACATTATTACCCCCCCCCCCCCCCCCCCCCCCCCCCCCCCCCCCCCCCCCCCCCCCCCCCCCCCCCCCCCCCCCCCCCCCCCCCCCCCCCCCCCCCCATCCCCCCCCCCCCCCCCCCCCCCCCCCCCCCCCCCCCCCCCCCCCCCCCCCCCCCCCCCCCCCCCCCCCCCCCCCCCCCCCCCCCCCCCCCCCCCCCCCCCCTTACATTATTACAATCACTGCTAGTCTCTGCTTTTAGCGCTCTGTTATTCATTACATGGATGCTTTGCAATGAGAGCTGGAATTTGGCATCCGAAATTAGTTCTTTGTAAATAAAAAAAAGAAAACGTGTGTAACATTACTGGTCTGCATTCATCCATTTTATTAACAACAGATCACACATTGCATATAAAGAATGAGGGTAAAGCAGGGATGATTGATATTTTTCATGACTTTCCTGATCATTCTGGCGTGCAGGTTATTTTTTAAATGAACTTTGGTCATAGTTCATAGAAAGGGACGAGAAAATGTGTGTGTGTGTTTGTGCGTGCATGTAATTGTAATACCATTGATGCATAATGCATTGTACCCTAACAGTCACATTGCGTTTTTGGCTTTTAATGATGGAAGCAATCATCACTGCTATTAACACTCTTTGTGTTTGTTTTGCAGACAAGCGCGTGTGCGAGGTTAATCCTCAGATTTGCGGGCCCGGACGGTGTATCGATAAGGCTGGAGAAAAACACACATGTGTGTGTAATCCTGGATTCATCCTTAATTCTCATGCAGGTCATTGCCAAGGTATGTAATATTATATGCTTTTTTTCTCCTGCATTATAAGCTTCTCAAAACACTACAATACGTGCATGAAAGCTTTCTTTGTCTGGTAGAAAAATACGAAGAATTCGGTGCAGACGCTGGGGGGGAAAAAAACAGAAATTTTGTAAAGATGATCTTGGCGATATGGGGTGTAATGAGTAAATGGGACTATGTACACTAAGTGTATGATAGCAATAATCTATTGATTCTTTTTTTTTACATTTACAATTAAACTTAGTGTTAGAGTTTAAATAGAGTTTAGAGTTTATGTTGAATAATGACTGTTGGTGTTATTTTGGATATGGTTGTAAGGACTTTTATTATGTGAAAAAAGGAGAAGGTGGTGGAAGAAGAGCTCGTCCATGTCGAGGGTTTTATTTCAATAACCTTTTAAGTTTCTTAGTAGTGAAGCCCCGTAACAAACATTATAGTAGCTAATGCTGTACAGTAAGAAAAAAACCTTATGAAATCAAGTATGTGTATTAAAACAGTAGTATGTCTTAACTCGAACTCGCTATGCTCTATGTGGATTGCTCAAACCACAGACTCACGTCAAAACAGTGTTTTTATACTGGATAAGAGACAATCAATAATCCAGCAGCCTGGAATTTGGGGGAAGAGTGGAGCACATTTGTCAGACTTGTAGTGAAAAATAACAATTTTTGACCAAAACAAAAATATCTAAAGTGGGAAAAAAATGTCATTATGCGCAAATTGATGTTATTGGTTGCATTGAACCTGTCTTTTTTATGGAAAAATGAACCAGAAGAAAAGGAAGCATTTTACACATTGCATGTTTTCTTTATTTGCAGTGATGAACAGATAAGGATAAACAACTATTGAAACACTAGATCTATTTGAGTTATTAATTAGTGTATTTAAAAAATATTACTTAGAATAGAAATAGTACTATATTATAGTAGATATTATATTTTTTTAATTTAACATAAAACCTAAACTAAAATTGGTTTATGAATATATGTTAATACAGACAGACAGACAGACAGATAGGCAGATAGATAGATAGATAGATAGATAGATAGATAGATAGATAGATAGATAGATAGATAGATAGATAGATAGATATTATATTTTTTTAATTTAACATAAAACCTTAACTAAAATTGGTTTATGAATATTTGTTAATACAGACAGACAGACAGACAGATAGGCAGATAGATAGATAGATAGATAGATAGATAGATAGATAGATAGATAGATAGATAGATAGATAGATAGATAGATAGATAGATAGATAGATAGATAGATAGATAGATAGATAGATAGATAGATAGATAGATAGATAGATAGATAGATAGATAGATAGATATTTTTTTAATTTAACATAAAACCTTAACTAAAATTGGTTTATGAATATTTGTTAATGAAAAGATTAATTCTTTTTTTTGTTAGTTTTTTTTCCTCAAAAGTTGCATTTGAGCACTTTACATCCTTCAGGCTTTCCTGCATGTTCCCATGGACCTTTTAAAGCTCTTAAAGGTCAGAGATCATTTGGAAGAGTTTGAAGGCTTTGACAACTATTTGCTTTTGTTGTCAAGAGTCTTTGTAGTGAAGAATCACCTATAGACTTTTATTTCGCCGGCTTTTTAACAACCTTTGACCCTAGAGGTCATGGGATCCAACCCTTCAAACCTTTCAAATAAGGAAAGTTGTGAAGCTGTTCAGTGACTGTAGGAAACACTATTTTAATTACATAAGCACCAAGCCATCAGCTACGAAAAGAAAAAAAGAAAAAGAAGTTGTTACGTTTTCATTTCTAGTAACTCGTTTTTCAGTGTACACTTTGACATGGTGTTTGATTGAAGATTATGTTCTAACATGTGATTTAAATAATCAATAAAAAATACATAAATAGCTTTCAGTAACAAACATACAGTAAATCCTTCTGTACATGACTACTTACTGTAATTCTCTTACTGTAACACAATCACGTACACTGCCTTGCATCTAGATAGATAGATAGATAGATAGATATATAGATAGATAGATAGATAGATAGATAGATAGATAGATAGATAGATAGATAGATAGATAGATAGATAGATAGATAATGGATGGGTGGATGGATGGATGGATGGATGGATGGAGGGATGACCGGACAGATAGACAGACAGATAGACAGATAGAGACAGACAGATAGATAGACAGACAGACAGACACACAGATAGATAGATAGATAGATAGATAGATAGATAGATAGATAGATAGATAGATAGATAGATAGATAGATAGATAGATAGCTAGATAGATAGATAGATAGATAGATATATAGATAGATAGATAGATAGATAGATAGATAGATAGATAGATAGATAGATAGATAGATAGATAGATAGATAGATAGATAGATAGATAGATAGATAGATAGATAGATAGATAGATAGATAGATAGATAGATATACACTAGAAAGACAGATAGATAGATAGATAGATAGATAGATAGATAGATAGATAGATAGATAGATAGATAGGATAGATAGATAGATAGATAGATAGATAGATAGATAGATATAGATAGATAGATAGGATAGATAGATAGATAGATAGATAGATAGATAGATAGATAGATAGATAGATAGATAGATAGATAGATAGATAGATAGATAGATAGATAGATAGATAGATAGATAGATAGATAGATAGATAGATAGACAGACAGACATACATACATACATATACATATACATACATATACATATACACACATATACACATACATACATACATACTTTATTGATCTAGTTCCATATAACAGTTATATGACAGGTATATAACAGGTATATAACAGATATATAACAGTTATATGACAGGTATATAACACATATAAAACAGGTATATGACAGATATATAACAGGTATATAACAGATATATAACAGGTATATGGCAGGTATATAACAGATATATAACAGGTATAAGATATCTAAGGTAATACAGTATATCTGTATATCGTTACAGTATGAATGAATGAATTTTGAGTATCAGTTGAATGGTAATGTACTGCTTTCTGTTTTGGCAGATATAAATGAGTGCTTGTTGTCTCCGAGGCCGTGTTTGGCCGGTCACTGTGAGAACACGGCGGGAAGTTTTCGCTGTGTGTGTCCTCCAGGCTATCAGAGTAATGCCCAGCAAAGCATGTGTTCAGGTCAGTGTGTGGCTCCAACACTGCTTACTGAACCCTTGAGGAATACTCTGAATAGTATTACATTCACCAAATAGAGAAATTATACTGGGCTTTTGTTTAAAGGCTGTTGAAACACAGTGGTGGTCTTTTATTGATATACTAATATTTACTTATATAAAAAAGAGAATGTCAATATTTTCAGCTATCCCATTTTTTTCTCCTTCACATAATCATTTAATGCATGTATTGAACATATTTAATGCACTTGAGAATAGAAAACCAAAGTTGTGCTCTAAACAAACTTACAGGATAATAAATTCATACAGAATCTACACTTATCCTTCAACCTCTGCGTGCGTTTTCCGTACCTATTTTTGTTTTTAGCACTATTTAAATAATGTTTGTTAAAGCATTGCCTGACCTCTAACGTATATATCCGAATCATTCTGTAACTCTTTTATAGATATTGACGAGTGCCGTCTTATCCCTAACCCTTGCACTAACGGCCGCTGTGAGAACACACTGGGAAGCTTCAGGTGTGTGTGCAGGACAGGATACAAGTTGCAGAATAACACCTGTGCAGGTTCATTCTTACATTCATTATAGCCCAAGGACTCGCTCGGCTTGAACACGTTGAACAGCAATGCCCCGTATGAATTCATAGATAGAAATTCGCTGATGGATCTGTGCGTTTCAGACATTGATGAGTGTGATGACCCACTCCGTTGTCCAGGAAAAGAGTGCGTAAACACTCAGGGTTCCTACACATGTGTTCCCTGCAAACCAGGATTTGGTCTTCTTAATGGCCAGTGTACAGGTACGCCCTATCATTCATCTTCTACCACTTTATCCAACTTCTATCTCTCGCATCGTTCAGAACCTGTGCCTATCTGAGGCGGCTTCAGGCATCAAGGCAGGACACACCCTGTATAGAATGCCGACCCATCACAAGGCACACACATACACACTCACATTCACACACTAGGGACAAGGTGCCAATCAACCTACGTGCATATTTTTGGACCGGGGGGGGGGGAACCGGAGAACCCGGAGAAAAACCCCCTGAGGTACGGGGAGAACATGCAAACTCCACACACACATGGTGAAGCAAGAATCGAACCCCGAACCAGGGAGGTGTGAAGTGAACGTGCTAGCCACTAAGCCACCGTGCCCCCCCCACCACACCATGTATTCATTTAGGCTTAAAGGAACTATTACTTGCACATTGCCTTAATCATGACACGTTGGCTCTCCAAGGTTGGCATCAATACATTATACTGGAGTTAAAGTAACCTGCTGCCTCCTGTTTGTCATTGTGTAAACATTCCCTGTGAGTAATTACACATTAATTGCATTAATTAATCCGAAATGCTTTGGCTCAATTTATACGAAAATATTTCGCACAACATCTGGTGAACAAATACTTATTATACACATAAATGCTTGCGTAACGTTTTGTATTGATTGCATGCAGAATCCACAAGATGGCATAACAGAGCCACTTCTAAGATGATTGTTTTCTTTTTGCATTTTGTACATGAGCTTAGAACTTAATAGCATTGTGCAAATTAAAGTGCAGTTAAATGTGTAACTATATGCACAATAACTAAATATAAATAGTGAAATTATGAAACTAATTATGAAATATTTATAATATAATATATATATTTCATATTCTACACTTACATACATACATGCCTTATATTTTTTCACTGCAATATTATATTAAGAATATATATTATTAAGCATTGCAATATGAAGAATACATACATACATTTACATGTTCTCCCCGTGCCTCAGGGGGTTTTTTCTCTGGGTTCTCCGGTCCCCCCCAGTCCAAAAACATGCACTATAGGTTGATTGGCAACTTGGAATATTGTCCCTAGTGTGTGATTGTGAGTGTGTGTGTGTGTGTGTGTGTGTGTGTGTGCCCTGGGTGTGTGTGCCCTGGGTGTATCCTGTCTTAATGCCCATAGACGCCTAAGATAGGTACAGGCTCACCGTGACCCGAGGGAAGATCGGATATAGCGGTAGAAGATGAATGAATGAATGTGTGTGTATATGTGTGTGTATATGTTTTTTATATATATATATATATATATATATATATATATATATATATATATATATATATATATATATACAGTACACAGTATACAGGACATACTTAATATCGTAAGTACACAATATTACATATATACATTATATGTACAACACTACCATAATACAAAGTATGTATACAAATGTTATATAGATAAACAGTACAATTAACAGAGAATATTCTGCAGAATGTACAGGGAGCAGGAGAACTGCCTTAAGGCTATTTTTTCACATCAGTAGTGTAGAGTTCATTAATGTCATATTTGTCTGGAAAAAAAGTAGACCCTGAACCTACTGCTTCTGTTGCCCATGTTCCTGTTTCTCCTTCTGGATTTGTGTGACTTGGCTTTAAGGAGTCTCTGATGAAAATCTTTTCACATTACACAGATATCGATGAGTGTCGTCAGCGTCCGTCGCCCTGCTCTAACGGCCGCTGTGAGAACGTACCTGGCAGCTACAGATGTGCTTGTAATAAAGGATTCAAGCTACAGGGTAACACCTGCTCAGGTACAGTGCACTCTCTCATCTATTTATTGTGAATTATCTATGTGCACTTGATGTGTAATGTGTTCAAATCCCTGCACTAACAAGCTACCACTCGAGGGCCAAATGCTGTAAATGTAAATTCAATTTAAATATCACATGTTTGTTGTTGGCTTACTTTTTTTTCGGCATAAACCAAGGGACCACACAGATTTTGCATCCATTCAATTTAAAAGAACACAATCCCAAATATGAAGCATGGTGGTGGTGGTGGTGGTGGTGGCTGTGGTGGTGTTTTACTGTTCAAGGCAATATTAAAAAAACAATAGCATGAAAATGATCTACAAACATACTGAGGCATACTTTTTTTCGATGTATATATTACAAATGTAGGGGGCACGGTGGCGTAGTGGTTAGCACGTTCGCCTCACACCGCCAGGATCCGGGTTCGATTCCCGTCTCGAGAATGTGTGTGTGGAGTTTGCATGTTCTCCCCGTGCCTCAGGGTTTTTTTTTCCGGGTTCTCCGGTTTCCCCCCGGTCCAAAAACATGCACGGTAGGTTGATTGGCACCTTGGAAAATTGTCCCTAGTGTATGAATGTGTGCGTGAATGTGTGTGTGTGTGCCCTGCGATGGGTTGGCATTCCATCCAGGGTGTATCCTGCCTTAATGCCCATAGACGCCTGAGATAGGCACAGGCTCCCCGTGACCCGAGGAAGATCGGATAAAGCGGTGGTAGAAAGAATGAATGAATGAATGAAATGAATATTACAAATGTTACATATATTTCACGTTTTGAAGTTTTTTTGCATCAATACTTATACAAATACTGTACATGTTTTTCTGTCCCAGAAAAAAATAGAAGAATAACAATAACACTAGCTTAGCATTTGGACTTTATCTCCCTTTATTTTTATTTATTTATTTATTTTAGATGTGAATGAATGTGACGACTCTCTGCAGTGTCCTGGTCAGGGATGTATTAATACTCTGGGTTCATACAGATGTGTCTCATGTGGCCCCGGCTTTGCAATAACCAACAGGAAATGCACAGGTAAATACTACTTGTTTCCAATTGTCCTTTTCATAATATATATATATATATATATATATATATATATATATATATATATTTCATAATACATATAATTACCATTTCATAATATACATACCATCTGCTCCATTAGATATCGATGAGTGTCGTCAGGTTCCCGCCCCGTGCGCTAACGGCCGCTGTGAGAACACGCTCGGCAGCTACAGATGTGTGTGTCAAACAGGGTACAAGCTTCAGGATAACAAATGCACTGGTGAGATTTGTATTGCCTTCTTATTGGTATCCCGAGCAAAAAGAAAGATGGGTAAAGAATGATGTGTGTGTTCGTGTGTGTGTGTGTGTGTGTGTGTGTGTGTGTGTGGGTCAGATATAAATGAGTGTGAGAACTATCTGCAGTGTCGTGGCCAGATGTGTATAAACACACCAGGTTCGTTCCGCTGCACAGCCTGTGGTGCCGGATTCACCTTTCATAACGGACAATGCACAGGTACGGCAACGTTTCGCCTTTTATTTTTATGCTAAAATTGGTAAACTAGGTGTTTATTTACGTGCTTATCTAGTAAATGCACACATTTGTATCACTGTCGTTATTTACGCCATTTAAGCTACAACTTAAATAATTGCTAAAGGAGTGTGTTCTTTGTCTCAGATGTGGATGAGTGCGCTCAGAACGCACGTCTCTGTGCTAACGGACGCTGTGAAAACACCCCCGGAAGTTTCCAGTGTGTATGTCGACCTGGGTTCAGCTTGAAATCGAACGCCTGCACGGGTACACTTTCTCTACGTATAGAATTTGTGTGTCTATTCAAACCATAACCATTTTTGAAATGGAGATTAGGGTTCTGTGGTCTTCAAGAGATTTTTCCTGTGTGGAGCCCGTTTTTTGTAGGCAAGTATCAGTGTTTTAAATCTGAGGAAGGCCACGTTCTGGGGATGACTGTCACATAATAATGTTCCAGACTTATTAATCACCTTTAAGCTTCCTCATTGTTGAAAAAAAAGATGCCTGTCTTTATAAAAAAACAACATGATGACATTATAGACTGAATACTGGGACGTGGGGAGGTAACGGGGAGGTAGGAGCTCAGCGGTTAAGGCTTTGGCCTCTGGACTGGAAGAATGCTGAAGAATGCCAGGATGGCTTTAGTGGGCCTTTAGAGCAAGATCCTCCATTGCTCAGTTGCTCTGGATAAGGACATCTGCCAATAAATGTCGTAAATGTAAAATAGGATACAATGTAAAATATGGGGAGATGGTAGCTCAGTGGTCCTCTGGACCAGACGATGATGGGTTCAAATCCCACCACCAAGCTGCCACTAGTGGGCCCTTGAGCAAGGCCCTTAACCCAGTTGTACATCGCTCTGAATAAGAGCGTCCCCCAAATGCTGTAAATGTAATATCATTTGTGCACTCACATGGGCATGCTTTTTTTGTGTGTGACAGATGTGGATGAGTGCGCTCAGAATGCAAATCTCTGTCCTAACGGACGCTGTGAAAACACCCCCGGGAGTTTCCAGTGTGTATGTCGACCTGGATTCAGACTGGAAGCGAACAGTTGTACAGGTAATAATTTTATGACGCAATCCTGTTTCACTTTTATAATAAGCTAGATTTTGCAGGGTGGTTGTGGAAATGTGCTTATTTAGGGCAGGTGGTAGCTCAGTGGTTATTGGCCTTTGTACAAAAAGATCAGAAGATCACAGCTAAAAATCCCACCAATAAGTTGCCATTAGTGGGCCCTTGAGAAAGGCCCTTAACCCTCAGTTGAATGTCACTCTGGATAAGGGCATCTGCCAAATGCTCTAAATGTATTTAGCAACAAGAGCAGTGATCAGATCAGGTGCTGAGGTCAGGTCAGGGGTTCATTTCTTTGTTTATCCCTTTTAGTTGAAGATGAAGTACAGGGTCTGCAATGATTCAATTCAATTCAATTCAGTTTTATTTATAAAGCGCTTTTTACAATGTGTCATCGTCCCAAAGCAACTTTACAAGATACTCATGTGTGAAAAGTAAAAATCAGTTTAGCCCTAATTGTTTCTTGTTGAGCGAGCCGAAGCGACGGTGGCAAGGAAAAACTCCCTGGGAACAGGAAGAAACCTTGAGAGGAACCAGACTCAACAGAGAACCCATCCTCATTTGGGTTGTTAGTGTTGTGTGTGGTTGGGGATGTTTATTGTGTAGTGTGGAGTGTATTCATGAATCTGAAGCATCATCAACCCGGGGGCGGAGTCACCAGAAGGTTCGGACAGGAACAGAGTGCAGAGGGGGTCTGGATCACTGACAGCTCAGCAGTGGGACATGTAACTCAACGGAGAGAGAGAGAGAGAGAGAGAGAGAGAAAGAAAGAGAGGGAGACAGAAAGAAGGAGAGAAATGAAATGAGTGGTTAGTAAAGGTCATGGTTGCAGTATGGGAGTGTGTATATGTAGTGTCGAGTGCAGACGTGGACTCCGGCAGGATGAACTATAACAGCATAACTAAAAGGAGAATCAGAGGGAAACAAAGACATGAGAGCTTCCTGATGTGTAAGCAAACAGTCACTCTCACCACCACAAACCTGAGTGATTAATGAAAGTGAGGCAGACAGCAACTAAACACACCAGATCACTATAAAACTCAACATCCATGTGTCCCCCAGATCTACTCCTTTATCTAAGGTAGGACTATTCACTAAAAGCTTGGTTAAATAAGAAAGTTTTTACCCTGGACTTAAACACTGAGACTGTGTCTGATTCTCCAACATTAATCGGGAGGGAGTTCCATAACTTTGGGGCTTTGTAAGAGAAAGCTCCGCCCCCCGCTGTAATTTTCCTAATACGTGGTACTGACAGACAGCCTGCATCCTTTGATCGAAGCAGGCGTGGTGGAACATAAGGCTCTAATAGTTCTGTCAGGTACTGTGGGGCGAGACCATTCAGTGCTTTATAAGTTAATAGTAATATTTTAAATTCTATACGGAATTTCACTGGGAGCCAGTGCAGTGTGGATAGGACAGGGGTGATGTGCTCATATCTCCTAGTTCTAGTGAGTACTCTCGCTGCCTGCGTTCTGAACTAACTGAAGTTTATTTATACACCGTGCTGAACATCCAGACAGTAAAGCGTTATAATAATCCAGCCTGGATGTGATAAAAGCATGGACTAGTTTTTCTGCATCATTAATTGACAATATATTCCTAATCTTAGCGATATTTCTGAGGTGGAAAAATGCTATCTTAGTAATGTTACCCGGTCTTACCCGGATTAAGCAGGAGGAAGTTACTTAACATCCAGTCTCTTATGGCTTTCACACATTGCTCAACTTTACTAAACTGATTTTTTTAATTTGGTCAAGCTGAGACATATAACTGTGTGTCATCAGCGTAACAATGGAAACTAATATCGTATTTAAGAATTAAGTTGCCCAGAGGAAGCATGTAAAGAGAAAAGAGCAATGGGCCTAATACTGAACCCTGTGGCACACCATACTGTACCTGGGAATGCACAGAATAGTCACCATTTAAGTCTACAAACTGGTAGCGGTCAGTTAAATAAGACCTGAACCAGGCAAGGACTGTTCCCTGAATTCCTACTACCTTTTCTAATCTGTGAAGGAGAATTTTATGATCAATGGTGTCAAAGGCTGCACTGAGGTCGAGTAATACCAGCAGAGAGACACAGCCTTGATCAGAGGCCAGTAAGAGATCATTAACTACTTTGACGAGTGCTGTCTCCGTGCTGTGATGAGGTCTAAATCCTGATTGGTAGAGTTCGTGTATGTTATTCTTAAGTAGGTATGAACTTAACTGCTGCGCAACTACCTTTTCTAAGATTTTTGAAATGAAGGGGAGGTTTGATATTGGCCTATAGTTTGATAGCTCACTGGGGTCGAGGTCAGGTTTTTTAATTAGTGGCTTAATGACTGCTAATTTAAAGGATTTTGGAACATACCCACTGCTGAGTGAAGAATTTACTATTGTCAGCAGGGGTACTGATACTGATGTTACTACCTGTTTAAGAAAGTGTGTCGGTACGGGATCTAATACACACGTTGTCGATTTAGCAGAAGAGATGAGTGAAATTAATTCATTCTCTTCAAGAAGAGTAAAATGATCTAGGATGGTGTATTTAGTTTATCACCAGAATCAATGAAGAAATCGCGATTTAAGGCCTGAATATTTTCCCTAATATTTGTTATTTTGTTATTGAAAAAATTCACGATATATATATATATATATATATATATATATATATATATATATATATATATATATATATTATATATATATATATACCAAGAAGGTGTTGGACTCTGGACCGGAAGATCATGGGTTCAAACCCCACCACCACTAAGCTGCCAATAGTGGGTCCTTGAGCAAAGCTCATTAACCCTCAATTGCTCAGTTGTAAGTCGCTCTGGATAAGGGCGTCCGCCAAATGATGTAAATGTAATGTAAATGTAATATAGATATAGATTGATTTAATAATGAGTTCTAGAGATCACCATATGTTTTTGTTACCCCCCCCCCCTTCCCCAGTAGTCAACATGTCAACATGGGGTTCAGTCAACATGTTCAGTAGGCTCAGAGCTACTGAGTGCACAGTTTAGTGTGTGACACTTTAGTCCTTCCACTTCATCAATAGATAACCTATGTGAGGAGCGCTGTCACTGCTAAATCAGGTTTGGGTTCCAGTAAACGTACATTTTAATGCTTCTGTGAGTATATAGTGTATTTGTGTGCTTCTAATTTTACGGAAAAAAAAAAGCTTGGGAAAGAATTCATATACTCATCAGGTGTCCACATAATCCTGGTGTAGGACATACCAAATAAATATAAGCATGCAGATGTAACCCGTGTCTGCGTAGTGTTCTTTTTATTTATTTTTTAAATAACCACACGAGCATCGAATGGCCCATCGAATGGACTCTTCCTGTATCTTTTTTTTTCCTGATAAAACAACAAAAAGGCTTCTACGGTGTGTTTCCATCCTTTTTTCTTCCTGTTAAATGAAAAAAATGCAGCAGGTTAAGTTTCAAGTGCACTGAGGAGACATCCAGATCACTCATATATACGTTGAACATCTTTTTTGTGTAATTCTATGAAAATGAGACCAACATTATTTTCTATACAGTGTGTACACAAACACACAGTGTATAAATGTATTTGGATACTGTCTTGTGTCGATGTGCTTTCTAGAGCACTGGAATCTCAAATGTATTTATTTAATAACATCTTTCAATGTACTTGGAAATATACACATATATGATTCATTCATGTTAACGTGTGTTTATGCTTAGACGTGGACGAGTGTGAGAATGAGCTCCAGTGTCCGGGGCAAAAGTGTGTGAATTCTGTCGGCTCTTTCAAGTGTGTTTCGTGCAGTCCAGGCTTCGAGGTCATTAACAGCCAGTGTCAAGGTAACCTGTGATCTGGTTATTTAAGCCTCTAAATATGTTTTTGATCTATTTACATGAAATAAATAACAAGAAGTGTACAATCAATGTATTAGGGAGGTTGTTACATTTACCACATAACATTTGAATTGATATAAAAACCTTTTTCTTTATTAGGGATATAACTACCGTAACATGTTTACATTAGTTTTACACTATTTACTTGGATAGCGTATGGAATTAAATAGGAAACTTGCTTCAGAAATTCAGCAGACGCTTCATTTGGGCATTCATTCATTCATTCATCTTCTACCGCTATATCCGATCTTTCCTCGGGTCACGGGAAGCAGGATACACAGGATATACAGGCAGTATACACCCATTCAGCCCATCCAAATATACAGGCATTCCATCCAATCCATCGCAGGGCACACACACACACACACACACACACACACACACACCACACACACACGCACAGATTCACAGACTAGGGACAATTTTTCCAAGGTGCCAATCAACCTACCGTGCATGTTTTTGGACCGGGAGGAAACCAAAGAACCCGGAGAAAAACCCCCTGAGGCACGGAGAACATGCAAACTCCACACACACATGGCCGAGACGGGAATCGAACCCGGATCCTGGCGGTGTGAGGCGAATGTGCTAACCACTACGCCACCGTGCCCCCATTGACTTATTCACTTTTGTTAAAAGAGTATAAAAGTTGTCGTCACAAATCCCAGTGTATATAGATAAAAACATCGCCATAACATTAGCTATGAACATTAACTATGACTCGAAAGTGGCGTAGCGTAAGAACGACGTAATCAGCGACGTTTATGTACGCAGATGTGGACGAGTGCAGTCAGAATCCCTGCACTAATGGTCGATGTGAAAACACTCCCGGCAGCTTCGCGTGTGTGTGTCGCGCTGGATTCACGCCGAAAGGAAACATCTGCACAGGTGAGAAAATGCAGAATTAGTCGGCCGTATTCTATTAGCATTCTATTAATATTTATTTAGATTAATAAATTAGAGTTTGGCTATATAAGGTTTGTTCTGTTGGTGTTATGTTATGACACTGCTCAATACTGTGATGCCAGATATAGTGTTATTTTCTATTCTATTTATGTCCATTTAGACTTATGTCTAAATAAGTACAGGCGTCCACCGAATTACATTTATTTGTAATAGGAAATCAAACATGATAATGCCAGTGTGCACAACCTGAACGTATTTATTTATACAGGAAACAACCAAAACTGGAACATAATTCTTAAAGGAGCCACGTACCATATTTAACAATTAAAACAATCACTAAATATATGTACAAAGAAATGGATAAGAAATGAAATACTTAAAAAGAAATGTATATTAAAAGAGTTATATAAAACATGATGTAAATTAATTAATCATTTTATTTCGAAGGGAGATTTTGAATGAAGTTTATACTTTATAATATCTGTCAAAATGAGTTCAAGTATAAAAACATGAAAAGTAATTTTTGGTACATTGAAAACATGTTATTAATGAGTTAACTCTTGGCAATCATGTGGTTAAATCACATACACATTATATATATATATATAATATGCAAATATTGTGGTCAAATTGATTATTGACCCCTGGTACATAAACTCATCCACCTTCATCACCTCTTCTCTCTGCAACCTCACCAATCCACTTCCGTCCCTCTCATTCACACCCATTTGTATTTCTTTATTTTTCATTTTACATACTTTATTTATCCCATGACGGAAATTCTTTTATTTGCATATAAAGATTTTTTTTAGAAGCTGGGGTCAGAGCACAGGGTCAGCCATTAAACAGTGCCCTTGGAGCACAGAAGGTTAAGGGCCTTGCTCAAGGATCCAAGGGCGAATGACCCCCAAGGACCCCTTGCTCAAGGACCCAAGGGGGCGATACTGGGGCTCGAACCCCCGACCTTCCAATCAGTATCCCCACGCCTGATGTTTTTGGACACTATGGACTCTATCCCTTGAACTAAAGATGCGACGTAGCATCCAGCCTGCATGTCGGATGGTATGGGGTGCATTACAGGATATGGAATCGGCAGAATTCAGATCTGAAAACAGGAAAATGGAACGACATTCCTCTTTCAAAACTTCAGCAACTGATCTCCTCTAGTCCAAGATGTCTACAGGATATTAAAAAAAAAAAAAAAGAATATGAGATGCTACAAAACAGTAAACCTGACCCGGACCCTGACCCAGTGTTTTGCAGCCATCCGGTTTATATATGGTTTTATAGGTTCTCCTAATAAAATGTGGCTTTATGAGATTTGCATTCATTTGTAGAATTGCAGTTATAGATTGTCTTATGAAGTAGCTGAGTCATTATTTCAGATAAACCACAAACTGATGTGCTACCAAATGACAGAGAGACAGTAGAAGAAAAGAATTCATTCTAAATTGAGGTGCAGCCACATTTGCAGCTTATTATAGCTTCACAGATGTGCCTCACGCTGTGTGTGTGTGTGTGTGTGTGTGTGTGTGTGTGTGTGTGTGTGGCAGACAAAGTTTTAGCACATCTGTTTCCAATTTGTCCAGTCAGAGGAAGATAGACCCAGGTTAAAAGCTTGTTTGTGTAGTGCTGTAGTTAGGGTTTGGAGGGGGGGGGGTAAGCTCAGTGGTTAAGAAGCTGGGCTACTGATCAGAAGGTTGTGGGTTTAATCCCTGCTATCACCAAGCTCTTAGGTCCCTTGACCCTCTGTGCTCTAGTTGTGCTGTATCATGGCTGACCCCAGCTTCTAAAACAAGCTGGGATATGCAAAGAAATAATTTCACTGTACTGATATTTTCGCATTTTAGCAAGTTAACAGCACCGCTTTTAATAACACACCAGTAGTTTGTTGTTTGTAATGTTCCGTTTCGCCCTGCAACATTTAGACATTGACGAGTGTGAAAGCTCTAGGATATGCGGCCCGACGAGCGTGTGTGTGAACACGGACGGCTCCTACAGGTGCGACTGTTCGGCCGGGTTCCGCTCTACAGGACCTGGACGCCAGTGCCGAGGTCAGGGCCTTTACGAGGCATTATGGGAATTTACAATTTGTTTTGTCCCCCTATTAACAAAGCCATAGTTTTTATGAATTGACACTTACTAATACAGTCTTAATCCTAATTTCTCTAACACCTGATACAGATTCTGAAACTACGCGCTGACTATACTATTATTTTATTTATTTTATTTATTTTTGCCGTAACAGATATTAACGAATGTTTGGAGGGGGACTTCTGCTTCCCTAGAGGCGAGTGTGTGAATACTGAGGGCTCGTACATGTGTGTGTGCTCTCAGGGTTTCCATACAAGTTCCAATGGGACTGTCTGTAATGGTATGTGTTTAATGCCGTGCCTGAGCATGTGCTAATATATACGACTGTCTAATGAATATTATTTAACACAGGTTTACCAATGTTGGGGTTAGATTCATTTTCTGTTAAGGGGATGTCACTATTCACTTTGTGAGACATAATGCGTCTATGGACAAAAGTATTGGGACACCTGACTTTTCCAACCATACAGTGTGTAGTTATTCCCCGAACTCCACCCCAGCCCTCCTCACCCTTCCTCAGCACCTGGGCACAATTCTCCACAACCCCATTCCGAGAGAATGATAAGATTAGAAATGACATACGAATGAATCTTATGCTCCACATGCTTTTGTTCATAAAGTGTATTTAATGCAACGTACTGTAGGATGTATGCTCACATTTAAAACCGGAGAAAAGATTAAGTGTGTGTATGTATTTTCAGATGTGGATGAGTGCTCCAGAGACGGAGTGTGTCAGGATGGACGCTGCACTAACACCGACGGCTCCTTTATGTGTCACTGCAAAACTGGCTTCACTGCCAACCCTGAGAAAACAGCCTGCCTGGGTAACGATCACACACACACACACACACACACACACACACACACACACATATATATTTATATATATATATTTATATTTATACATATATATTTATAGATAGATAGATAGATAGATAGATAGATAGATAGATAGATAGATAGATAGAAAAAATATATATTTTAAACATCATAAATGCATTACACACGTTTACCCACAACCTTAGGAATGTGTGTGTGTGTGTGTGTGTGTGTGTTTCAGACGTGGATGAGTGCGTGGACTCTGGCGGAAGTGTGTGTGGTTCTCAGCGATGTGAGAACACCATCGGCTCGTTTCGATGCTTCATCAACTGTGAACCTGGATACAGCCTTACAGCTACAGGAGAGTGTGTGGGTAAGAAACACACACACACACAAACACACACACCCACACACGCACACACACACAAGTATTACAGACTGTACTAAAGTTTATGTAACATTTCTCTCTCATTGCTTATCTCTCAGACATTAACGAGTGTGCAAATGAGAGTGTGTGTGGCGATCACATGTACTGTCGGAATCTGATTGGAACATATCAGTGTCACTGTGACCAGGGATACGAGGCAGCCCGAGACGGCCTCTCCTGCGTGGGTACGTCATACACACACACACACACACACACACCTTTTAATAACCGTTATCGACAGTATGATCAATATATAATATAAGTGTAATGGTGTAATATATAGTAGTTTTGTGGCCTCATGTAGGATCATTTTTCTGTGTGTGTGTGTGTGTGTGTGTATGTAGACATTAATGAGTGCGCAGTAATGGCGGGTGTGTGCGGCACGGCACGCTGTTGGAATGTGAAAGGTTCATTCATGTGTGAATGTGAGAAACAGGAGGAAGTGTATGATTCAAATACACAACAATGTGTGACTACAGGTAACACACACACACACACACACACACACAGACATACACAGAGCTGGCTTTATTACATTGCTGCCACCTAGTGTTCCTAGCTATGTAATACAAATGAGCAGAAGAATTCATCACATTCATAATGCAGTGCAGGGAAACTCTTTTCTTCTATATTTCATAGCTTGTTAGAGAGTGATAAGGGCCTTGCATGAGGGGCCCTTAGTTGCAGTTTGGCAACTGCTGTGTTACGACCTTCTGATAACTAGTGTTGGGGAGTAACTATTACAAAATAAATGTAACGGTAATTTGTTACAGTTACCGAGAAAAAATGTGGAATTAAATGATAGAAAATGTTAAAGATTACAAAGATTACATTGGTGCAGTTTCATTTCGAAAAATGGAACCGATTTATTTCCGAGGGTTCCGAGTGAAACTTTTTTTTCTTAGAATGTTAACTTAAAGTGCCACCTAGTGGACAAAATATAAGTAAACAAAAAGTAATCACAATTTAAATCAAAGTTACTTTAATAAAGTCATTGAAAAGTTACTTTAGGGTACTTAATAGGGTACTTTATAATATAATACTTTAGAAATTCAAATTGTCACATACACATACACACATCGTACGACATGCAGTTAAATGCTTATTACGACTGTATGTAAACAGGTAAACATGAAAAAGAAAATAGTATTCCTGTGAGAATAATAAATAAATAGAAAAAAAAATAGTGTGTACAAAAGAAATAAGAATGAAATAAGAATTTAACGGATGGTACGTGTGGTAGATACGGCAATGTTAAAGTGACAAGTGTGTGCAAATGTGCAATAGATTCCCTTATTTGTTGTGCAATTATAATTGTTGTGCAAATGATTGTCGAGTGTAAACGTGTAAAATTGTCTTTTTGTGCAAAAGAGAAAGAGAGAGTAAAGTTATTTTATGTCTAATCTTTAATCTCTGTGTGTGTGTGTGTGTGTGTGTGTGTGTGTGTGTGTGTGTGTGTGTGTGTGTGCTTTCAGGGTCCTCATCATCATCATCATCATCATCATCATCGTCTTCGTCTTCGCCCCAAACTCAGCCAGGAGAGAGAATCGAGTGTTACTCAAACGTGGATCCGAGGGACCAGTGTGCAGTTCTGTCTTCCAATACGACTGTACAGGAGTGCTGCTGCACTGCGGGACGAGCCTGGGGGCGCAATTGTCAATCCACCTCTCTGCCCACAACTGGGAACACGTAAGCAAACGCACAAACCAACTTACTATGCCAAGATAGTCCGGGGTGGCTGATTTGGACTAACATGGCAAAACAGATTGCATTAAAGTGAATTACTGGACTTTTTACATTAAACATTTAGAATAGCCTTTATTAGTCACATATACATTACAGCAAGATGAAATTCTTTCTTCTCATATCCCAGCTTGTTGTTTGATAGTTGGGGTCAGAGTGCAGAGTCAGTCATGATACGATGCCCCTGGAGCACCGAGGGTTCAGGGTCTTGCTAAGGGTCAAGGGCGGCAGCTTGGCAATACCAGGGCTCGAACCCGGATCTTCTGATCAGCGGCCCAGCACCTTAGACCACTGAGTCACACCCCTCCCCGACATAATATTTAATAACATTCAAATAGAAAAATAGCTACAAATGTTTCCCGATTTGTTGTATATTATATATTTTTTGTGCATCATTATTTATATTAACGAATGCAAAGATCTGTTTGAAGTGTGTACATTTAAATTACAAGTATATTAGACGTACACATGTATACACACTTGGACCAGCCGAACACACTCTACAGTCTGGAACTGTACGCTTACAATGTGACCTATGTGTGCTATGTGTACCTGATGAACCGGCATCTAAGTGTGTGTGTACACACCTGTATTGTATTTTCCTCAGCCGAATTCCAAGCAATATGTCCGAGCGGACGTGGCTATGTGACTACTGCAGTGGGGGCCTTCGGCTATAGGGGTAACACACACACACACACACACACACACACACACACACACACACACACACACTCATGTATGCGCGCACACAAACACATGCACACTCCCTTACTTTATATTGTAAATAGTAATTCTTTCAACCCAGAGCACTTTGTATATGTGTTTGCCTTGTTGTGCTTGTTGTTGCTGATTGGTGTGTTGTGGCATCACGGCAGACGTGGACGAGTGTAAACTCTTCGACCCGGATTTGTGCAAAGGTGGTGTGTGTGTAAACAACATCCCTGGTTACTCGTGTTACTGCCCCAGTGGATACTACTATGCCTTACACTTAATGGAGTGTGTAGGTAAGAACACGTCTATGTATGTGATTTAAGGCACATATATATATATATATATATATATATATATATATATATATATATATATAATTTTTCCCTTCTAAATCTGATTTTATGTTTATTATTATTTGACATGATACTATTACAAACATAGAGAAATCACTAGATATCACGCCAATCCAATAAGATCAATACAGTGATGCATTTTATAAACATATCGCGTAAACAAAAAGCTGTCAAAGCCAAAGTTTCAGTGTGATTTAATGTTAAGTGATTGCATTTAAAAGCATTTTGTCATGTGAGGGATGTCAATGTGACATTCTGACATTATAAAACATTTTATATTCCCCAAATCTGAGATCACAATGTTTTTTTTTTTTTTTACTAGAAGTAAACAGAAGGCATTTATATTTTCGTACACTTCGCCTTTGTTACTACTGTTAGTTGTTCCTAAACAAGAAATTTCAACCTTGAATTGTCCTTTGCGACAACTGGAACGTTTAGATTGCTTAACCTATTACCATTATAATAAGGGCTGTTGTTATTGATTTGTTTCAAGCAATCGGATAAGAAATGCTTTATCCTTATTAAAGAGCAATAAAAATGAAGAGAGAAAAAAAATAAGGCAAGTAATTTGTTTTTCTTTTTAGAAAAATCTGCATTGTATTGGTGAAATTGCAGACAAGTATATTGGTGAAAACTAAACTATTTAATTGCCATATTGCATCAAAATATGAATACAGTGCGTTCAAAAAGTCCCTCCGCAGTATCTGTGTAGAGTAAGTCATGGGAAACTACATGTTTAATTAAACTCCTTATTATTTTCACTCAGGTATTTATTTTTTCAATCTTATGACAGTATAGTGATGTGGTATTCCTGTCTCCAGAAAAGCTTCTTGATATTTTCCATAAACTAAATCTGTGTTTATTTATGTATTTATGATTTCTCATGACGCATGATTTCTTTTAAAAATATCACATTTTTAATGATCGCCGAATGAAAGACGCTTTTTTCCATCCGATATTGCTTTTTAAGTAACTTTATAACGACACAGAGCAGCCACGTGATCACGTGAATGATTTCATTCATAACTCATGTACGGGAAGCGTTTCCTTACTGTAACCTTTCTTGTTATAAATGGAAAGCCAATTTTATGTCTCCTCCCCCTTTTTTGCCGATCTGAAAAAATCATCCGATCCGTGAGTCAAAATCAACAATGTGGCTGATAAATACAAATATTTTAAAAATCAAAATTTCAAATGATTGTATAAATGTTAACCGCGCTGTCCGGTGTTTAGCGGCTGGTGCGTGAGTAATAATGCGCCTCGGGAAAGGCAGTGCTCTGTATTTAGTTAAATGGACTAAACGAAGCATTAGATTAATGTGCCTCAATGAATTTTTGTATTTACTCGAGGAATCCTTAGAGCCATAATTGCGACATTGTTTAAGCATTTAACACATTTAATATATATATTACAAAATAAAATCGAGGTTTCTTTCCAAGCACAAATCTTCTGTACTGCTTCGTTCTACCATGTGACTGTTTCGTTTTTTTTAGGTTTTATTTTAGCACGCAATATCAAATACATGCACTTTGTCATGTCCTAGTTAGTTTTATTTCGTGTTTTGTGTTGCTTTTTGCTCTTCCTGAGTGATAATAGATCTGTATTAATCCATAATGAATGAATAATGAATAACACAACACAATGGGAGATTATGGTTAACACAATGCCTTTAGAAGCCTCATAATAATAATAATAAGTCCATAATTAATGACAGTACGATTAGCACATGTTTATGATTACAGCAGTGTGTCAATAATTATTATAATAGGATTGTGACCATGAATATTATGAATACTGATGTCATATCTGCTTCTGTGTAGATAATGATGAGTGTGAGAGTGGGGAAATGTGTCCCGGTGGGCTGTGTGTGAACACACTCGGTTCATATTACTGCGCGTGTGAGCCGCCTCTGGTGCTGGACAACACACAGCGCTCCTGTGTCAACAATTCAGGCCTCACTGTGGGTAAGCTATACTGCTTTTTATTTATCTTACTACAGTGATATAACGGGTATAGAAAATACACAATGTACATCTAATGTCGAGTAATTAATCTGTAATCTGTTTACTATATGAAAAGTCATCGGAAGTGCTGAAGTATAGGAACCTCCTATATATGTGTTCCTATAAAACATATTTACTGAAATAGAAAAAGGTCTGTAAAGGGGTTGTGAAATGTATACGTTAATACACGTTCAAACAGTTTTTCCTGCAAATGGGTGAATATTAGAGTAATATTTGAGTAAATTAAAACACTGTGAAGTAAATAGGGCAGAGTACATATCACATTCATTCATTCATTCATTCATCTTCTACCGCTATATCCGATCTTCCCTCGGGTCACTGGGAGTCTGTGCCTATCTCAGGCATCTATGGGCATTAAGGCAGGATACACCCTGGATGGAATGCCAACCCATCGCAGGTCACACACACACATTCACACACACATTCATACACTAGGGACAATTTTCCAAGGTGCCAATCAACCTACCGTGCATGTTTTTGGACCGGGAGGAAACCGGAGAACCCGGAGAAAAAAACCCTGAGGCACAGGGAGAACATGCAAACTCCACACACACATGACCGAGACGGGAATCGAACCCGGATCCTGGAAGTGTGAGGCGAACGTGCAAACCACTAAGCCACCGTGCCCCATTACATATCACATAATATACTAATATTACTATTAGCAGTAACTACTGTAATATTATTAGTGATGGAATATTGCAAGATTTGTCATATTAACACAAATGATTTAAGAATAATACATGTTTGTGGCTGCCACAGTTTTGAAAAATGTTACAAATGAAAAAAATACAATGAGCAAATAATAATGAAAAGATTTGATTTTTTTAAATCCCTTTAAAATGATGACAAGTTTTCCATGTATTATATAGGAAGTATTTTTGGTGCCGCTGGCACATTTTTTTTATTTATTTGTTGTTGCTTTTTTTAATCTTCAAGCACCATCAATCCGCATTTAAGCAGGAGATTTTATCCTTGTTTGTATTGCTTTCTATTCCAGAAGCTACTATTTTACTTTAATTACTATTTTATAACAATTATATCTTAATAATGTCCAGATGAGGATGGGTTTCCCTTTTGAGTCCCGGTTCCTCTCAAGGTTTCGTCCTCATTCCACTAAGGGAGTTTTTCCTTGTCACAGTCGCTCTAGATTTGCCCATCAGGGACAAGCACACATAAATCATCCATATAAATATGTAATGTTCCATAATTATTCCATTCTGTAAAGCCGCTTTGTGAAAATGCACATTGTGAAAAGAGCTATATAAAGAACATTTAATTGAATTGAATAAACCATCGTCAGTCGTTCCTTCCAGTCAGAATACAGTAAATATACTTTACTGTATAATTAAGGAGACTGTGTTAATTAGAGACACACACACATTTATTACAATACAACATTAAACCTATGTTTTCTGTCTTGCGCTTTGAATAAAGTGAGGTAAAAAATGTCATTTGGCCATTTCCCCATAATCCTCAGCATCGATTTTCAATGAAGACAGAGCCAGAAGGATGCAGTCGTTCCCGAATGACAGGAAAAAAGAGGGACATTCAGGTCCATGCACAAGAATTAATGGATTCCCTAAATTAGGCTAAATTCATCATTCATTCATTCATTCATCTTCTACCGTTTAATCCGATCTTAATCCGTTCCTATCTCAGGCGTCTTTGGGCATTAAGGCAGGATACACCCTGGATGGAATGCCAATCTTCGCAGGGCAAAGACACACTAACATTCACACACTAGTGACAATTTTCCAAGGTGCCAATCAACCTACAGTGCATGTTTTTGGACCGGGAGGAAACCGGAGAACCCGGAGGAAAACCCCCTGAGGCACGGGGAGGAAATGCAAACTCCACACACACACATTGTCGAGACGGGAATCGAACAATCGGGAGGTGTGAGGCGAATGTGCTAACCACTAAGTCACTGTGCCCCCATATGCTAAATTCATATTTAAAGGAAAAATCTTGATTCAGTCACATATTCAGCTTCAGTGAGCACACAAAGGCATGAAGAATCCAGGATGGATCTTGGGAAATACAGTCTGAGAAGGAAAAAAAAAACATCATGCACAGACAGGCGGGTTCTTAACAGGCTTTTATTACAGCAATTACAGTTCTTCGGCCTAGATGGTGACTTGAACTTCCCATGAGCCACTAAACCTACTTATAGCTCTGCATAAACGACTCACATGATCTCTTTAAGTATTTAATAATACTCATTTTGTTTAATCCCACACCAACCGTCCAATCGGCAGTACACTCTTCTATGCATTGCCTTCCACTTTTTTTTCACTGTTTCTCGTTCTCTCTCATTCCCTGCAGATGAGAACCTGTCGTTCTGTTGGCAGCACGTAACAGCTGATCTGATGTGTCAGAGACTTTTGCAAGGAGTTCAAGTGACATTTACCGACTGTTGCTGTTTATATGGAGAAGCATGGGGGCTGCAGTGTGCACTGTGTCCCCGCAGAGATGAGGGTAAACACACACACACACACACATACACATTGAATTTCTGCTCGAGGAAAAACACTAATTGTTTCATTCTTTGTCGTTTTTGTAAGCAATTTATGCATAAATATGACAATATACAAGGATCCCCAAACCTAATCTGGATCCTAGTATCTAGGATTCAGATCCTAGATACTGTTTCACATTATCCAGTTCATCCACACCTTTCGCAAGCACGTCACTTTGTTGTAAAGAAGTGTATTTTCCTGGCATTGCATACGTTTTCATTGTATAATTTTTTTGGTGATTATAGGGTTTACAAGTAATTCTTACACATGTAATCCTGTGTTATCTTGTATTTTCAGAGGCGTATGAGGTCTTATGCAGTAGTTACGGTCCTCCTCCGAACTCTCCCCTGTATGTGGAGCGCTTTGGCGCACCTCCTCGGGGAAGTGGGGGTTACAGACCCCCCCAATACGGTGCTCCTATTTACCCAGAAATACCGTCTTCTGATTACACTGACTACAGTACAGGACCAGAACACCGATCTGGATTGAGAACACAGCCAGCTGACTCATATCCTCCTTTCATG
Organism: Kryptopterus vitreolus; assembly: GCA_030449085.1. Taxonomy (NCBI): domain Eukaryota; kingdom Metazoa; phylum Chordata; class Actinopteri; order Siluriformes; family Siluridae; genus Kryptopterus; species Kryptopterus vitreolus. The sequence goes on along the minus strand of JACRUU010000027.1, from coordinate 8,664,126 downwards.
CCTCCTGGACTCGGGTAGGCAAACAGTGTTTACTGGCCAAAGACCATTTCTTTTACTGCGATTGCGATATTACTATCAGTGCTACTATTATTTTGCTAATATTACTACTATTATAAATATTACTAGTATCACAAGTATTTTTATTATTCCAGCTCCAGGCCTTATTATGGAGAGGACGATTATGACTCAGCTCCTCCATTCGCACCAGATCCTCGTACCTACGGCTCACGCTATATGCCATCTCCCGTCACTGAAGACGGTGACGATGGCGAGTCATGGAGAGGCCCCGCCCCTTTCCCACCTTTCACTGATAGAAGACCAGGAAGCGAAAGACCACGGAGGGTCTATGAAAGTGTGTACACGCAAATCTCACAGATTTTAAATTAAGAAAAGAAATGTATTTTTAATCATTTATCATTATTTTTATTTGCGTAGTATTCACACATTTCATAACAAAATACACACATTTATTAGGGTTAAGAATATATATATATATATATATATATATATATATATATATACAGATCTGTCTATATGAAGTGTCCTATTTGATTTTCAAAATTAGTTCTATGTGATGCTTATTGTCTAGAAGAATGATTGTGTTTTTGTGTGTGTGTGTGTGTGTGTGTGTATGTGTGTGTTTGTGTTTTAGGGCGTTACGAGTCGTTTGCTGGCCTGCCAGATGATGAGTGTGGTATTCTCCAGGGATGTGAAAATGGCCGTTGTGTCCGTGTAGGGGAAGGATACACTTGTGACTGTTATGACGGATACCAGCTCGACATCGCCTCTATGGCATGTCTAGGTAACATTCTGTTTATCTTCCTTCTAGATCTGTGTGACAAAATTAATTCTCCAGGATAAAAATAAATAAATAAATAAACAAACAAACAAACAAATAAATAAATAAATAGATGCTGTCAAAGTTAACGCATTATCAACGCATTGATGCAAATTCACTTTAACACCACTAATGTTTTTAGCGCGTGATTAATGTGGTGCGCATCACTATGTGATGGATCTGCTCCTTCACTCTGCGTTGTGCTGACGAATGGACCAAACCCGGACAACAAAGAGCAAAATAAGCTCAAATGAATAAAGAAACCTTTCCTCAGCCGCGTTCACCGCTAGTGATGTTAGGATGGAATATAAAAGAGGCGAAAGATGTGTTTTATTAACAAAACAAAACACTCAGCATCGTGCGTCCACTCACGCTTCCTTAATGTCCCCAAATGACATTCAAAACAGGTATGAGCTCCTCAAAAAACAAAAAGTGGAACAGAATTCTTAAAGGAGCCACGTACCATATTTAACAATTAAAACAACCACTAAAAATTAACATTGAAATTAATTAACAAGAAAAAGATGTTAAAAGAAACAGTAAACTAAATATAAAATAATCAATCATTTTATTCAAGGGAGAGATTTTAAGTGAAATGTATATATTTATAACATCTGCTACAGTTAGTACATTTTTGTATTAAAAGTGTATCATTTATGGTACATTGTACATGCAATCTGGGCACTGTGGCTTAGTGGTTAGCACATTCGCCTCAGAACACCAGGGTGTGTGTATGGAGTTTGCATGTTCTCCCCGTGCCCCCGGAGGGTTTTTCTTCGGGTTCTCCGGTTTCCTCCCGGTCCAAAAACATGCACGGTAGGTTGATTGGCACCTTGGAAAATTGTCCCTAGTGTATGAATGTGAGTGTGTGTGTCCTGCGATGGGTTGGCATTCCATACAGGGTGTATCCTGCCTTAATGCCCATAGACTCCTGAGATAGGCACAGACTCCCCGTGACCCGAGGGAAGATCGGATAAAGCGGTAGAAGATGAATGAATGAATGAATGTACATGCAATTACACGCAGATAATTTGGGATTACTCAGGTAAACTCATGGCGTATGATTAATCGCAATTAAATATTTGAATCTATTGACAGCCCTAATATATAAGAATATTTAAGAAACCAAAGACCATATCTAAATTGTGTGTGTGTGTGTTTTGTGTCACTCTTCTGCAGATGTGGATGAGTGTGAGGACCCAACCTTTCCCGAATGTATAAATGCTCGGTGTATAAACACAGAAGGTTCGTATAGATGCGTGTGCCTGAGGGGGTTCATCACGTCACGTAGACCGAACTACTGCATACCCGCTTAGCCAAAATACAAATACACTCTCTTCCTCTTTTCTCTCTCTCTCTCTTTTTTCTCTCTCTCTCTCTCTCTCTGTCTCTTACACACACACAAACACTCATTTAAAGCAAAAAATCTGAATAAACCTATATCCTGTTTTATTGGACTGTTTTGTAGACATAGTTTTTATACCTAACGGCTGTAAATTGTTTTTTTTCTATATATTTTTATATAGCATTTCCTAGACAACGCAGAAATGCAGTAGACCAACCATTTAAGCACAAGCTATTTTCACTCTGTCACAGATGTCTAGCTCTGATACAGACACTGATTCACATAAACAATAGAGTTTATTTGAACCTGGTTATGAATGCACAGTTCTTTGAATGTTGTTTGTTGTTGGATGAAAGATCTTCCTAGAGGTCATTGAGGTCTGAAGCATTTCCATGTTTGTTTGTGATTGTACAGTTGTGTATCGCTCACGTGTAACACCATGCACTGTATTTTTGGCCTTCTGATTTTTGTTTTACAATGATTTTTTCCAAAGAAGGGTGTTGGTTTAATTTCCTTGAAACTTTAGAGAAATCCAAGGTGTCAAATGAAGAATAAATGTGCAAATATTATAGTTTACATGTATTCTCGTGTTTTTTTGTTTATACAGCACTGTCACGTATTTATCCAGTCAACTAAAAAAGCATTCATTGTGTCTGTAATCTATCTATCTATCTATCTATCTATCTATCTATCTATCTATCTGTCTATTTATATATATATATATATATATATATATATATATATATATATATATATATATATATACTTCACTTTACTATTACTGAATTATTATTTTATAAAGAATTACAAAGACATACAAACACTAACAACTTGCCTAGTTTCATTCTTGTAGACGTTGTATAAGTAAACTCCTAACCTGATTATCAGGCTCCCTAACCCTAATACTCTGTGTGTTTATGTGAATACAGACCATAAGCCTTTTATAGGCCAATCCACCTACATCACTCACCCACACAGAAGCTCATTAAATCGCTCAGAGTTTATCCTCCCAGATCCCAATGTGCAGCGGAATATCATCTTTCCCTATTAAAAATGGTCTTTAAACATGTTTTTAAGTTTAAATTACAATGTTTGTATGTCCATTTGTAACTCAGTTCCTGTTTTTCTAAACACCTCAGATCTAAACACCTCACTTCTGTGCAATTTATGGTTCATTTATTATCAAAATAAATAGGTTCATAAATGCATAGATACTATATATATGTGTGTGTGTGAGTGTGTGTGTGTGTGTGTGTGTGTGTGTGAGTGTGTGTGAGTGTGTGTGTGTGATGTGTGTGTGTGTGTGTGTGTGTGTGTGTGTGTGTGTGTGAGTGTGTGAGTGTGTGTGTGTGTGTGTGTGTGTGTGTGTGTGTGTGTGTGTGTGAGCGTGTTTGTGTGTGTGTGTGTGGTGTGTGTGTGTGTGTGTGTGTGTGTGTGTGTGTGTGTGTGTGTGTGTGTGTGAGTGTGTGGAGTTTGCATGTTCCCCCCCGTGCCTCAGGGTTTTTTTTTCTGCAGTTTCCTCCCGGTCGAAAAACATGCACGGTAGTGTATGAATGTGTATGTGTGTGTTGAATGTGTGTGTGTGTGTGTGTGTGTGCCCTGTGATGGGTTGGCATTCCATCCAGGGTGTATCCTGCCTTAATGCACATAGACTGAGATATGGCTGAGATAGGCACAGGCTCCCCGTGACCCGAGGGAAGATCGGATATAGCGGTAGAAGATGAATGAATGATAATATTATATATATATATATATATATATATATATATATATATATATATATATATATATATATATATATATATATATATATATATATATATAGTATATATATATAAGTTATAAGTCCAAGGTCCACAGGTTGTTGGTAAACAGAAGTTAAACAGCTAAAGGCAGGGTGAAGTGAATTTGCTTATATCTAAGTGTGTATCATTATGAGATTCTATGGTTTAAATTATATCAAATCATATTGCTATATAAACTTACAAGCTTAAAATTGTCTTATTTTAAAAATTGGCCTGTTTCAAGCTTGAAATGTATAAAAATATATGTATATATATTTTTAAATACATTTTCGAACGATTGCAAATAATATATCAAAGAGAAAATGTTGAATATTGTGTATATTCAAGATGTTTTATTTCCTAAAACAATTATAATAATGATCATAGGTATTTCTTCCTCATTTTTCTTCTCGTTTCCATCTGCTAATATACAGCCAAATATGTTTCACCTAGTGCTCATTTTTCTATTTGCTATAATAATTACATAAAACTGTACATATAAGTTATAATCGATCTTTTTTCGTACATTCTGTTTAGATCGGATATTATTGGCCGACGATCAAGAAATGTTTTCAGCAAACATTAATTCAGCAGAAAATGTTGCATGGATGAATTATTATTAATATCATATCATTGGCCTTTAATACCTTGTTGAACATAAACATAAAGATTTGTGTCTGACCACAAACAAAATCCTCGTCTGCTTCCTTTAACCATATAATGCCGTAATGTTGAACAATCAGAATGACCGCTTTTGTATACTTAAGTGATAAATAATGTCTTTTAATCAAGATAAAATTGAGAAACATATTTCAAGGTTTTTTTTAACAATCATTGCACGCTATTATTTTACTCAATATTATGGCAACCATATAAAGAAGTCTAAAAATAAGCTATATAATATAATATGTTGTCATCTGTTTTTGCCATAATATAATCATCGGACAGGTTCGTTTCCTCCAACACGAATTGCTTTTAATTGCTTTTAATATGTGGTTGAAGACCATAAACAAAGGATTTGTAGTTTTCCAACAAGTGATAGTTAATACAACAGTCTTTGTGTTTGCAGTTTGAATATGAGCCTGGTGTTTGTGTTTTTGGTCCCTTTGATCGTCATAACTGACACCATCGAAAAGAGAACAGGAGGTGAAATGTGTCAAACAGAAACATTAAACCTGAAGTGCCAGAATGTAGCCAATTCATTTAAACACTGAATTAGTCGTTCCCACATTTCCGGGCGAACGTTATATGGAAAATTACTCCATTAAATGGTATGGACAGAAAACAGCTGCTAGTTAACCATTAACAACAACGGCAACAACTCCAGCCAATGGAATTCATAGTTATAAAGCAAAAGATCACTCTATTGTGATTTAAATGTGAAGAAATGCACGCATTAAGACGTGTTATTTATATTTGCTGTATTTGATAAGAGGCAGCAGTGCATACAGAAAAAGTTATCGTTCACGTAAAACTTTGTAACGGCGAAAGTGTGATTTCGATGATCTTAACTGTTTAAGTATTTTTGACCTTTAATTTTCACACACACACTTTGGAGAATTCCCTATAGTATAAATATAGATCTCACACAACAACATCAAAAGCCAAAATTGTATATCTATATGAACAAAATAGGATTTTATGGAATTGCCATGTGTTGAAAGCAACTTTTTAAATAGTCTTTAAAAAGCAACCATAATAAGCAACATTAAGGTTTATTACAGACTAGAATAGAACGTAGAGTTCATACTATGAAATGCAACCAGGCAGGAAGAAATGCAGACGCAATGTAAGGGAACAATTTCTTAATTTATTTATTTTTTTTAATCAATATTGATGGACTTTTTGAAACCGTTTAATGAAGCGTTTGAACTCCCTCTGTAATCGCATTCTGGATTCATGCTTAAATATTAGCCAGGCTAATAAATACTTCATCCTCGTCAATTTATACTTCACATTCTGGGATCTGTCAAATAAATGTCCGCTCAAATAGAAAACCTCAGCGTCTGTGATTGTCCCAGGGGTTTGCTTACAATGAACAGATGACAAATAATGCGAGCAGCAACATTCAACCAATCAATACAGGAAAGTATTGTTAGCATGAGTGTGTTTTGGGGTCATGGCTTGTTGTGTGAAAGAAGGGGTTGCGTTCGTCAAGTCGCCTTGTTGATAGTGAAGCTTTTAAATGAATTATCTCATAAATAAATAAATAAAATGAGCAAAAAAATGAATGATTAATCAAGTCTCATGTCACAAGCTAAATTGATTTACATCGCACATTTATAAACCGCTTTTTTTTGTTATGTATGTTTGACATAGTGCAGGTTTTAGTTTATATCAGCCGTACAAAAGTGTGCAGAATAAAACACTCGTTTGAACGTAAAGATTTTAACCCTAAACTAGACATAGACTAGACTAGAAGCAAATGTGAGTGATGCTTGCCAATGCATTTTTTCCATTCATCTCTATGGGCCTGAAAGACAGAATTCCCAGAATTCCAAGTAGGTCTGGGGTTCGACAGGCATGCTCGCGACAAACTCAATCTCACCTGCTTTTCGGGAAAACACGGGGCCGAACAGCGGAGCGTCAAATTTACCCATTCATTCCCTATCGGGCCAATGCTGCGGATTTCCTGAAATTCCGAACAGGTGTGAGATTTGGGAGGTATATGATCGCGATCCACTCCGGATCCCCTACGAATGGATTTGCCATATGTACATGTCAGATGCTCACAGGATGAAAATTCTGCCCACATTCATTTTCTATGGGAAAAAAATTCACGCATTTTGGCCCCGGGTTTGGATTTGCGCGGGGCGATTCTCATTCATTCATTCATTCATTCATTCATCTACTAAATAAATAAATCTACTAGGTGGTCTGGGAGGTGATTGTGTAATTAATTAATCTTTGATCCTGGTACGGGTTATACCGGTGTCCCTATTCCAAGAATAATTTGCACATCTTTGAATTGTGAGATCTTGTGAAAGCAGAGACACACAGACAAGGTATAGTCAAGTGAAAACCATTGATTTGGCAACGCAACACAAACTACCAAGGCTTTCACTTTCTTAACGTGACTATATCGCGTCTGCGGGAACACCTTGGTAGTTTGAATTGGCAATGCAATGTACTATTGCCTATTATCACACAGTAAAACCAACGTCTGTTTCAAATGTCTTCAACTATTCAGCTCGTTATCCCATAATAGACTCAAATCGCAGTTCTTAGCCGACAGAAGTGGAACCTGAAGGGCTCATCTATTTCAAATTGTAATGAGTTGTTTATCCTCAGTAGGGCACGGTGTCTTAGTGGTTAGCACACCGCCAGGGTCCAGGTTCGATTCCCGTCTCGGCCATGTGTGTGTGGAGTTTGCACGTGCCTCAGGGGGTTTTTCTCCGGGTTCTCCGGTTTCCTCCCGGTCCAAAAGCATGCACGGTAGGTTGATTGGCACCTTGGAAAATTGTTCCTAGTGTATGAATGTGTGTGAATGTGAGTGTGAGTGTGTGTGTCCTGCGATGGGTTGGCATTCCATACAGGGTGTTTCCTGCCTTAATGCGCATAGACGCCTAAGATAGACACAGACTCCCCGTGACCCGAGGGAAGATCTGATATAGCGGTAGAAGATGAATGAATGAACGTTTATCCTCATACGCTTTTGCGCTCACCACGGTTATAAAAAGAAATCTCCCTTGACCTCATAAGTAAAAATTCCAGAAGGTCAATCCACCTGATATTAAAAAGTAAAATAAAATACATGCCCTGTGTCATATTTTTTTCGAAGTGAGCATGAATCAAATCTCTTGACCTTTCATAAAGGCACTGCTGATTGACTAATAACTGTAGGTAACAGCAAAATTTACAGGTGTACACGTGTCCCTAATAAAGTGCCTGTATACGGTCTTTTACTATAAAACAAACTTAATGTGTCACGTATGTTTAGAATTCTGTATACACGTATTTTCATAAACATATATGTCTCTCATCTGCATGCCTGCGCGAGGAAATTGGTTCAGTCGGCTGCTAAGAAAGTGTTTTGTCACAGATTAAGGTGTGCACCGGTGGCCTAGATAATCCTCTCACCTGAGAGAGAGAGAGAGAGAGAGAGAGAGAGAGAGAGAGAGAGAGAGAGAGGAAGAGAGAGAGAGAGGAAGAGATGAACATGAAAATGGGGTCAGTGTTACTCAGCTGTATATGTGTGTATAAATGTACTCACCTACCTTGAATTATTTGAAAGAATTAAAAGTAATATAATGAAATACTTATATGAAATGCACTAATATTTTTTACAGGAGCGGAAAGCACAGCTTAAGCCAGCCTACAAATAACGCGCTCATAATAATGTAAATAATCTTCAAAACGTTCCTCTTTAATAGTGTTTGTAAAAATGAATGGGTATCGAGTGGATGAGTGATATTTATTTGACATTTAAAGACGGTCTCTAAGAGTGACTGGAGTGATAAGCGTTTGTGTGTCTGTGTGTGCTCCTGTCTGTCTGTCTGTCTGTCTGTGTCAGTGTGTCAGTGTGTACATTCGGGTGATTATCTGTGATGCAGCAGATTTGCTGAGGTGACATTTTGGCATGCACAGATGAGCCATGCTAATATCTAATCTGTTCAGTTGTATAATCATTACCAAGTCAACATGATATATATACATAAAACATATCTTTTATGGTATAATATGACATAAATATGATTTTTTTTTTTGCCAGATTAAGCTGCTCCTATGTGTATTAACAGTATGTGTTAATACACATACATACTATCAATAGATTATTTTCTATCTATCTATCTATCTATCTATCTACAGACGTGGACAAAATTGTTGGTACCCTTTGGTCAATGAAAGAAAAAGTCACAATGGTCACAGAAATAACTTTAATCTGACAAAAGTAATAATAAATAAAAATTCTATAAATGTTAACCAATGAAAGTCAGACATTGTTTTTCAACCATGCTTCAACAGAATTATGTAAAAAAATAAACTCATGAAACAGGCATGGACAAAAATGATGGTACCCCTAACTTAATATTTTGTTGCGCAACCTTTTGAGGCAATCACTGCAATCAAACGCTTCCTGAAACTGTCAATGAGACATCTGCACCTCTCAGCAGGTATTTTGGCCCACTCCTCATGAGCAAACTGCTCCAGTTGTGTCCGGTTTGAAGGGTGCCTTTTCCAGACTGCATGTTTCAGCTCCTTCCAAAGATGCTCAATAGGATTGAGGTCAGGGCTCATAGACGGCCACTTTAGAATAGTCCAATTTTTTCCTCTTAGCCATTCTTGGGTGTTTTTAGCTGTGTGTTTTGGGTCATTGTCCTGTTGCAAGACCCATGACCTGCGACTGAGACCAAGCTTTCTGACACTGGCTAGTACATTTCTCTCTAGAATTCCTTGATAGTCTTGAGATTTCATTGTACCCTGCACAGATTCAAGACACCCTGTGCCAGACGCAGCAAAGCAGCCCCAGAACATAACAGAGCCTCCTCCATGTTTCACAGTAGGGACAGTGTTTTTTTCTTGATATGCTTCATTTTTTCGTCTGTGAACATACAGCTGATGTGCCTTGGCAAAAACTTCGATTTTTGTCTCATCTGTCCACAGGACATTCTCCCAGAAGCTTTGTGGCTTGTCAACATGTATTTTGGCATATTCCAGTCTTGCTTTTTTTTTTATGATTCGTTTTCAACAATGGTGTCCTCCTTGGTCGTCTCCCATGTAGTCCACTTTGGCTCAAACAACGACGGATGGTGCGATCTGACACTGATGTTCCTTGAGCATGAAGTTCACCTTGAATCTCTTTAGAAGTCTTTCTAGGCTCTTTTGTTACCATTCGGATTATCCGTCTCTTAGATTTGTCATCAATTTTCCTCCTGCGGCCACGTCCAGGGAGGTTGGCTACAGTCCCATGGATCTTAAACTTCTGAATAATATGTGCAACTGTACTCACAGGAACATCTAGTTGCTTGGAGATGGTCTTATAGCCTTTACCTTTAACATGCTTGTCTATAATTTTCTTTCTGATCTCTTGAGACAGCTCTTTCCTTTGCTTCCTCTGGTCCATGTCGAGTGTGGTACACACCATATCACCAAACAACACAGTGATTACCTGGAGCCATATATATAGGCCCAATGGCTGATTACAAGGTTGTAGACACCTGTGATGCTAATTAGTGGACACACCTTCAATTAACATGTCCCTTTGGTCACATTATTTTCTGTGTTTTCTAGGGGTACCATCATTTTTGTCCATGCCTGTTTCATGAGTTTATTTTTTTACATAATTCTGTTGAAGCATGGTTGAAAAACAATGTCTGACTTTCATTGGTTAACATTTATAGAATTTTTATTTATTATTACTTTTGTCAGATTAAAGTTATTTCTGTGACCATTGTGACTTTTTCTTTCATTGACCAAAGGGTACCAACAATTTTGTCCACGTCTGTATATCTATATATATCTATATATCTATCTATCTATCTATCTATATATATATATATATATTATATATATATATATATATATATATATATATATATATATATATATATATCATGTTCTCTCCTCCTCCTTAAATTAATAGGTTGAACTGCAAAAATAAATACATAACCTCTAATGATGCCTACCGCTCTGGACCAGAAGGTTACGGGTTCAAATCCCAACACCAGGCTGACAATAAAGGGCCCCTTAACACTCAACTGCCCCAGCCCTTAGGGCTGAACAAGCCAGTGCATTCCTGGTGCCCGTCCCAATCCTGGATTTGAGGGAGGGTTGAGTTATGAAGGGCATCCAGCAGAAAAAAACAAAATTAAATAGTTTAAATCACGATACATTAAATGTGAAGACACATAGTAAATGAGAGCAACTCCGGAACAAATGCACATTAAAATACAGACAAAAATAAGAGCCTTTATTTATTTAATTATCCATTTATTTAAGGGACACGGTGGTTTAGTGGTTGGCACGTTCGCCTCACACCTCCATGGTCCGGGTTCGATTCCAGTCTCGGCTATGTGTGTGTAGAGTTTGCATGTTCTCCCCGTGCCTCAGGGGGTTTTTCTCCGGGTTCTCCGGTTTCCTCCCGGTCCAAAAACATGCACGGTAGGTTGATTGGCACCTTGGAAAATTGTCCCTAGTGTGTGTGTGCCCTGCGATGGGTTGGCATTCCATCCAGGGTGTATCCGGCCTTAATGCCCATAGACGCCTGAGATAGGCACAGGCTCCCCGTGACCCGAGGAAGAAGATAAAAGCGGTTTAGAGGGAAGATTTATATAATAGCGGTAGAAGATGAATGAATTTATTTATTTTGTTTGTTTTGTTTTACAAACTTATTTATTCCATTTGCTGAAGTATATCAATGTCCTTAATACCCAAACACAAAGGCAGGAAGTGTTTCAGTTCAGCCTTTCAGAACCTTTTTCGACCCTGATGTGATGGAACATGCTGAGCTGTAATTGGTAAAGAAGTGTATCCATTCGCTTACTCGCGGTCGCGTTGAACTCTCGCTGAAAGCCGACGCTGTGTTGTGAACGTAAGCAGTGACACGAGCGGGATGGAGGAAGTGCCACAATGTTGCTGGTTGATTTGTGATCAGACTGGTTTGTTTTAAGTGGCTACAACAAAAGGTGATGGAAATGTATCTATTGACACACAACACAAGTCCCTCATTTAACTAAAACTGTAATAATTCTGTCACTGCGCACACACACACACACACACACATTACTTATACTGTGGGTCAGTATTCAGCAGTAGTATCATATATGACATTGTCCTGTAAAGTTTCATATACACATACATACATCGTAAGACATGCAATGAAATGCTTATTATGACCGTCCAACACCTCAACGTGAAAAAGAAAATAGCATATACATTCATAACAAATAAATAGTACAATAGTGTGTACAATAATAGAATAATAGAACAATTTAGCAAGATATTTAATATTATGATCTACCTTATATATATATATATATATATATATATATATATATATATATATATATATATATATATATATATAATAAAAAGATTTTTTGTTATACTAAGTAACATCATAACTGATTATCGGATTAATAAATCCATGAAATAATGTAAATATGATTTAAGTACAGGCCAAATAAAACAAAAATACACAAAAACCTTGTCTGTACCTAATATGATTGGTTTGCGATAATTGTGAATTTTACCGTCAAATCTGATCTAATATGAATCAAATATTTTAATAAATCTGCTTGTTATTACAGGTCCTTTAAACCTTTCATTCTCCTCACAGATGATTATAATAGAGGGATATAAAAGATACCAGTGTACAGGGGCGTAAGGATGCGTTATTATAACAGGCTAAGCTGCAGGGAACTCAACATACAGCCTTCCTGTCCCCTTCCCTAATCCCTCTGCAGATAGAGAAAGAATATACAAATGTTCATTACACTCCTGGTTAATAAAAATCTGAAATAAAAAATAAAAAATATTAAGCTTTTAATGGTATTAAACAAATAGATACGGTTGACATACAATGATTTCGCCATATAAAAGCTTTTTACAGGAAAAAAAACGGCGTTCCTTTTAACGCGGATGAGTTTTGCGAGAATTGTGAGGCCGAATTTTTCATCCATCAATATCATGGTTTTTATCCTTTGACCGCGAGTGTGTGCATTTTTTTTTCTTCCCTTAAACAGTAATTGGAGTAAATGTAAACCAGCAAATAAAGGCACAGAAGGTGACAGGAGGTTATTTCATTCTCGCTACTATCCTGACCAATCATTCATATCCCGTCCAGTAACTTACATAACAGAAATACATTATTATATTCATACAGCATATAACATTATATAAGCAAAGAAAAATCAATAAATAAATCTAAAAAACACTCGGAAGGAAGCAGAATTTGCAAACATGTAGATCTTTACCTAAAACATTAGGTGATGGAAATGTATTTACACACAACATGAGTCCAAAAAAAAAACTGTTAGAAATAAATCTACCCAAACACACACACACACACACACACACACACACACACACACACACACACACACACACACACAGTTTAACATGCAGTATTACAGTATTAATGGAGCTAATTAGGGTTATGCTCACTCCAGCCCTAAACAAAGTTACTAAAAATGTGATATTTATATGTTGTTCTGATTCATGTTTATAGTGTTGTGTTCATCATACCGCATCACACAAAATACATGCATAGTCAGATATTCGCTTTTAACTCTTTGACACCACAAACAAAGAAAAAATATTATTTTCAATTCGGAAAAATAAGTTTAAAACAATAATAATAATAATAATAATAATTTCTATTGTTAACATTTTGCCAGAAAAAGTCAAAATGTTGGAAAATACGAACACAAGGAGCCACAAAAACTTTTATTCATCTTCAAGATGGCATTTGATCACCCAACACACACACACCTAGAACTGTATGACAGACGGTCGGGAAAAAAATAATTTAAAAAAGAAAATGAAAAGAAAAATGTCAGAAAAAAAAATAAAAAAGCTGTATTTCTGATTTCCAAAGCTGATAGAATAAAAAGTCTACAATGTATTTTCTACAACCAGATAATCAAATTGTTCATATATATGTAATTATGATGCACTGAATTATTTTTCTATCTATCTATCTATCTATCTATCTATATTCTTTCTATCTATCTATCTATCTATCCATCTATCTATCTATCTGTCTGTCTGTCTATCTATCTATCAGCAGGGTTTGACCCACCTGTATGTGGATTAGCGTGTTAAACTCCTCCCTCAGTAGTTATATAGGTCTGAAACATCAGTGTCAGCACTGCACGCTCTCTCTCTCTCTCTCTCTCCCTCTCTACCTCTCTCTCCTCCTTTTCCCCTTTATACTCCTAATTTTGCCATTTCCACCCAGCTCTCGGTTTGTGCCCTGACTCAAGTCATAGCATGGAGTTGCAGGATTTCTGTTTAAACGACAACTTCAAATTCCTCAATCAGCAAAACAGGTATGTTGTTGACGTGATCGTATGTAACCTGTATAGACACTTAAATCCTTTTCCATATTTGCGAAGACTTTATAATTTTACATTATAATATCAGTCAGTATAGATATACTGCATATGCCTTTTTTATGTAATATATATGAATGTATGGATAACATACAAACATATAGCAGATGCTTTATGTTTTATCAACTAAATAGAATGTAGTGCCATATGTCATAATCTGTTCATGTAGTGCAGAATTGTACATTATGAAAGATAGATAGATAGATACATAGATACATACATAGATAGATAGATAGATAGATAGATAGATAGATAGATAGATAGATAGATAGATAGATAGATAGATAGATAGATAGATAGATAGATAGATAGATAGATAGATAGATAGATAGATAGATAGATAGATAGATAGATAGATAGATAGATAAAATAAATCTTAAAGATAATTAAAATAATCGGATTGATTTCTAATTAGGTGAAATTAGATAATAATTGATCGCTGTATATACCTCTATAGAGTTCTGTTAATGGTGCTATAGATAGACTGTTTAAACAGAAAGATGGGTAAATAGAACGACAAACAGATATACCATAGAACAATAAAGATGGGAAGATTGATAGAAGGACAGAGAAGAAAAAAAATCAGACATTCAGATAATTAGAATGAAAATTAGAAAATAGACACAGATTAAATGATATGGAAATTCACTTGGACAAAAACACATTTGTCCAAATTACTGAGATAAAATATTTATATGAGTATCCCAAAGGTACCGGGATTGCCTATTATTCCTTTTTTTGGTGTCTGGTGATAAAGCACTTTATCAAAGTGTAAATGAATAATATATATATATATATATATATATATATATTATATATATATGTATATATTCATTCATTCATTCATCTTCTACCGCTATATCCGATCCTCCCTCGGGTCACGGGGAGTCTGTGCCTATTTCAGGCGTCTATGGGCATTAAGGCCGGATACACTCTGGATGGAATGCCAATCCATCGCAGGACACACACACACACACACAAACACACACACACATTCATACAATAGGGACAATTTTCCAAGGTGCCAATCAACCTACTGTGCATGTTTTTGGACCGGGGGGGAAACCGAGAGAACCCCCTGAGGACGGGGAGAAAAACCCCGGAGGCACGGGGAGAACATGCAAACGCCACACACACATGGACGAGACGAAAATCGAACCCGGACCCTGGCGGTGTGAGGCAAACATGCTAACCACTAAGCCACCGTACCCCATAATGTAATGTAATGTAATATAATATAATATAATATATGTAAAATGTAAAAAAATGACAAAAAGTAGGAAAAGCACTTGAAATGTGGATTATAACGGTACTTTTTCTTGGTGTGTTTCCTTCCCAGTCTCATGGAACTCTCTTCTTCTGATGATCCTCCATCTCCACAAGGGCCAACCATGAAATCTGACTCACCCAATTTGACACCAAACAGCCTGAGCAGCACGTCAGACAGCAGCGGTTACAGTGTTTTCTCCTCCCTCAATCCATCGCACTTCACTACTCAGGAGAGCGACGAGCTGCATCAGACAATCTCCATCTTAAACCGAGACTACGTCCCGTCGCTTAGCCACGGGCCCAAGCGCCTATGCCTGGTGTGTGGAGACTTTGCATCGGGGTACCATTACGGCGTGGCGTCCTGCGAAGCCTGCAAGGCCTTTTTTAAGCGAACCATTCAAGGTAACATTGCGCCTGTGGTCCCTCCCACTCACTCTCGAAGTTTTACAAGCAGATGAGAACGAGACGAGGGTGACGGATACATAGATAGACGGCACGATGACGGGATTGATTTGCGTGTGAAGACTCAATGTGCTGTTATAAGCATGCACATTAGTGTCCCATTTGCAGACAGTGAGAAAATGGTCATTGGTCTTAATGCTGCGAGGGACAATCAATATATTGATTAAAAAATGTTGCAGCTGTAGAGGAGACGCCTTAATCCTGTTTTTGTCCTCTTTTAAGCTGATTGATTGAAAAAAACTTTATGTGTGAGAACTGTTGTGTTTTAACCCCTTCAAACCGCTTCCACAGCCAATTTAATGTATATATTCATCCAGTGTTAGTTTAAGCATATTTAACACATACAATAGACCATATTGGATGCACTGATTGAGCCATCTAGCGTAATTATAGTATCTGCTTGAAAGCAAAAACGCACATCATTATTGTTTTTATATGATTGTAAGTAAATTCAGGCAACAGGGGGTTAATAGGCCCAGGATTATGTATAATCATCGTAATAAAAGTACATGTATCCATAATTTTTGTTTAAAAAAAGGATATATTGTTAAAACACAATCCACAGAATTGGAAGTAAAGATCTGTAACACTGTATTTTATGTATATTTGGGTATAAAAATGTAAATATGCACTAAAATATGCTCAAAGTATCCATATGGTATTCCCTGATAGTCCTAGACCTAATTCGGTATATTTTTTTTCTCCTCCGAAATCTCAGTGCAGATTTCTCCATGCTTTGTAGTAGTTTATTTTTTTTTACAATGTGAATTTGTCTGTGATGCAGGAAACATTGAGTACAGCTGTCCGGTAGTGAACGAGTGCGAGATAACGAAGAGGCGACGGAAATCGTGTCAGGCCTGTCGCTTTCAGAAATGTCTGAGGGCGGGAATGATGCGTGAAGGTGAGCTTTGTTAAAATGATACAGCGTTACAGACCAACATTGTACCCTATTCAATGAATGAATGAATGAAAATGCTTATCAAAGTAAACGTTCCAAGTATCTGTACTTTCTCAGATTATTTCCATTTTGTGATCTGGATTATATTTTAATGTACATGTTAACAAAGCATTCAGGCAAATACTTCAATCGTTTTAAATTATAACCAAATAGAAGACAACCATAACACGCTTTATATGTATGTATATATATATATATATATATATATATATATATATATATATATATATATATATATATATATATATATATATATATATATCATTGTGTATCTGTAACAATAGAAAGCGTATATGGCTGTGAACTGAATTCAAACCCAAGTTTAAAGTTAGGTTCGAGATAAGGATTTGACATTTACAATGTAATATACTCTAATATACGTAGTATTATACATGTATACATTACACGCCGGATGTAAAACGATACATTCTGTAATGACGTTGTGTGTTTGTGTGCGTGTGGTTTACTATATGCAGGCGTACGCATGGATCGCGTCAGAGGAGGCCGGCAAAAGTATAAACGAAGAGTGGATTCGGGGCTGCCTGTTTTCATCCAACCCCCATACACACATCCGGTGAAATGCATCCGTAAGTGAGCTCCCCTTCATCATTTAACATTAAGGTTGTGAGTTTAAAAGCCAACAAAGTGCTTCTCCGAGGCCATTAAGCAAGGTTATATGCAACGTTAATTACGTCGTTTAGGTACAGGTTGCTGTGGATAGGAAATGCAAATATACTGTACATATCATACATTTAGCTTTAGTCACATCTTTAGCCAATCTCTCGGGTCACGGGGAGCCTGTGCCCATCTCAGGCGTCTATGGGCATTAAGGCAGGATACACCCTGTATGGAATGCCAACCCATCAAAGGGCACACACACACACACAATTTTTCCAAGGTGCCAATCATGTTTTTGTTTTTTAATAAATCCTCTGCTCCTTATTTCATAACCGTACGGCTTAAAAAGGCTGCAAAATCACTTAGGCCCATGTACTTAATTAATATGGTCAAATTGTGGTGGTTGTCTTTAGGTGACATTATTTTAGATTTATTACAGCCTTAAGTTTTGTTATCAATATGATTATTGAACACTTTTTAATATCAGGTGAAATTAAAGATGCACAAATAACAATGCTAATTTGTTTGCTAATACATTAATAATGTTTAGTTAATGGCCAGTTAATCATAGCTAGATGAACCTATCTAATGTATACCTACCTTATACCTGTTGACAGGTAATAAGGTGATTTCTCAGCTGTTAGCTTCTGAGCCGGCGCCGCCAAGGGCCTCTCCTGACCCGACGGCCCCTGACAGCGATCTCAAAACCTTGTTGACCTTATGCGACCTTTTAAACAGAGAACTGCTGGTCATGATCAGCTGGGCAAAACACATACCAGGTAAAAAAAAAAAATAATAATAAAGTATTACGAAGCCTTGATGTATCGTTTGTATGCGAGCTGGTGATGACAGAGGAACGTCTCTCACACCGTCCATTCAGGATTTTCGTCCCTCTCGCTGGTGGATCAGATGGCGCTCCTGCAGAGTGGATGGATGGAAGCGCTGCTGCTGTGTGTGGTGTGGCGTTCGCTCAGCTCTACTCAGGAACTGCAGTTTGCCGAAAACCTTCGTCTGAACGAGCCTCAGTGCAGGAACGCCGGCCTGCTGGAGCTTTACACGCCGCTGAGACTGCTCGTCGACAAATACAGACAACTCAACATCAGCCACGAGGAGGCCGTGACGCTCCGAGCCATGGCACTCGCCAACTCTGGTATGCAAATACACAACTACGCATGTGCACACACGTACACATGTATTTTGAGAAAAGAAAATATATATATATATATATAATATAAAAAAAAAAAAAAATATATATATATATATATATATATATATATATATATACACACAAACACATGTGAAGATATATATATATATATATATATATATATATACGCAGTAGAAGATGAATAAATTAATATATGTGTATATATATATATATATATATATATATATATATATATATAATTTTTTGGGGGTGGGGGGGGTGTTTGAGTGTGAATGTGAAGATATATACACCGGATATATACACCGGATATAGCAGTAGAAGATGAATAAATTAATGAATATATATATTTTTTTTGGGGGGGGGTATAGTTATCTTTTATCTACTGTACACAAAAAAATGACAGATATACATTTTGCATGTACCTAGTTATAAAAATAAAGTTATAAAATCTTTGTTGTGTTCTGAGATAAATCCATGATATACAATTAGCGCGGGCAAATGTGTGATTTCTGATACTCAAGAAAAAAGAAAAAAAAAGACAACTTGTTGAGAGTTTTTTCTTCCATTAAAGAGGAAGGCAAATATATGTGCAAAACAACGTTTGATTTTCTCATCTGTACCCAAAATATTGTTATTTGCGTTATTCTGTATTTTTTCATTCTTCCCACAATTACATTCTGCCAATAAAATACCCACAAAATCAAAGAAATCATCTTTGCTAGGAAATTCTTCTAAAATATTAACAAATAAAGATGTCGCGTTTGTGTACGTTAGTCAGAGGGTTAAGGCTGATAAACATTTGCGCGTTTGTTTGTGTTGTTAGACGCCGAGCACGTGGAGAGCGGCGACAGAGTGCTGCGTTTTCAGGACGGCCTCCACGAGGCGCTACAGGACTATGAGGTGAACGAGCGGGCGGCTGAGCCTCACCGCGCAGGCAGACTGCTGATGACGCTGCCGCTGCTGAGACAGAGCGCGCACCGAGCAGTGCAGTGTTTCCGCCGCCTGCACCTGCAACAGCGCGTACCCATGCACAAGCTCTTCCTGGAAATGCTGGATACCAAGATTTAAAATGATCGAGGATTGTTTGTGGGTGAAAGTGTTTTTTTTTTTTTTTTTTTAGAATTTGGGACTATGGACATTGTGTACACTGATAATTAGAACAGGGGTGAGAATTATGGATAGAGATTAGTAACAGAAAGAACAGAAAGAAAGTGAAACTGAAGGTAAAAGTTGTGAAATGTGAAGGATCGTCAAGTTATGAATGTAAATGAACTACACATTGTTTAAGAGCAGCACAGTCATCATAAAAAGATACACACACACAATATGTATGTATGTGTGTGTGTGTATATAGTGTGTGTGTGTGTGTATATGTGTGTATATATATATATATATATATATATATATATATATATACACACACATACACACACACATATACATATATACACTCATACATGTATACATACATACATACATAGATATACAAACATTCTAGTGATTTGTACACTATACATGGTTGTGTATGCTTTGGTGTTCTGATCCACTGCAGCATAATTACTTGAAAGCAAGCATCAAGCATGAGCTCATTTTATAAATGAAAAGAAGAAGAAAAAAAAGGTCAAGTGATTTAAACTTGAAATACTAAAGAAGTAGTCCATTATGTGTGAATCGACACATCCCGGGTGCAAAGCGCCGTGTGAAATGCATTCCCTTTGAATGAAGGACATTTAAAACACTTTTATATATTACTTCATTTAAAATGACAATATAACTGAATCAACTATAAGTAATTTTTTTAAATTATTATTACCTTTAAAACCTACTTGTAATTTCCACGATGTAAAGTTTATCCTTTTGCGTCGAAATGAAATGCCACTGTATAATTGACCTTCACAATAATTGGCAATTTATTCTTATTCATAATGATTATGGTAATTTATTTGTAAATAAACTATTTATTGTATATTGATTATGCTTTGCTGTTGTTTGTTTGTTTGGTTATAGTTTTATAAACTGGGCTTCTGTTAGCCAAAGGAGGAGAAGAAGAGCAGGAAGAGATGTACAGAGACGGCAGGGAAAGGAGAAGTGTACGAGAGTGGAGGATAGGGTTGGGTACTTTAAATGCCCATCTGCACATTGTGTCATCAGGAAGGAGAAAGGAAGGCAAAGAAACTGTGGTGGTGGAATGAGAAAGTGCAGGAACGCATAAAGGGGGGGGGGGGGGGGGGGGGGGGGTCGGTTGGAGAAAAGAAACAGAATTGGGATCGGCAGCAAAAAGTACATATGTATACATAGTCATGGTAATATGTCAGGTAGAAGATCCCATCATCAGGGCTTAACCCAGCTAGTGTGTTAATCTCCTCCTTCTCGTCAGCTGTAAATAGGTACATCACTGCTGACTTAATAATATTATATAATGTCAGACATTCCATAAATATCCCTAAAGTTTTCCTATTTGAACTTCACACCAACCTTGTGTCCCGGTAACATCACACCGCCCCCAGCTGGTACACGAGAAATCTAAGATGAGCATTTCATTCATTCATCCATCTTCTACCGCTTCATCCGACTTCTCTCTCAGGTCGCCGGGGAACCTGTGGCTATCTCAGGCGTCTGCACGCATCACCCTGTATGCAATGCCAACGAGTTAGAAATGTACTTGGGTACAAAATTGTACCCAAGTATGGCCACTTGTACCTTTCTTTCTGAGAGTGCACTGTGGTTCCTGTAGACGGTTTTGGTCTGCGGTTTCCTTAGGACTATACTTGCCGCTATCCATGTTATCCACGTAAAGATGCGTATAGAGTCCCTCTCATGCCACGTTATATTTTGGCTTGTAGGAATAAACAAATTCATTTAAAATATCGATTCTCAATCACTTTGTTTGTGCCATTGTTCAATATGCTATACGAATAAAACATTACTGACCTTAAGAACACATTTCCGTAAATACACACATATGATATACTTCAAAAATGTCTCAAACAATGGTTTGGTGAGGATGCACCTTATAAGCCAAAACTGCCACATGTAAGGACATTAAAATGGTATATTAAAATTAGGATCATAATCAGGTCTTGAAATGAAGTAGGAAAAGAAAAGAAGGAAAAAAAAAAACAGTCCTTTGGCTTCCTTTAACAGTCAGTAAACTCAGGCCAGTACAATTAAGATGGGATTACCGTAAATTCCGGACTATAAAGCGCACCTGCATATAAGCCGCATCTGCTCTATTTAAAAAGAAACCCAAAAAAATTCATAAATAAGCCGCACCTGCATACAAGCCGCATCCGCTTTTGAATTGTAAATGTACATGTATGTACCTAAATAGATCCTTTCCTAACCTGTATTTTAACACGGTGTAACGGTGGACGCTGCACAGAGACGCGGAGATCCGGAATTCATACAAAACAGGATTTATTAAAATAAAGAACTCAGGAGACGCCGCTCATACGGAGCGGCCAGACAGGCTAGGGAGCCTTGCGCTCTGCGCGCCGTGGTACCGGGAGTACCGGAGACTTGCAAGTCCGTGAATCGGGAACAGACAAAGGTTAGGCATAAACATATATCGAGCGTCCGTGTCCGCGACACTAGGTATGTGCTACGAGCCCGGACGGGGATTGTAGAGTGAACCGGGCTTATATCGGGAGAGGGAAAATCAAGAACAACTTTGGCTGATT
Organism: Kryptopterus vitreolus; assembly: GCA_030449085.1. Taxonomy (NCBI): domain Eukaryota; kingdom Metazoa; phylum Chordata; class Actinopteri; order Siluriformes; family Siluridae; genus Kryptopterus; species Kryptopterus vitreolus. Next base: position 8,641,949 of record JACRUU010000027.1, on the reverse strand, counting down.
TGTGCGTGTGCGTGTCTGTGTGTGTGTGTGTGTGTGTGTGCGTGTATGTGTGTGTGTGGGGAAAAGAGCAGGGGAGGAGAGAGAGAGAGAGAGAGAGAGAGAGAGAGAGAGCACTGAGCAGAAATTTTGCTGATTAAAACGGGACAGAACCAAGAGAAAATAAGCGCTATTTACAGTATTTATCTTCATTTCTCCTGTGTGTGAAATCACGTCACCTTAACCTTGTAAAGATAGAGTTTGTCCTCCTTCTATCCGCTTCTACCCACTTATACCTGCTAAAGAGGAACTAGCGCATTCTTCTTCTTTGCATTTATTTTGTGTTAGTTTTGATTCTAATTCCGGTTAGAGCCCCTAGCGGTCGGGAAAAAATCTGCAGAATAGCCGCACCTTATTATTAGCCGCATGGTTCAAAACCTAGGAAAAAAGTAGCGGCTTATAGTCCGAAATTTACGGTAATTAAAAATTATCGATATATTAAAACTGAAATAAAACAAAGCAAATTGCTAACAATTTAACTAAGGATATCAAAATATCCAGGCAGAATAAAACTTAAGTATATTAGTCTCAGGTATTACAGAGCTGATGTGTTTGAATCCTTAGTTAAGTGGTTTCGATGAAAGGACCTCGGTTTTATGAGATGTGAAACGACTAAACACATCCGGAAACATTGTTGTACAATATTTATTTGACTTCGCTGTGACAAAGTGGAAGATTTCGATATTTATATTTATGCACATTGAATATTTAAAGCAAATCAACCTCTTTAATTCCCAGCACGCCTGCAAGTCAGACCAACAATAATCACAACCACAACTGTGACTTGTACATAATTGATATGGTTTGCTGCATAATAAGCTTTCATATAAACACTCTGACTAATGAGCTGGGAATTTAAGGGGTTTTATACTATTCAACATGTTCAAGTGAAGAAAACAAAAACAACAAAAACAATATTTTTCAGGCCAGTGATGACATTTCGAAAAGAACATCACAAGCGTACACCCGTGAATATAAAAGACATAAAAAAAAATCATTCATAATGTGCATGTGTGTTTGTTTCCAAGTTCCACTGAGAAGCCCTTATTTAGCATTCGTCTGGTCCCAGGCTACTTATTTCACCTATTTTAATAAGATCACAAAGCATGATGTAAAAGGTTATTAGAAAAGGTCATATCAGTATATGAATTGTTATTTTAGAACAGACTCGGTTAAACACATCATTCCTTATACTGTAACATAATACCATTGTGAAGCTCTGCAAGTACATTAACACAGTAGTCATTTCCTGAAAGTGTGTGTGTGTGTCTGGAGTGTCTCCAATACGTCTCTCATGCAGCCCTGGAGGACATGTTATCTCAAGGAAAGGTCATTTAAAAAAATGATTAAAAAATAGGAATTAAATGGAGGAAAAATCAATACCTCGTTGTTCATATAAATTCCATGTGGATGCACGAATACATTGATTGCGCCGTTACCAATTAGAAGCTGGTCTCATTCATATGTGGTTTAGGACTGGTGGGAGGTGGCGATGAGGGGCTTTCTGCTTTAGGCCCTGCATCAGGAGGTGTGGCTTCACTTACAGGCAACGTGGGTCCCCGGCGTGGAGACGTGGGCGTCTGCGACCTGATCGGGCTCAAATTTGATGAAGAGGAGTGGCACGGGGTGGAGGGGGCGGGGCGCCTGGAGGCGGAAGAAGATAAATGCGGTCTGAGCCCGAGCCTTGCTTCTGTCCCTGCAAAGTCTGAGATTTTGGCTCGTTCCTGACATCGTTCGACAAAACTGCCTCTCCGAGGTGCAAAGAGACCGTCTCTCTCTCGCTCCTGGTGTCTCTCCCGGTCGCTCACGCTACCGCTCAGAGAGCTGGTGCTGACGCCGAGATGAGGGGGGATGTCGCGCACTCTTAAGAAAGGCTGCTGCGGGCGTGGAAGAGTGACGCCACGAGAGCCAGGAAGACCGACGCGAGCACTCTCACTTGACTGAGACTGCAGACTAAAGAGCGGAGAAAGAGAGAGAGAGGGAAGGGAGGGAAAACAATTACAATAAAAGCGACAAAAAGAAAAAAAAAGCATTAATCTCCCTCATTGATGTCTCTTTTCACACATACATGTGTTTAATGTATGTAGAGCATGGTGTGTGTGTGTGTGTGTGTGTGTGTGTGTGTGTGTGTGTGTGTGTGTGTGAGCGCAGCGTGTTGTACCTGCAGGTAGAGTTGCGAGAAGAGTGTGTGAGCGAGGCAGCAGGACTCATGTCTGGTGTTCTGGTCAATGCCAAGTCACACTGATCCAACAGCTCCAACAGCTCCTCCTCTGTCGGGCCTCCGAGTGCTGCACACAGACCAACACAATTTAATTTCCACTTGAATGTTGCCTTTATATGAACTAATAAAATATGCATATAAAAATGCACCCCCCCACGATGTCTTGTGTATGAAGCGCTTAATTTACTTGCCTTTTATGTCCACCTTCGCCGCAATCTCCATGCCCGTCGTGAGGTCCCACATCTGAATGCTGCCGTTGCCATGGCCGCTGAACAGGAAGCGGCGTGGCCGTGATCCAATGCGGCTTGAACCCTCGCACTCGTGAACCACGAAAGCTGTAATTGGGGTCCCATCCACAGAGCGCACCTCACACACCCTTATGCGTACACACACACACACACACACAATTGATAATTCCCTCCTTCGCATTTTGTTTTTTTCCCTCACTCAGTCAATTTTAATTAATTACAAGTTTGTGTGTGTGTGTGTGTGTGTGTGTGTGTGTGTGTGTATGTATATATATAGATATATATATATATATATATATATATATATATATATATATATATATATATATATATATATATATATATATATCTATATTATATTATAGAATACACACATATATACACACACACATACATACAGTACATACACACGATCTATCTATCTATATATCTATATATATATATATATATATATATATATATATATATATATATATATATATATATATATATATATATATAGCACAAACTTAATTTCTTTACACTACACAGGACTCATATCCACCCTTCATTTCTCGCTACTCTTTCCAAAGGAAATACAAACAGGTCGATCGAAATGTCAAAAAAGGTCTCTCCTACCTTTTGCCATTGGAGGACAGGCGTACATAGAGCTTATCGGTGTCAGGAACGACACGCTGGATAAACACCTGCTGCTCATCTCTCTCTCCATATGGACCTGAGAAACAAACAAACAAAAAGACCAATTGCAGATTTCTTTACACAACATAGAACACGTTTGGTGTATGGAGTATTTTTTATCTGCTGGAAATGATGGATTGTGGACACTAGATGGTGCTAATGTTTAATGTCTCAGAGATGCATGTGGTTTTCAGATGTAAAAATAGATTGTGGAAAGAAGTTAAGAACGCAGCACTGCCCATTTCTTTTTAGTGTTGCTCCCAAACAGATATCAGTCTAAGAAGGAGGTATAATTATAAATAAGGAGGTAAAAAAAGGCATAATTGTCTATTTTTTCCATTCATTTCATTATTTTTCATTTTTACATTTATGAACTTGTTTTAACAAACCAAATTACTAGTTCTTAAAAATGTGGGGGAAAAAAAATTACACAAACTCAGAGGTACAGTGTGTAAAGTTGTGCCAATGTATGCGAGTGTGTTTGTGTATATATGCATCCTGCAAATGTCAATGACGAGTCCAGCTATTTTTTACATTTACATTTACAGCATTTGGCAGACGCCCTTATCCAGAGCGAATAAACAATGTGTAAAAAAAAAAAAGAGATACATCATGTCTTGCCCAGCCAACTATTTTTAGGGTGAAAGCAAAACGGTATACCTTCAATGTTTATTTGTTTTTTTTTTCGTTTGGTCTATGCTTACCAATCTCAGTGCCAGCACTGCAACCTGCATGTCCATCAATATCATCCAGTGAGAGGATTTTGAATGAGCTGAGAGGGGTGGAGCCGGGTTGAGTGGAGATCATTCCTCTGAACCGTGTTACAGTCCAGGTGCGGACATGGTTATTATCTGCACACACTGAAAATGCACAAATACACAAAAATATAAGCACATACACACACACACAGTTTATTTATTATTTATTTTTACAAATTGTATTTTTTGATTTCTGAAAATATTATATTATAATGTTAAGATATTATATACACTGCCAGTGTAAGAGTAATGACAAATGTAACATAAAATAAATTATATACAGATTTTAATAGTGCAATTTGCTTTTTAAATCCATTTCTGAATATTGGTGTGACCTAATCATTTCTACTTCAGAAAAGAAAATGTAACTCAAAACTAAATTATAATACAAATTAGTGTCTGAATGTTGTACATAAGATTGCATTCTTATAAATTAAGGCTGTCAATATAAAGAATAGAGAATAGAGAAAATTCATGAGATAACTCATTAAACGCATAGTTTTCTGGTCTCAATGTACCATAGATTATTACTTTTCAAGTTTTTAATATTATAACTAATTATGACAGATGTTATAAATATATAAAAATCTCTCATCAAAATAAAATCATTCATTATTTCATATTTACTTCACTCTAAAAAATTATTCTTATAATATAAATATCTTGTGAATTAATACATTTCTCATTCATTTTTACATAAATAATTTTAGTGGTTGTTTTAATCAGCAAATAAGGTTCGTGGCTCCTTTAAGACGTATGTTCCGGTTTTGGTTGCTTTCCATATAAACTTGGGATACGTTTAGTTTATATAATATACAACTCATACCTGTTGTGAATGCGCAGCTAGTAGGTGTAATTCGGGGAAAGTGTGAGTGGACGCACGTTGCTGGGTGTTTTTTGTTAATAAAACACAACTCTTTTATATTCCATCCTAACATTACAAGCGATAAGCACGGCGGAGGAAAGATAAATACTGAAATGATCTGGGAAGGACACGGATTGAAGTTTCTTTATTCATTAGGGTTTTTTATTTGCCCAGAAAAAGAAAAGTTTTTGGGTCTCGTTCATTCACCAAAACGACACAGATTGTGTTGTGCGTTGTGTTAATAAAAAATTTGTGACATTAATGCATTATTAATTTTGATATCCCTATTATAAATTTAATTGAACAAAAAGCCAAAGAACAGTGTGTGTGTATGTGTGTGTGTAATGCTGTACCGGAAATAAGGTGTTTCTCAGACAGCATTATTTTAGTAACAGGACTCCGATGTACACTAAACGTCTGAAAGAGTTGCGGCCCCGAGCCAACGGTTTCAGGGTGCTGAACGATCACGCGCACAGCTCCCGAACTGGTGCCGTATGCAATCTCGATCCAGTTCCCACTGTCACCTGTAACACAAACACAGCAGCACATGTTCCATGCTTGAATATTATTCAAATGGGTGTATTTATAAAGATAACTGACCGTATCCAACAGCAACATGCGCTCCACAACAATGAAAATAACACAAAACAATGTATTTAAAATATATGACGTGTAATAAGGCGTGCGCACACATCTGCACACGTTTCTTACTCGTTTTTGGTGTAAGATAGACGCTGAGTGCTGTGATGGCATCTTCGCTGGGATCTCGGTACAACTCTGTCACCAATAAATCATTATCCTTCATCCTTAATGGAAACTTCTGTACATCTGTGACACGAGCACAAACCAGTTGTAAATTTAGACAAATGGTGGACAGTTCAACAGATTACACAGAACAAACAAACAATATCGAAAACGTTTGTGAGATACCGTCACTAAGCATAAACAGTCTTAACGTGTGTGTCGTCATAAAACTGGCCTGCATAGAATGACTTTACTTCTATAAAATGACATTTTCTATTACACGTAGGGTTCTTGTACACATTTGTGGTAATCATGCATTCATCCAAAGGAGGCTTTTTGCTACATTTTCAGTAATAAAGTTTCTGAAATATAGCCAACTGAGCAAGCCATGTGGCTCTTGACAAACAATTCCAACAGTTCAAATGATCTCATACCATTTGTATTCAAAAATACAGGTTAATTGTGATCCTGAATATGATGCTCAGTTTTTATATCAGTATTATTTAACATTTTCGGCATATAATTATTGCGTTCATCACCTTTTATCTTACAGACAAATTTTTCATTTCGTACCTGGTGTATCCATTGTTAGTGTTGTCGTATCGCCAATGCGGCACAACATATGTCGAGCGAATGGTGTGAGCGTCACGATACTCACCGATGTAATAAATAGACCCATTATTGCAGCCAAGGATAAGGAAGGAGCCCGCTGTGTCGTAACTGTTTATGGGAACCACATCCTGATTCTATAATCGTGTGCACACAAGAACATTTCCATAAAAAAACAGAAATTACAGAATACATTCATTCATTCATCTTCTACCGCTATATCCGATCTTCCCTCAGGTCACGGGGAGCCTGTGCCTATCTCAGGCGTCTATGGGCATTAAGGCAGGATACACCCTGGATGGAATGCCAAACCCATGGCATGCACCAGAATGCACACACACACACACACACACACACACACACACACACACACACACACACACACACACACACACACACTAGGGACAATTTCCCAAGGTGCCAATCAACGTACCGTTCATGTTTTTGGAATGGCCGAGACGGGAATCGAACCCGGACCCTGGCGGTGTGAGGCGAACGTGCTAACCACTAAGCCACTGTGCCCTCAATTACAGAATATTAAATATTTATTTATTTATTATTATTATCAATTTATTACATTTATAAATACTATACAGTTATACATTTAAATTACCCCTATACTTTTGCTTCATTTTTATTATATTTATTTCAATTTACTGTACATACTTTTATTTTTTAGACAGCCATATAAAGCATGTCAAAAAATCGATTATTTGTGCGGCACCAAGAAACATAAATTCTCAAATATGTCATTTGTCTTTTGTTATATTAAGGCGTCTCTGAATTACAAAAATAAAAAAATGGGGGGTGGGGGGGGGGGGGGACTGTTCTTGTTTACTTTTTTCACCCTAAATGATTACTACCCCAATATTTGTTTTAAACAGAAATTAAACAAACCTGCCAGTGTTTGGTTACAGCGTTCCACACACCCACTTTTCCTGTATGGCTCGTGGCAATGAGCTGATTCCCTACAAAGAAAAGAGCCTCCACCCCTCCACCGGCACACTTAAGCTAAAGACCCCTGCAAATACACATATATATTTATATATATATATATATATATATATATATATATATATATATATATATATATATATATATATATATATATATATATATATATATACATACACACACACACACACACACACACACACACACACACATTTTTAGTTCATCAGCAATCGTTACTGAGTGTAATATTTATAACTTACACAATTTGAATGTAGCAACGATGTCTCAACACAAACACATGGATGAATATTTAATTTCCTCATACATTATATTAATGGAGAATCTAACTGAACATCATTCTTGCTCAAAGCACTTGGTAATGTACAAAAGTGCGATGGCTCTGTTTAACAAAAATAATGTCAGCGAAGCCATAATCTATCTAAATATTGACAAAATAGTTTGCCATGTGCTGACAGTGAGCCATTTTCTGCTACACAATGCTCCTGGCTCTGAAATGAGTTGGGAATATTACAAAGGAATTAATAAAGCAACCAGGGAATCTCTCGCCCAAATTCTTAGCCATTTAAAGAAGAAAAAAGGTACCAATTTCATTTCCATTTCCATCAGCACAGACTGCCCATAATATGATCTCTGTCCCAGAAGCGACCGCAACCATCTTGTCGTTGTCTGCCAGCGAGCCGCCCATGACTTTGGCATTGAGTGCGACTCGGTCGATGATCCAGTCCAGTCTGGGGCTTGAAAACACCTGCTGCCACCCTGTCGACTCTTTAACCCTGAAAATGAAGGTGAATTCGCTTATTTGGATGTGAGGGATATTGGATAAAGTGGATTTTAACAGTGCAGTTAATAAAATGTCTAATGTATACATGGCCTCATTGTAGTCACTAAGCAAATTACTATCAATATTTCCTTTAAAAAAAAAAAAAAAAAAAAGACTTCAATCACATTTAACAAGCATCACAATAATGAAATGCTGCATTGTAAAGCCAAATCTGTTTCCTACTTTAAATATTTTTTTTCTAAAAGATAAAACTTTAGATAGTAAATGAGACAATAATGTTGAATTGAATCTAGTCTAGTGTCATCTAATCTACACGTCTAATCTTCACAACACTACTGGACGTCCGCCTGCATTCCCAGACTTGATGAACATGTCCGAGTGAGCACAAATACCCAAACTACAAAACCTCAGGGAGCAGGGAGGATCGTATTACTACAAATGGGGACTAAATGTGTAATGGAATGTACAAAATGTTTGTCCGAATGTTGTATTTGCTAGCTACACACACACCTGTAACACACCACAAACTGTGCATAAGCCACAGCAATCCAGTTGTGATGCCCACAAATGATCCGAACCATTCCCGGATCTGCTCCTGGACCTGATAAAACAACGGAGAGAGGTTTTGCAAAGTCTACCATTTCCAATCCTACACTCGACATTCAAAATAAACACTATAAAAACAATCACCAGCATCGCAACTAAAATTACCTCAAACGGCTGACTCTTGTAAGTGTATTCTCTAGTACATCAAGCAATTGTTTTCTTTTTATTTATTATTACTAGTCTAGAGAGTATCATATTATATACAAAATAAATGAATAAATTAATCAATTACAAAAAAAATTAAAAATAACACCTTCTATGATGAAGAATTTGTGACCTTGAGCTTTTATAAAGAAAGGAAATACCTGACATTTTCTCCTCTGTCGCAATAGTTTTTGCGAGCATGCCTGCGTTGCCCAGGTTGGGTGGCATCGTGTTGCTGCGTCGAACCGTGGCTCTCTCCAGAGGGACGGCTCGGCCAGCCAACTGAGATCCGGCAACGCTGTGCCTGTTCCTGCGCTTCACGGGATACACTGATACACACAAACACACAGCTGTGGGTTATACAGTACGGTGCAATGGAACATGCGCAAGCATGCTGTAAAGAAAATATTGCTACAAATTATTTACTCATCACAGAAAAATAATTGAACATTAAACACTAATACACTTAACGAACAAGGGCTATAATGAGTAATTCTATTACAAAAATGTAATTACAAAAATAATGTGCTTTAATATAGGGGGCACGGTGGCTCAGTGGTTAGCACGTTCGCCTCAAACCGCCAGGGTCCGGGTTCGATTCCCGTCTCGGCCATGTGTGTGTGGAGTTTGCATGTTCTCCCTGTGACTCAGGGGGTTTTTCTCCGGGTTCTCCAGTTTCCCCCCGGTCCAAAAACATGCACGGTAGGTTGATTGGCACCTTGGAAAAATTTTCCCTAGTGTGTGAATGTGCGATGGGTTGGCATTCCATCCAGGGTGTATCCTGCCTTAATGCACATAGACGCCCGAGATAGACACAGGATCTCCGTGACCCGAGGGAAGATCAGATAAAGCGGTAGAAGATGAATGAATGTGCCTTATGCTTTGTAAAGTCCATTTAACTAGGCACAGACAGCTGTGGCCATTATTACACACTTATTACTGTATGGGTATGATGCTGATGAATAAATAAAAGCAGAACAGAAAGAAAACAGTGAGGGGCGATGAGAAAGATGCATATGGAAGGCAGTTTCCACAGCATTAAACAAAGTTTGCCTAATTCCGACTTTTTGTGACACACACAAATGTCCAACAATTCTGGTGCATTTGGCAGAAAGAAAGAACGCCTTCAGATTTTGTACACTACTGTGATTTTTTTTTCGTTTTTTTTCTGTGATTTCGGTTTTAAGGACTCTATGCTTAAGATTTTTCCCAGGCTAACAATTATTTAGAAAGATGTGTCATCTAACAAATTCAGCTGGTAATTAAGATTGGGATACATTCTACATGTGAAACGCCAGTCTGTAATACTTCCATGCAATAGTGTAGGAACTTTATTCTTAGAAAAAAGTTTGTAATGGTGCATGTGCTGCTCACCTGGTGGAGGCAGATAGCCATTAAACAGCACCGAGCCACATGATGAGCGATCGAGTTCATCACACAGCTGCAGCTTACGCACTAAACACAATAAAAAAAAGAAAATATTAATAAGGCACCTATCCATCCATCCATCCATCCCTTAAGTAGTTTCAAATTCATTCTTACCTAATGGTGTGATTCCATAGAATTCAGCTTCGTGCATCAGTAAACTCACCTCTATAGACCTGTAAAATATGCAGAGGCTAATTTAAAAATACAACTAAACAATGAACACTTTCTTGCAATATTCCATCATAAACATGAATATAAATTTTTTAAAATAATAATAAACAAAAAGGTGCATGATGCAACCAGGTAAAGAATCTATTTAGCCCCATAAAGGAGTTTTAAAACATTATGTACAATCTGGCATGTCATTTTTATCCATGGTACTTATTTTCTATAGCAAACTAAAAATAGGTGAAAACTACAAATTGTATAGAAGCAAAGGTTCATGTATTGAAAAATGTTGTAAAACAAACTGTATATAAACTGTACTCTTATGATTTCATGAGACTTAGCTTAAATTTTTTTTACTAAATTAATTAGAAAATGAAAGAAAAAGTTTGTTTCTCAAATGTTATGCTATATGAGAAATTAGAGCTGAGTCAATGCCCCTCCCCTATATATATATATATATATACCCAAATGAAAGGTCAATAGGTCCTGCTTTGGGCATCTCTGATTTAAAACATTTAAAGCAGTGGTTAAGGCATTGGGTTCTGGACTGAAAGGTTGCAAGTTGAAATCTCAGCACCACCAAGCTGCCACTAGTGGACCCTTGAGCAAGGCCCTTGACCCCAATTGCTCAGCCTTCCCCAGCCAGGAGGGTGCACAAGCCAGTGCCTTCCCAGTGCCAGTCCCATGGCCTGAATATACAAGGAGGGTTGTGTTCGGAAGCACATCCAGCATAAAAACATGAGCCAAACCAAATATGTGGATCATCTTCTATGGCGCCCCCTAACGGGAGCAGCCGAAAGAGATGATGATGACTGAATGAGGTAATGTTCAGAATGAAGCCTTAAAGTCTGACATTAGAAAGAAATCAATGCTGAAATAACCAGACGTACAGTAAAACAGTCATGTTCTGTCTTAGAGTGACGATCGTGACTGAGTGTGCAAAACTCACCTGGGATGCAGTTCTTTAGTGCGCAGGAAGTTCAGAATCGGAGCAAAAAGTGAAGGATCACGATCAATGAAAATCTACAACCAGGAAACACGACAAGAAAATGAAATAAAAAGCGACATTTTGCTGTCGACAATAAAATTTGAACCAAAAGCCGGGAAACCGCACTTACCGCTCCTGTTTCATCTTTTAAAGTGGATATCCGGCCACTCAGGAGACTTTGGGAGGGGAAAAAAAGTGTTTGATTTATTTCTGTCAGCTCCTCATCGATTTAATGACTGATTTAATAATGTTTAATACAGAGTGTCATTAGACCAACCTTGAGAAAAAGGAGTCCGGTACCCATGTTAAAGTCTGTCTGGAGGTACTGAACCTAGAATCATGTGTCAAATGTATTCATCAGACAGATACACAGACAGACAGATAGAAACAGACAGAGACACAGACAAAGACAAATAGATAGATAAATAGATAGATAGATAGAGACACAGAGACAGACCGACCGGCAGACAGACAGCAATATAGATACACAGCAATATAGATAGATAGATAGATAGATAGATAGATAGATAGATAGATAGATAGATAGATAGAAAGAGGCACAGAGACAGACAGACACACAGCTCGACAGACACACAGCTAGATACACAGCAAGATAGATAGATAGATAGAGACAGACACACAGCTAAATACACAGATAGACAGACAGACAGAAATAGACACACAGCTACTGTAGATATATAGATGGATAGATACACAGATAGATAGACAGACAGACAGAAATAGATACACAGCTACTGTAGATATATAGATGGATAGATACACAGATAGATAGACAGACAGACAGACAGACAGAAATAGATACACAGCTACTGTAGATATATAGATGGATAGATACACAGATAGACAGACAGACAGACAGATAGCTAAATACACAGAAAGGTAGATAGATAGACAGACAGAGCCAGACAGACGGACAGATACGCAGCTAGCTAGCTAGATACATAGATACAGACAGACAGCAATATAGATAGACAGACAGACAGAGATAAATACGCAGATACACAGATACAGACAGACAGCAGATACACAGCAAGATAGATGGACAGACACCTTATGTAGGTAAATATCATAACAAATCCGTAGGTATGTAGGTAAATATGACAAATCATATTATTATTTTTTTAAACATAAACCTTTTACTTCGAAGAATATCAACACAAAATGCAACAAACATTTAACATGATGAATTTGAATAAAACATGTCGTTTCACAGAGAACAGTCAGAAAGTTTGCAGCTCTGAAACACTCGCCTCTTTCCTCCGACGTTTAAATGAATAATATCTCCAGCAACGCGCGCCATGACAACGTCCAGGTCAGAGCATAGGCATATTTACAACAACGTCTTACAAAATGATCAGTTCTCCATAACACAAACACAAACACAAACACAAACACAAACAGGCTTAGCAAGCTACAGAGTCAGTCCAGCCAACTATCAAACGCCCCAGGAAACAACTTCCGGTTTTATTTTACACTTCCGCCTTCCTGGGTCTTTTTGTTTAACACTGACATCTAATGGCCATCAATTAGAACGACAGACAATAATCAGAACCAATCAGAACCACGCTATATAAATAATAAACAATAATAAATATTAATAAGGGGGCGTAGTGGTTAGCACGTTCGCCTCACATCTCCAGGGTCCGGGTTCGATTCCAGTCTCGGGCCATGTGTGTGTGGAGTTTGCATGTTCTCCCCGTGCCTCAGGGGGGTTTTTCTCCGGGTTCTCCGGTTTCCTCCCGGTCCAAAAAATAACCTGCACAGTAGGTTGATTGGCACCTTGGAAAATTGTCCCTAGTGTATGAATGTGTGTATGTATGTGTGGTGTGTGTGTGTGTGTGTGTGTGTGTGTGTGTGTGTGTGTGTGTGTGTGTGTGTGTGTGTGTGTGTGTGTGTGTGTGTGCCCTGCTATGTTCTGGCATTCCATCCAGAGTGTATCCTGCCTTAATGCCCATAGACGCCTGAGATAGGCACAGACTCCCCGTGACCCGAGGGAAGATCGGATAAAGCAGTAGAAGATGAATGAATAAAATATTAATAATTAATATAATGTACATGTTATTAATATAATGTAATGTATATATAGTGTATAAAATGTTTATTAAAACAAAAAAAAAAAACACAAAGCACCGTAGAAAAGCACCAGAATGTTCTGGTTTAAATGAAATTTGATAGAATAGAACAGAGAATAACTTTTATTGCTCACATATACATTACAGCACAGTGATGAGCCTTTACAAAGGCCAAGCAGGCTTTTGCATGCATTTTGTGGAGAAGTTGTGTGTCCTCCTTGCTCTGCATCTGTGGACCCAGTGTGCAGAGTCCATTGGTCTGTCTGCTTCAAGATGTTGCTACCAGCAGAGCCCAGATTCATCAGAATGGCCTTGGATTGGTTTTTTGGTTGTTTTTTTTACCTCTCCCACAATCCTCCAGCACAGGTGTCACTTTTGGCTTCAGACCACGTCATCTTGAGATTTTGCACAGTGCAAAATGACTTCATTCATTCATTCATCTTCTACCACTTCATCCGATCTCCCCTCGAGTCATGGGGAGCCTGTGCCTATCTCAGGCGTCTATGGTCATCAAGGCTGGATACACCCTATATGGAATGCCATCCCATCACAGGGCACACACACTCACATTCACACAATAGGGACAATTTTCCAATCAACCTACCGTGTTTTTGGACCTGGGGGAAACCGGAGAACCTGGAGAAAAAACCCCTGAGGCACGAGGAGAACATGCAAACTCCACACACACGTGGCGGAGGCAGGATTCGAACCCCGACCCTTCAAAACATTCAGATATGGTCTTAGATATAGCCCTTTTCCTGACTTGTGAGCATCCACAATGTAAAGGTCCTCATTGAACTCCTTTATCATAACCATGAAAGTCCACAAACCGAGCTTCTTTTTTTTTTTACATGTTGAGTTGATAAAAACAGCTGTTCCTAATGAATCAGGGTCATTAGGATGCTTTACAACATCCTGGACTATTTGGAATAGTATAGAATTTTGGATTTGCCCATAGACAAATAATAAGCATGTATAATTTTGGACATACCACTTTATGGTCCAATGTAAATAAGAAAGCCAGCTACATATAGATACGGTTAGCATGATTTGGAGTGACGGGTCTCCGGGTCTCCTCATCCGACATCAGTACCTGGCTTTACTAATAGAGTAATATTGGGTCAGTAAGTGTGTTTAGATAATAATATTTTCCATTTTGATTTCTATTTGTATTTTACTTGATATCACAATAAATAATCAATCATTATGTAAAAATAGTTTGTGCAAGCTAAACAATGAGGAGAGTGTGGAATGTAGACATGCACTGCAAAATGCCATCTTATTAGGTTAAAAATAATAATATGGACAAATGTATTTAGAATTTCTTATTATATGATTTTTGGACATTTTTTACATGATCATTTTGAGCTTGTAGTTCTTTTGTAGTTCTATTGGCAGATCTAAGAATATTACATTTTGTTGAAATAATTGTTGTTTTTTTTTTGCTTGTATATAAATATATACAAATAGATCACAATTAACGGACAAAACAGTGAAATAATGTACAGAGAAAAAGATTTTTTTTTTATCATTTTGAAGGCATAAAACAACAAAACAAAACAAAAAAAATTACACATTCCAAAATCACTTGTATAAAAGACTTTTGTTTTAAAAACATTCCAGATGTTTCTCACCAATTATTGTTTCTCATCTTTTTTTGAATCGCTTCGACACGTATGACATGATCAATAAATGTAGACAAAACGGTTAAATAAGTGAACAAAGGTTAAGAAAGGAACATCTTCGGAGTTGCCTTTGGTATATGACACCAAAAATAAATAAATAAATAAAAAATAAGAAGCAGTTCAGCGCAAATAATTGAACACTGATGATTCTTCACGTACATCTTAATAAACACTGTTAAAGACATGTATGCACCTGAAGTGTACGTTTCCTGATCGGCTCATTAATATAGCCCTCGTTACACGTTACATACTGACCATCTTATCCTCGCGAAAGTGCTTTTATGAACTGAATCGAGTGTGTCGAATCAGGATCAGTGATCTAATTCACACCAATACAGACCAGAATTCCTTTACGCACAATGATACACTCAAGAAAACCAGTTTAAACTAAGGATAAAGTGAGTTATGTCATGTCTGGTAAAGTGCATTAGACAGTTTGTTCCGATTTAATTCCATTCCTAAGCTAACAGGCGATACAAAAGAACAAACAC
This sequence comes from Kryptopterus vitreolus, assembly GCA_030449085.1. Classification (NCBI taxonomy): domain Eukaryota; kingdom Metazoa; phylum Chordata; class Actinopteri; order Siluriformes; family Siluridae; genus Kryptopterus; species Kryptopterus vitreolus. Next base: position 8,626,431 of record JACRUU010000027.1, on the reverse strand, counting down.
AAACCAACACACCATAACAAAGTCTCCACTGCTCCGACTAATCCGCTATGACATGTACCGATCTTGTATCTATATACATTTCGCTTAAATGCTTTGAATTCTATTTCATAATCTGTGAATGGTGGCGCACATCTGTTCATTAATGCCCCGTTCACGAGGATAAGATATGCGTGTTTGTGTGTGAGCAGGAAGACACTAGATTATGCACGCGACTTCGCAGACCTTACGTCCTCCCTCGCTCGTTTCCCGTACTAAATCAATATATATATATATATATATATATATATATATATATATATATATATATATAAAATCCTCATCGACACACCTTTTATAACATTTTATTCCTCACAAAGTGTACATGATGTGATCTATGGAATGGACACGGTTCTTATAACATCGCAGTTACTTCCTAAGTGGCACACACAGAGATCACAGGGACCTCTTGCATTAACATTAAACAGAAACGAAAGCGAAATAAATCAATCCACACCGAATGAGAAGCAAAGAAGATACATGTCCTAAGAAACGATTTATTCTCATGCAGTGCCTGAATACTGCAACGGTTTAAGAAAAATACCGATGTGCACATTTAACATACATAAAACACACACACGTGTTTATGTGTGTGTGTGTGTGTGTGTGAGAGCATGACACAAGGAAGACTACGGGGTTTAAAATCAAATGCCTGAGTTCTCAATACCTGGATGATGTAAGAACACACACACACACACACACACATACACACACTCTCAGCGTATTGTTCCAGTATGAACATACGTTACGGTGGACATTAGGGAGACACAGACGTGACGTTTTTCGTCGTTGTTGTTTTTTCCCCCCCTGTGAAACACTGAAACAGGAAGTGATGACCTTTGTAAGGAATTCAGCCACTTCCTTGTTCCACTGAAACAGGAAAATGGCATTTTGTTATTAATGCTGTGGCTTATTCTCAGGAACAACGAAGCAAAAAATACACACCTCTGCTCCAATCCTGTTTTTAACGCGCCCCATAACATCTGGCCTTTTCCCTGGCCGATGCTATTTGTTGGACGACCTTTAAATGTGATGAATTGAGGTCATTTTTCCTCAGGGAAAACACCGCCGCAGTAAACCCAGAAGGCAATACATGTACATGTCCTTTTCAAAATGGAGGATGAACCGCTGAAACATTTCGACTATAAAACTGTAAACTCTAACGTTTGATTGTCTGAGTTTAGGTTGATCCTTCACATCTTTCTTTTTTTCTTTCTTTTTTTTGTACAGTACAACGACTGTACAGCAAGCTGTTATTTCTATTCTCCTCGCCAGTTAGCATGAACTGTTAGCATGGTTAGCCGATAAACCTTTGTAGCATAGTTTGCTTTCGACTAAAGTACATAAATCATCGAATCCGCCATGAAAATGTTTTATTTTAGTAGCCGTTTCGTGCGAAGTTAATGAACTAGCCAATAAAACTCGACAGGGTATTTCCAAGACCATGCTAACCATGCTAACCAGCTTGATAGTTAGCACACCGATGACTTAGCAAAGTGACTAAATCTCCAAAAAAAAATCACTTCAGCTACTTTGTGCTCACAAAAAAAAAGAAAAAAGTGACCTACACGCGTGCCACCCGCACAGTGCAAATGCACGTTCATAAGCTGATGATTACGAGGGCGTTAAAAACAGTATTGGAAGGCAGATTTCAGGCTTTTGCAGGCCCCTGCATGGTTATTGTCTTTATGTCATAAATACCTTTAGTATCTCAGTCTGTAAATGTATGCCGATATATAATTCATGCTCGATAATCACACAATCAGTGCTGTTATGGTGTACAAAGTGTCAAGAGGATTAAAAAAAAAAGGTATTTCTATAAAAGAGCAAATGAACATTTGGTATCTTTCCATTCTCATGAGTAGTTAAGATCTCTGACTTAGACACTGATATGACTCATTTGAACACATTTTTTTTTTTTACAATGTCTAGCAGTAGTGTTGTGTCAAAGTGATTGCAAGATGATTACACATAAGTCCAGGTGCTTTAACTTACTGCTACCAGACATTTCTGAATGGACCTGGAGAACGGAAAACTTTCATTGAACAGATATGCAAATAATAATAGTAATACAAAAAAAAAAAGAACTAGAATGAACTCTCTTGAATTAATAGTTGTTTGGCCTCCCAGAGAACCGCTCTTGACATATTGATAGTAAAAATCTCTAGTCGTTGCATCAGTCCATTAGGGTTAATCCACTTGGATGGCAGAATTCAGGAACGGAGTGAGAGAGAGAGAGAAAGAGAGAGAGTGCAGCATCTTCTCTCTCTCTTCATTTTTAGTGTCACATCAGACTCCCAGTGTAACACAAAACAAACTGTCAAAAAGGTTCTCTGCCTCGACGTTTCATTTCTTTTTCCCGCTCTTTTTCTCCATTTTCTCGCCCTTGTCCGAACGCTCGGAGCCCCGGTCGGCCCTGTCTGATTTCTCTGCCCTGCTGCCTTCCCTCCGCGTGCCCTCGTCCGTCGATGAGGTAGTTGGATGTGACTGCCCCCATTTACTGATCTCCTCATGTTCACTAATACACACGTTGATACTCGAAATCCAGGATTTTAGATCATCCTGCAGAGAAAAAAAAAGAGAATTTTGTCAAATTTTGCATTTATTGTTCCCATTTAACAGCCGTACCACAGACATATGATGAATACAATTATGAATACATATAATGAATACATGGGGGGCATGGTGGCTTAGTGGTTAGCATGTTCGCCTCACACCGCCAGGGTCCGGGTTCGATTCCCGTCTCGGCCATGTGTGTGTGGAGTTTGTGCATGTTCTCCCCGTGCCTCAGGGTTTTTTTCTCCGGGTTCTCCAGTTTCCACCCGGTCCAAAAACATGCACGGTAGATTGATTGGCACCTTGTAAAATTGTCCCTAGTGTATGAATGTGTGTGTACCCTGTGATGGGTTGGCATTCCATCCAGGGTGTATCCTGCCTTAATGCCCATAGAAGCCTGAGTTAGGCACAGGCTCCCAGTGACCCGAGGGAAGATCGGATAAAGATGATAAAAGCGGATAAAGCGGTAAAGATGAATGAATGAATGAATGAATAATGAATACAATGTTACTGTCATGTGCAGGTAGTATCCAGATTTGCCGGAGTACTTGTCCGATCCCTACATTCCTATTTAATGTTCCATTTAATGTTGCTGTATTTTTAGCTTGGTTTTTTTTTGGAGGACTTTTCTTTCCACTCCACATTATCTCCACCTGTTGAACATATTTCCGGAGGGCTAATCAGAATCATTTTATTGTTGACCGGTGTAAGATCATTCATTTTGAATTATTACATGCCTTATTAAACAAGGGTGTGCGATTGAGATCTGATGATATTCTATCGTTCCCTATTTTTATATCCTATCACAGTTTGTATTTGGTTTGCATTCAGAATGCTATATCACAATAAAGGTTAAAAAGTGTGGGAACAGTTTGGAGTTCATCATGTGAGTAATACGGTCATATGTTTGCCTATAAATGAGGCTGGATCAAGACTAAGGCTCAAGTCACACATGGACTATAATGTATGCCACACCGATGGATAAATGTCTAAACCCAATGATGTTTATCGTTCTCCGTTCTTAGCTCGCCCATGGCCTTCTGAACAAGTTGAAGGAAATCGCTAAATTAAGCACATTCCCCCAAAAGTCTAAATCTAAACGATCATTTTCAGGTTAAGGCCATGTGGCCATGGAAAAGCTTTTGCTCTGCCATATCACATCACATGATATCAGGCTGGTATGTAGTACCATGATTTCTCATGAAACAGTATTCCATACTGTGTCAAAACTGAGTAGGAAGGTTGGATTTCACTGGATGTTTTCATGGCTTACCAAAATAGTGCACTATGTAGTGAACAGAGTTAGGACACACATGATCTTACCTCATCTTTCGCATGAAACAGGAACTCGCTCCCATCTTTAGTTCTGCGATTAAAAAAGACAAATATATTGCCTTTATTAACGCCAAAATTCACTTACTGTCACTTTTTAGTACATACACGACCTCAAACACGTTTTCTATGAATTTGAATGCTGGTTGCACCCCTGGCCTCCTCACTCCTACATCAGTACCGATTATAACTTCATTTATTGCCTTTTTTTTTTTACTTCATATCATGTGATATTTTTCTGTTTTAGGTTAGGTTCATATTAGAAATCTGCACTCTGGATTTGTTTACTTAAGTGTGAAGACGTTTTTCTTCTTCTTGTAGCCGAGGTTGACGTCGCACGAACAGCTGCTTAGACTGAGACGCGCTTCGTTGTTGTACGTCGAATTTACATTCTTCGAGTCCTTGAAGAAACCGAGTTCGCCTTTATTCAATACGCAGTATAGGTTCACCCAAGATCTACTGCGAAACGTGAAAAAAAACAAAACAAAACAAAAAAAACATACGAGCAAATGTTAGTATCAAGATATTATTCCAACTATTACTCACCTGCTAAAAGAGCGAAGGATAAATCCTTAACAGAGCAGATCAGACCGCTGCGAAGAAAATCCCTATTTCACAAAAGGTGTAATTCTGGGACTTACCTTTGTGGAGCAGCAGGAGATCAGCCAGCAGGACAGAACAAACACGACAGAGAAAAGATTTTTTTGATTAGGACAAGCGATAGCGATGCTTCCATAATATCAATGCTAAGTATGAAACTGGCTGCAGTGAGAAAGCACTTTTCTAGGACTTTTTTCCATCCATTTGTTTCGATCATGAAGGCACATTGGACGAAACCTCACCAGTTTCATAAGAAAAAAAAAGCGTACAGGGTTTTATACGTTTGTTTCATGTTTGTTACGGTACATCTATTGGGTTAATTTCCGATTTAATGAAAAGAAAAAACATTCCAGAAAATCTAATGGATTCCACTACAAGCATCATTGTGAACAGGGATATTCAATTGGCAGCCCATGTTTGTTATTCAATTATTCATGCCATTCAAATATCAAAGACATATCTAGAATAAAGTTTAGTTTAGTCGTAAAAGCGGCCGCTGCGGTTATGAAGTGACGTACATGAAGTGACGTACTGACGTCTGTGCAGAGTGCGAGTCACGTGACTTTAAGCGAGTGGCGCGAGCTGGTGAGACGCGCTGACTGACAGAACGATGATATATCATAACTTTTGTTCATTTCTTCTGTTTCTTTTTTTCTTCATATTTTCCCCACAAATTCAGTGTAAAAATATGAACCCTACTACAACCTACAAGTTTGAAAAGTTTAAAACAAAATATGCTCTTGTTGGACGGGGCACGGTGGCTTAGTGGTTAGCACTTTCGCCTCCAGGGTCCGGGTTCGATTCCCGTCTTGGCCATGTGTGTGTGGAGTTTGCATGTTCTCCCCGTGCCTCAGGGGGTTTTTCTCCCCGGGTTCTCCGGTTTCCTCCCAGTCCAAAAACATGCACGGTAGGTCGATTAGCAGCTTGGAAAATTGTCCCTAGTGTATGAATGTGTTTATGAATGTGTGTCCTGCGATGGGTTGGCATTCCATCCAGGGTGTATCCTGCCTTAATGCCCATAGACGCCTGAGATAGGCTCCCCCTGACCCGAGGGAAGATCTGATAAAGCGGGAGAAGATGAATGAATGAATGAATATGCTCTTGTTTGAATGTCACAGAAGCCTACTTGTGCATCTACAATACATGTGTTGTTGTTGTTGTTGTGTACTTTTTGAACGTAGAAAAGACTACTTGAGCAATGCACCGATTTTATGTATCAAAATATAACATATGTTTGTTTAAAAAAACAAACAAAAAAACAATATACAATGCACTAATGCTATGTAGTTTAAAAATACAATATATAAACATGTCTCAATGCAAAATAACCCTACTCGGGTGCCTCATTTTTGGGCTACTTCTCATGAACTGGCCTCCCTGACAAACTAATTGAATATCCCTGGTGTAAACCATGAAAAAGATTACCAAATGTTTTCCATTAGTAGTCTGTTTTATACATTCTTATCAGAAGAAACCCTTGTAAGGACTTCTTATTTGAATCTAGATGCTGACTGATTGCCACATTTATGAGACTTTTTAAGGTTAAAAAAAACAAAACAAAACAAAACAAAACAAAAAAACACTGAAACTCAAGGACTTTAATTTGAAGCATTATTGGTGTGGAAAAATGTTGGACATTGGTACATCATTCTCTAATAAGGACCATTGAGTAGCTTTTTTTTTTAATTAATAAAACAACTGGATGGAAAACCCCATAAGAAGCACTCGTTATGCAAGTATACAATTGTATGTGTACAGGCATAAAAGTAAAATACAGCCATTTAAAATGTGCATGCTGCTTGGCCTCAGAGGCAAGCTGTTGAAGGATCGATATTTGCTCTGTACCGTACCTTGCAAGCCGAGGAATCAAAAAAGCAGCAGCTGCTCGTCTTCTGCCAAAAGATGCTAGCAGCTAGCATCAAGATGTCATGCAAGATGCAAATTGTACTAAGACTATTTAGTACTCCTATTGGGGAGGGAGGAGGGAAGTTGGGGGGGGGGGGGGGGTTGTGGGGGAGTTATATCTACAACAAGCTATTCAAAAATGAAACATAGTGTAGACAAAATGAAATATTACTACTTCAACTTGTTGTTCATTGCAAATATTCTAGAAAGAAATGACAAACTACCAAGCATCAGTGCACTAGTGGATGCTATTTTGGTGTTAGCATACAGAATAAACATGCTAAGCCCTGATTGGCATAACTGGAGCAATAGGTCAATGGCATGCTTATTATGTTCACGCCCTACACCGGCGTTAAAATGAGCCCCACCTGTTGGAGCTTTTCTTCTGGCTCTCTATGTCTAATTTGCGGAAGAGGAAGCCCTCACGCTGAGCCTGATGGGCAGGTGGTTGTGGGACAGATGAGCTGCTCTGGGCAGGAGCAGATCGCGAACGCCGCGTCTCGCCCGCCGTACCGTCTTTGGGCCGCGGCCGCCGGCGGGGTTTTGGTCGGTCACGAGCTCGGGGTCGATCCGACCGCGACTTCTCCGGAACTCCGTTTAGGACGCGAGGAATTTCACCTCGAGCCTAATATTTGAAAGACAATTTTAATGCATTTAATGGATGCTAAAATGTATAATAGCTTCAATTTGCAAAATACATGACAATTATACAGGTCACATGTTTTTTTTTTTGTTTGTTTTTTTAAACTTATGTAGGGTATAGATCATGGCAAAAAAAGAAAAAGTATATATATATATATACTTATATACATATATATACATTTATATATACATATAAATTTATATATATATATATATACATAATAATTATTTGTGCCATCAGCTAATGAGGCAGTCACGTTGCATCATCACAATGCATAATATCATCTTCTGGGATTTTCACACACACTTGTTTACACAGAATGATGTGCTAATTAAACAATATCCTGTGCTAAAAGGTTTTGCAGGCTGATTGTTGATAAGAGAAATCAGAGGAGAATAACCACACTGTTAATTACTATAACTTAAATCAGCACTACTTGCAACTATGGAGAACAGAAAAGCATCTAAACAACAAACATTTATATGAACCACCAGACCTGCACAAGCATTATGCTCCACTAATGGGTGATGAATGACTGTACCAGTTTTCCCATTAATAAAGTATGTACTGTACGGTCCAGTTGCTATGTGTACAATTAAAAATGTTAACAATACGAGAATTCACCTGTGCAGCTTCTCTCTCTTGAAGTTGTTCCACAATGTCAGCTAAGGTAGACCGTTTCTCTCTGCAGATAATTAACAAATTATCAACCAAATAACCAAAGGCTTAACAATACTAGATAATCAACATATTAAAGGATAATAATGATATATAATGTATAATAATTCAAATGAAACAAAATAAACACTTGAAATATATCTGTATATATATGGATCTTTATAATATAATCTCTCTCTCTCACAATTTACAAATGAACAATTTAAAAAAAGAACAAATTGATAAATAAACTTCAGTCTGTGGAGCTACACATTATATTACCGTAAATAACCTAAACGTAACACCCGTTTATATGGAAGGCAACCAGAACCGGAACATGATTCTTAAAGGAGCCATGTACCATATTTAAACAACCACAAAAAAATTTACAAATATGACATTAACAAGAAGTTAATATTATAATAAATTATAATAAATATTATAATAAATTAATTTTATTAAAGGGAGTGCATTTTGGAGTATTAAAAACATGAAACGTATTAATTTATGGTCCATTGAAAATGGAATAATGTGCAATTAATCCTGCAATTAATTGCGATTAGGTATTTATATATTATTGATTATATATATATATATATATATATATATATATATATATATATATATATATATATATATATATATATATATATATATATACGCACGCGCGCACACACACACACACACACATACATACAGTATTTTCACATCAATACACAAACACATGCCATGTCATGCAATTAATTGCGATTTAGGCAATTTAATTCTACTGATTATATATATATATATATATATATATATATATTATATATACATACCACACACCACACACACACACACACACACACACACACACACACACACAACACACACACACAATATACATTCATATGCAGTTCAGAATCACCAATTATCCAGCACTTTAATTAGGTGGGCAACAAATTGAATTCTTGTGTTAATGCATACAACAAAACACTATATCAGTTTAAAAAGCGCTGTTGTTTGTAATCAGAGACGCTACAAAGTGAACGAATGTTATGTGCACAGTGAGCTAAATGCACTGTGTGTTGACGCCGCTGAAATCTCATGCTGCCAAGCTCCATTTTCAATGAAAGTGTGACGGTATGGAAATATAACACTCTGCTGCCTCACCCTCCTCCGGATCGTCTATCGGATGGTTCTCTCTCGTGCTCGCTGCTTTCTTGTCTCTCGAGCCGATGCCGCTCTCTTCTCCTAGTTTCGAATACTTCCTGTTCGCTGGATGTCTGCCTCTCTAGCCTCTTTTCTCTCTCCGCCCTTTCCCTCCATACTTCTTGAGGAAGCTCATCTCGCCTTGCCTGAATCAGCTGTTCATTCGAAAGCTGACGTTCTACACGCGAGTCCTTCCCATGAGGCCGCTGCGGCTCCACCTGCAATTCGACGCGACTGCCTCCACTGCATCCCGGCTCCTGAAGCACCACCTCCGCCATTACGTTCACGTCTTTTAACGGCCGCACTGGTTTAATCTGAACGCTTTTATTGTCTGTGGACATTCCGAGGCCTGCCGCGACCCCCAAGACACCAGTGGTCCTAGCCTCCTGAATTCGCGATGTGGCAGGTCCACTCACGACTGGTGTATAGTTTGCGACTGTGGAGGCAGGCCTTCGAGATGCAAGCGGTGGAGATGCCTGAGCCATGTTTCGCTCACTCCAATAATCCCCCTGCTCATAAATGGTCTGTTTGTGAAGTGACGAAGGGCTGCTACGTGCTGGAGACGAATCCTGAGGGTCCAGAAAAACCTTACGACCGAGCAAAGGGGTTGGAGGCAGCTTACTTTGCTCTGCCTTCATCTTCTCTACCTGCATGAGAGAGACGATATATTATTGTTGCTACTTGTTTAATTATTAGGAAATATTGGAATCTATGAGGAATGAGGCTGTTGATTTATTGCCTTATACACTTAAGTTTGGCTTAAGTTTTGTTACTCATCTGTAGGTTGAACTTCTTTTTTCCTGTTTTTTCATTTTTTTTTATATTTGTATAACTTTATGTATTTATTTGTATGACTTTAAGGAACAATATACCAAGTTTCTATGGTTTTCTAACATGTAAACCATTCAACCCTAAGCTGCCTAATGGCAATAGCAAGATAATGTCTTGCTAAACAATTATATATATATATATATATATATATATAGTATATATATATATATATATATATGTATATATATATATATATATTATATATATATATATATATATATATATATATATATATATATATATATATATATATATATATATATATATATATATATAGTGTATATATATATATATATATATATATATATATATATCTATATATATATCTATATATCTCTGTATGTCTATATCTCTATATATCTCTCTCTCTCTCTCTCTCTATCTTTCTCTCTCTCCCTCTTTGTCTCTCTCTCTATCCTCTCTCTCTCTATCTATATCTAATATATCTATATACACTCTCTCTCACACCCCCACACACCCCACCCCCCACACCCACCCACCCCATCCTTGTATATTTCACTAATACTCCCCTAATATTCCTTAATAGTTACACAGCTGAAATTTAACTAGAGTGATCTAGTACTTCTTCGGTACTTTTACTTTTACTCAAAAAAAAAATATATATATATATTTTTTTTATATATATGTATATATAATTAGAGCTGTCAAAGTTAACATTTTATTAGCGAGTTGACACAAATTTATTTAAATGGCACTGATTTTATTAATAGAGAGTGCATTTCACGTGACCCTATTTATTACAAACGGTATGAAGAACATAAAAGAGGCAAAATTAAAACCTTCAAGGCCGCACACATTTATTCACCACATCCTTTCTTTACTTAGATTTGAAAAAAAAAAATACCTCCAGCCAAAATAAATAAATAAATAGATATTTACCAAACATTTGTTTCATTGATACGCAAAGTCTCAAATCAAGCCCCAAAAAAATGCACGTATCTGCCAATCAAAACTGCCCGTGTATAAAAGTAGCACCCTTTGTTGTGCTGAAATGAAATGTACGTAAATGAAAACACTATTGTACACTAATAATAATCATACGTTTGTAGAAAGCATCAATGCGCATGTTGATTCGAGTATTAAACATGCCGTTTATATGATTTATCGCCCTGTATGTACAAAATGCAAACAAACGTATACAGTACACGGTTATTTTTGCTTGCTTTGTTTGAACTCACCGTCGTGAGACGCCGTAATGAGCTGAATCTTTCTTCCCAGTTTGCAGCTGCTTTCCTGAAGGCCTCGTGGCGACGAATGAGCTGCTCGACCTCGTCTACACTGCGACCGAGTTCCTGATTGACCAAAAACGCCTCCTGAGATGAGAGCCAGGATTCAGCGACCACCGCCTCCTGAGCAAACTGATGAATTTCTAACACTGAGACCGTACATACAGACAAAAAACACACGGGGAACGGTAGTAACAGACACAAAGAGAGATAGAGAGAGTTGAATTTTATATTTTTTATTTTTTGCATAATATTTAAGGATTTAGCATCGTTGTTATTAATCCGCAGTGTAAAGACTCACTGTACTGTAGATCCTCCCAGTGTTTATCCCATTTCTCTGTCAGTTCTCTCTGTTTGGCCAAAACTTTCTCCAGTTTCTCTTTAATCTGAAACACATTAAGGATCAATATAATCATGGCAATGTTTCGATTTGCAGAATCCCAACCACCACAGTAGAATATATATATATATATAGATATATATATATATATAGATCTATATATATATATATATATATATATATATATATATATATATATATATATATATATATATTCGTTCATTCATCATCTTCTACCGCTATATCCAATCTTCCCTCGGGTCACGGGGAGCCTGTGCCTATCTCAGGCGTCTATGGGCATTAAGGCAGGATACACTCTGGATGGAATGCCAACTCATCGCAGGGCACACACATTCACAATCACACACATTAACACACTAACCCTAACCCTAACTGTGCATGTTTTTGGATCGGGAGGAAACCGGAGAAACCGGAGAAAAAACCCCCGAGGCACTGGGAGAACATGGGGAGCAAACTCCAAACTCCACACACACATGGCCGAGACGGGAAGCAAACCCAGACCCTGGACCATGGTGTGAGGCGAACATGTTAACCACTAAGCCACCATGCCCCCCTTATATATATATATGTATACCAAGTATATATATATATATATATATATCTTGTTGACGGAGTGAAATTTTACACCACCAAAGACTGTAACCTGTAATCTGTTGCTGTATAACTTGTTTCTTGTACCTTGTTTTTCTATGAATATTGCGGTAAATGTTGGGTTCGCTTCCTGATCCCCCCCTCCTATCACTGAAGCCTATATAAACTATATGGACAAAAGTATTGGGACATCTGATCTTTCCAGCCTTATTGCTGTTCTTCAACAAACAATTCCCAATGGAGACACGCAATTCATAGGACAGTGTTGGATGCGTCCGCAAGGCCGCTCCAAAATAAACCGTGGAGGGCAAAAAATTGAGAGTAAATGTGGAGTGTGATGTTGAAAAATCGTATACCATACAGTACTTACGACCAGGTGTCTGTTACCTCATCTGATGCTGGGTTTCGGGAAGCCAGCAATGTCTTTCCAATCTCAATACACTGCACCATGCTCTTATTCCGGGCCTCCACTTCGCTCTTCAGGCCCTGGTGGTAATTCATGAGCACCTCGACAGATGAGACATCCCTGAAAATGGAAACAGAGATCTCAAGTTGCTCAAGGGCCCAACAGTGGTAAGTTTGGTGGTGCTTTACTACACGCAAAGTGTTTAAATCCATTGTTTGGTTGATGATATCAAGTTGAGCGAACATCTCATTCATTCATTCATTCATCTTCTACCGCTATATCCGATCTTCCCTCGGGTCATCTCAGGCATCTATGGGCATTAAGGCAGGATACACACAGGATAGAATGCCAACCCATCGCAGGGCACACACACACTCACACACACATTCATACACTAGGGACATTTTTCCAATCAATTTGCCAAACGACCTATCGTGCATGTTTTTGGACCGGGAGGAAACCGGAGAACCCGGAGAAAAACCCCCTAAGGCACGGGGAGCGCATGCAAACTCCACACAAACACATGGCCGAGACGGGAATCGAACCCGGACCCTGGCGGTGTGAGGCCAACATGCTAACCACTAAGCCACCGTGCCCCTAGCGAACATCTCATCCAAAACAATTCCCATAAATACATTATAACATGACCAAAACAGAGTTTTAATACTGGGACACTGTTAAGCAAAAGCTCAGAAAACTTTGTGTAAAATTGCAGGGGAAGATCATATCAAACGCTTTATTATACTGGCGTGAAATGCTGGTGTTGTACGAAGTCAAATTAAACTGCTCTATGGACAATATTCAATGTGGCCGCTCTATAGCATTATAGTATTGTGCCAGCACATCGGGAGTGGAGGGCGGAGCCGGATGGAACAAGCGCTAAGGAACACCTGAGTCTGATGATTAATCGGAGCGCGTTAGTTTCGGTCCGGCGACGATAATGAACAGCGAGAGACAACAGCCTCGACGGATGGACGCAGAGGAAAACTGCGTGCCGATCCGGGAGTGGGCGTCGATGGACGTCGGAGGAGGGCTCCAGAGCCGTGAGACTGTGGGCGTGTCCCGGCGCGAGTACAAGGGACGGAAAGCGCCGGGACACGCATGGAAAGTGATAAAAATGGCTCTCTGCTTGGTGATTGGTTGTCTGGTCTCTCTTTCTTCCAGCTGAATCAGTTTTATGTATTGGTATTAATTAGTATTAGTTATTAATTAGTATTAAGTATTATGTTTACAAGTATAATAATGTTTCTAGATTGCAGCCTCAACCTTATCAATATGCTGTATACTGGACATTAAACTGTTTTAATATCTTTTAATGACATATATCTTTGCCTACGTTTCTAAGATTGCATAATATCACAAAGTGAAAAAAATAGCAAATAAATACACATTTCCTTTCTTTCATGTACAGTATTCCCATGCTGCACCTGGGTTTCTCTCCGGTCCCTATCTGGCAGATGATGCTGTCCATCCACAGCAACTGATCACGCACTATGCTGAAGAATCGCAGTTTGTCCGATGTGGTGGTGATCTGCACGCGGCATTCCTCGCACGACATGATCAGCTCCTTCCACGCTCGCATCACTTCGTATTCCTGCATGGCGATGGCTTCGGCTTTCTCTCCGGCGTAAACGGTGCGGAGCTGAGCGGCATTTTCCTGCAGCTGTCTCACCTAAGACGAGATGATACACCCCCAAAGTTGGTAGAAGAAACAGGCATACGTGTGCAAACTAGCAGACAAAACTACTGCCTTGCTGGACTCACCTGCCCAACTAACACCTGAATGTCGTGTTCAAACGTGCTCATGATTCTCTGAAGTGAGCTTGTGTTTACCGTGCCGTCCTGGCACTCTCGCACCTCCGGTAATCTCCGGTATTTGTCAGCAATCTGTGTTATCACCTGAAACACACACACACACACACATTCATAAACAAGTGTTTAAACCATTACAACTGTACATACTTTTACTGATACATACAACATATGGACTTTTATACAATCCACTAAAACCTACTCTTCTCACAGGGTTCCTAAAACAGCAAATTGGGACTAAACGTAGACTTTTACATTCAGGCGTAAATAATATTCTTTTCCATATTTCTCCCATCAGTTTGCCTTCATGTATAAAAAGTATACCAAATATCATTCATTCATCTTTTTCTCCGTTTTTCTCCGGGTTCTCCAGTTTCCTCCCGGTCCAAAAACATAGCGGTAGAAGATGAATGAATGAAAGAGTAATAGGTTATATTGCACAGGACCATAAGTGTTCATTTTTGCATAGGTAAGGACAAACAGAATTAACAGTAGCATTGTGATTCACTGGGAAGCAGCTCTGATTGTAAACCCATGATAGCAGCAGGAAGAAAAGACCTCCTGTAGCGCTCCTTCAGACATTTAAAATGGAACATTCTTCTCAGAGATGTTTGTTAAATGTTACCGTTAATTCCGACTATGAGGACAACTCGGGACAATTAGCACGGATTTTAAGACTTTCTACCTAAACTAAAGGAACATCGTTACATGCACCGCCTCACCTCGCGGCAGTCGGAGAAGAATTTGTGAAGCTGGTGCGAAGCGGCAAGCATTTGCGCTCTGGTTTCCATCAGCTCCATCAGCTCGGCCCATGATTCGTTCACTCCGTCCTTCCACTCGGCGATGATGGCGGCGTCGGCATGGCCGTAATCGATCAGCTCATCCACCATCTGATTAACCGCCATCACTCGCTCCTGACCCATGCTTCCTGTCTCCGAGGAAAACTCGGTGAACTTTTCCTGTAGGATCTGAAAAAAGAAACACATCAGAACGATCTAGTTAGGGTATTCGAAAACATATTGCTTTATGCTACACTGAAAACGTCCAATTAATGTGCGATTAATCGTGAGTTAACGTGTGGCTATCGTATGATTAATCGCGATTAAATAGTTTAACCCGATTGGAATGACCTCCGTGGATTCATTCATCATTTGCACTGAAAGAATCAGACTTTGCTTGTGTATGCAGAATTGTTCAAATTATTCCAGATCAATTGAAATTGAAATTAATATTAATATATTATATATTAATTTGAGAGAAATGCATATAATTACAATATCTACTACAGTTAGAAACATTAGAAACATGAAAAGTATTGCTTCATGCTACATTGAAAAGATTAATGTGAGATTAATTGAGATTAATGTGCAATTAATCACGATTAAATATTGACACCCCCCCAAATAACATGCATACAGGGATGCACTAGCTATCCTACTTTTACCGTACAGTAATTGCCAAGCACATAAAGCAACAAAAAATATGCTGCGGGTCTTACAGTGACATGTTCGTAGTCCTGCCCGAGTTCGGTTGAGCTGGCCGAGATTTCTCGCTCTGCAATCCACTGCTCCAGTTCTTCCACCTCTCTGTGGAGCTGAAAGAGCCAGTACTGCTGTTCCAAGCGGCACTTCCTCTCTTCCACCAAGTCTTTCAACGACACGTAGAGCCGGTCGATCTGAGACTGCCGTTTACTGATCTGCTCACTGCGGATCACATACACCACACGTGTCAAACTCGAGGCCTGAGAGCCGAATGTGGCCCTCCACGTCATTTTATGTGACCTCATAAAAGGTATACGATCGTCTTAAAATAAGGTTTGAAAGCAGGCATTGATGATGAACTACATCTCCCACAATGCATGCGACGGTGTTACCCGCGAAGTGACGGCATCTCGCCACTAGGTTGCAGTGTATTCTACATGATTTTCCCAGCATGCGGAATTGTGGTCATTTCAATCCGGGAAGACACTTCCAAGCAAGACGGGAAAGCGAATACATGTTTGTTTTTAAGGAGAAAAAAAAATGACTTGTGTTATGAGGCGGCGTAAAGACTATATCAAGACTATATACTGTCTTATAGTTATAACTGGCCCTTTGAGGGCAACCGTAATGCTGATGTGGCCCATGGTGACAACGACGGGTTTCACACCCCTGGTCTAGACAATCTCTTCTACGTCCATAATTCCACTATATCATGTGGGTTTATCTCTGTATATGTGTTGGGGCTGAAGAAGAGCAGTCAAGAGGACATCTGTTTAGGGGTCCATCTAGATGGAGTAACACACACACACACACACACACACACACACACACACACACACACACACACCTGTCTGGATGGCCAAGCTCCAGTAGTTGTCTGCATTGTTGTGATAATAGGCCAATGGTTTCAGCATAATCCTCAATCGACTGCTCCAATGACAACTGTTTTTTCAGCAGCTGCAGTGTACTTGATTCATCCTGACAAAAGAAAAAAAGGATGTTAAGAGTATGTGCTTTGAGGTGTCGTTCACTGGCCCCAGATCTGTAAGCAATGGCACCCGGTTTTAAGGCATTTCTACCACAAACAAAGGTAATTAAACCACAAAAAACACACATATTTACCTTACAATAGTGCATGCGTATATCAACACTCGTTTATCATTTGATATTGTATTTTTAATTAGCTTTCATCCTTTTGAGCTAGTAATTTTACATGTGTTTTACAACCACTTCACTTCTCTATTGCTTCCTCTGGTAATATTCGAATGTTTCTTGTGGGCAAAAATATATACGCACTGATGTCTGGTTCACTTCGTCAGCATATTGACAATGAAGTAATAAATAGGTGTGTAAATTGTCGTTTTAGCTAGAATTATATTGGTCACATCTGAGTGTATTTAACTAAAAAAAAAAATAAATATATATATATATATATATATATATATATATATATATATATATATATATATATATAGTATATATATATATATAACATGTTAATTCAGAAATACACTTTCTTTGATTTCGCTACGTAAACAATTTCTATATTACTATTTATATATAAGTTTAATCAAATTGATAAAAATTTGGAGAAAATAAAAAAGGTATACTTTATTATGATTATTATTATATATTTTCATCACATTGATCGCATGCAAACACGTTTGTGTGCGAGTTGTGTGAAATGTACGCCGTCCGAGCGCATTGTTCCTCTGCGCGGTACCTTTCCTTTCTCCTCATTCATCATGTGCAGCTCCTGTTCGCTGAGCCACGCCTCCACCTCGGAAATGTCGCTGTAGTACTGCTGAGCGTGATACATGGAGTCCAGATGCTGCTGCTTACGCTCGGTCTCGGTCCACAGCACCGCCCATAGCCTGTGCAGGTCCTCCATTAACGAGCTCACACGCTCCGCGTCGGCCGTCCGCACAGACGAGAACATGCTCGCTCTTTCCATCACCTCTTCCACATGCCCCCGGTGGCTCTCCAGCTCCCTCTGCAGGCTCTGGAAAGGAGAAGCCGTGCCGTGCTGGTAAAAAAACGGGCTGATATGTGCGAATGTGATACACCGCTATGCAATATTCAACACGAGCACTGTATTTCCGCTCAGGTGGAAGCTGCACGCTCAGTGTTTTGGTCCCGAGTCAAAGTCAAAAGTACAGAGTGTCCTTGTAATGGCAAAACGCATTGCTTTTTCAACACGGTGTGCTTTTTCAACAACTTAAAATCCAACAGACCAAGAGTTACCTGATTTTTCTTCATGAGCTGCTGCACGGCCTGTAAACTACTCCCAGATTCCTGTGATGTAGCGAGTGGAAGGCGTTCTTGCACCCACAGCTAAAAGACACACAAATACAACCCTGTTCACACGTTTCACAACAAGTCCTATACTGCTCATAAGACTTAGCAGCAGACTTAGACCAACGCAAACGCCACAGGAAGGTCCTTCCTCCCTGTGGCCATTAAACTGTATAAGCCCTCCCCCTTCTGGGGGGGTAGTTACAGCGCCTGCGCTAGATCTACCTCGTATTTGTACGCCTTTGCTAGACAATTTCATGCGCAATATAATTTAATAATCTAACAATATCATTCAACTACATCATATAACAGTCTCTGCATTATGATGTAAATAATATCTGGTACACTGTCATGTGCAATGCTATTTAATACTATTACATGTTTGTATTCTTTTGTTTTTTGCTTGGAGAAGTCTCTGGTACAAGAATTTCTTTCTTGATTTTCTTATTTTATATTAATTCAATGATAAATTCTAGCTTGATATTTAGACATTTATAAGTCTAAACTAAAAGATACGAGTTTTATTCCATACGTAACCCAAAACTAAATAGTTCGAAACCTCCGAATAGTATTCGCTGATCCACTTATTTGAAGTAAATATAATTTATATATTAATTTGTGTCACACTACGTTTTAAGCTTTTTTTTAATTATATGTTCTAAATATAACATATATATTATATGTTAAGGAAAATATATATATACTTTTTGGTATGGTGAAGTTTGCTATCTGGCATTTCATGGAACAAGTATTCGGGAAGAATCTTGAGGAGTGCAGTTTCAGTTTGCAGCTCCATAAGATCACATTGTTTACTCTTGATAACAGTAATAGTAAGAAATGTAAAAAATAATACAAGATGGATTTGTTTGGTTTATAGCTAAACAAGTGAGAAGTAACAGTTATCATTATTTATGAAGTTATTAATTATTAGCAATATATGGAATATCGCGATGGTATAATAAAAGAAAAATGGTCATCATCATGATGTCACTCTTATTTTGACTAGCAAGTAGCATAAATATAAACTATAAAATAATAAATATATTTAATGGTAGATATCCGTATTTTATATTGAGTTTGTTTACAAATGCATGTCCATGTCTAATGTTATAGAGCACCGATTATTAATAGTCCTGGACAGTTTTTTCCCTTTTCTAAAATAAATATGCCAGCAAGATGAGAAAAGTGAATTTTTTTATAACATTAATAATAATAATAATAATAATAATAATAATAATATATAAAAATATAAATAATAATAAAATATCAGCACAAATACAATACAATTATTTTGAGAAACAGAATTTCTGATAAATACACCAAATGCATGACTTGTTCACTCTCCAGATTATACACGCAAAGTAGCTGTAAACTCACAATTTCATCCTGCAGGTCGCGGCGCACTTGGTGCACTTCTTTGGATGCCAGCAGGATTCTTCGTCTCTCCTTCAGAGGCTCGATGAGACGTACAATCCGCGCCTCTACTTCAGACTGGCGCTCGGACACCGAGTCGGCCATCACACACTCCTCGGGTAGAGACGATGACTGCAGTTGCAGATCGCACACTTCATTACACCACTCCTCCATTTGTCGCTCCATCATCTGAGCGATGAGAGAGAGAGAGAGAGTTGAGATGAGAGAGAGAGAGAGAGAGAGAGAGAGAGAGAGAGAGAGAGAGAGAGAGAGAGAGAGAGAGAGAAGCAATATGATTTTTACTTTACGGCTGAAATAATGCTAATGTTAACCACCCAATAAAGTGAATAGCAAGCCAGTGCAAACAAGATGCTAATGCTAGGATACAATAAGAAATAAGGAATAAAGAAAAAGCAGTTATAGAAAACACATTAAATTATATATATATATATGTGTTATGCCTGATATCCACTCTGAATGTACACAGAGAATATCTTTTAAATTTGTATCTATTAAATAAATAAATAAATAAAAATATAATAATATATGATAGAATATAAAACAGGTGGAAACCCCCACCATCCACTCACGCTTCCTAAATTTCCCCAAATTACGTCTACTAGCCGACATTCACAACATGAACTACTCACTATATTACCGTATGGAACCTAAACTTATCACCAATTTATATGGAAAGCAACCGGAACATAATTTCTTAAAGGAGACACGTACCATGTTTAACAATTAATATATATTAATATATATATATTAATATATATATATTATATATATATATATATATATATATATATATATATATATATATATATAACACACACACACACACACATATACGTATTATATACATACGTATATGTACACATTTATAACATTTGTCCCAATTAGTTATAGTATTAAAAACATGAAAAGTATTAATTTGTGGTACATTGAGAAAAGACAAATGCGTAATCAATAGGGTAATTCATGCAAATTGTGCGATTAATCACGATTAAATATTTTAATCTCGTAAAAGCCCTGGTAAATAGGCTTGGATTTAAAATATTCAATATTCACAATATTGTAAAATTTTACGATTGTCAAAATTATTGCGATATTATCATTAATATTCAATATATTGTGCAGCCCTAATCGCAATCGGAGCATTTTGATGAAATAGATGAAATACAAACTATATAATCACTCAAATGGGGAATAAAAACTGGCATACACCCAAATACCTCAACAAACCTTTGTATCATATGTAACAAAATACAAAGTTAAGACATAATGTGTGTACATTTCAAGTGGATATACAGATTGGAGGTATACACATAGACCCAACTAGAACTGGCATAAATTACAAAAGAAAAAGAAAGACATACTGTAGAAAAAAACAACACAAAAGATACATCAGAAAGAAAGAAAAGAGTGATAGAAAGAAACAAAAAGGTGAGAAAAGGAAAACAACAGAAAAATCAAAAGGTGCCACAGTACCGCCGATGGATTGATTCATGGATGGATGTGGATGGAGGAATGAAACTCAAACTGAACTCAGATCAGCTGTAAAGCAGCGCCATGCTGTCAGAGAAAAACCAGGGTCAATTTAATTAACATTAACAAAAACTCATAAGAAAATATTGGCATTAAGCTAGCAAGAAATTAAAATGCATCAGAAAAATGTGGGGAAAATAAATAAAAAGGATGGATTGTTGTTCAAACTAGGCTTGCAAATAATTTGGACTGCTATTTAGATTGAGTAATACGTTGTTTTTTTTTAATCAAGCAAATTGTTGAAATAAATTAAATACGTAAAACCAATTTAAATATATTTCTGTGCAGCATTTCAATCAGGCAGTACTAGAAAAGAAGTTTAACTAAATTGTAGCTTGAATGAAACAATGCGACAACTTTCCTAACTGTTCATTTTACATTAAATTTACTCCATTTGTCAAAATAACTAATACTCTTAGCATGAGTTTTGCATTGTTCTAATGATATTTATAATAATAAATATGTAGTAAATAATATGTAATAAATATACAAAGAAAGTCAGATGAATTGAAACATTCCAATAAGCAGTGATATATAAGTGCGTGTTTTACCAATCTGAAGTTAATAAAAATATGATGAATGTACTGAAATAGTTTTTTGGTCATATGGACAAGTATTTTTGACAGCAAAGTGTCACACAACAGGGTGTTTTCTGCAGTCCACTTAATCAATAAAGATAATGAAATAGTTATTGCAACCATAGTTAAAACATCATAATTAAAAAGTTAGTATTAACAAAGTTAGCAAATTTACGCAAACGAAACCTGGACAACAAAGAACAAAAAAGAGCAAATGAATAAAGAAACTTTAGTGCATCACAAGAGGTATGAGCTCCTCACTATATTAGCGTATATTACTGTATGGAACATTTTCTTTTGTGAATGCAATGCGCTTCAGTGTTATCTAAACGTATCACCAGTTTATATGGAAAGCAACCGGAACAGAATTCTTAAAGGAGCCACGTCCCGTATTTTACAGTTAAAACAACCACTAAACAAAGTAACATTTATTATTAAAAGTAACATAAATTATTGAATTAACAAGAAATTAATATTAATAAGAGTATCAAATATAATAATAATAAATAATCAATCATTTAAAAAAAATTTGAGACAAATGTATATTATTATAACATTTATTACAGTTAGTTGAAACATTAAAAGTGTTCATTTATAATACATTGTGATTCATCACGAGATAACTAATAAATATTTTAATCGATTGACAGCCCTAATTACTAATATTAATAAATGCTTATATAGTGTGCCAAACTAAAACGCATGCATGTGATCTGTCGGTGCTAAAATGAAACCTGGAGCTTTTTGAGCTGCTTGTTGACGGAGGTTAGGTCGTGGCCGTGGTCGCAGTGGTGGAGCTGCAGCTCCAGCTGCTGCACGCGCTCGTTCAGCCGAGTGTAGGTTTGAGTGATCTGATGCGCCCGGTTGTTCTCAAACAACTGCAGCGCCTTGACCTGTGTGGAGTTTTCCAGCTCCAGCCAACACTCGTGAATTTCACTAAGCTTCTGCTGAACCATAGAGCTCAGCTCCGGCTTCTCTGCCATCAACCGCTCACCTTCCTAAAGGGGGAAAAAAAAGAAGAGAAAAACAAAGCAGTGGATGTTTTTGGGGTGTTAGCATATTCGCACTTGTTAGCTCAGCAATATGTAGTGCATTCTTAATATACGGATGATATGTTACAACTGCTGAGAAAGTGCAACGCAATATAATAAAACTACAAAAACCCGGCTTCAGCAGAATCACACACTTTTTTGGGAGGTGGGCAAAGATCAAAACTGCATGCTAAAAATGTCCGTTGCTAGGTTTAGCATTTCGCAATCCAACTGATTAGCTGGAATTTTGCAACTGGAAGTGTAAGTGCTTTTAATACAAGATTGATTACATGGAAATAAAGGCAAATTGAACATATTTTACCACATACTACCACTTACAATACTTGCATTTTTTATTTATATATTTATTTTTACAAAATAGCTCTGTTTTTGTTAAACAGGTGGGTCATTAAACAATTTTAATACTTAAATGTGTGTATTTCTGTATGATTACACTTTTATTAACAGATTTGTTGTTTAAAACATTTTTCCAGAAATTGCCTATTATATTTTATATATATATATATATATATATATATATATATATATATATATATATATATATATATATTATATATATATATATTGGGTTTAAAAATTCATAACAGTTTGCAGTACATTTGAAAGGTTGTAATCCATCAATCTGGCAACCCTGCCTTATAAACCTGATCATCAAAGTTGTATAACGTTGTTTTATACCATTTTAACATCTGATTCAGTCTGATATTAAACAAGAAAAATCCTATTACATCCCTAAAAAACATGAAGTATAATAATGATCCATAATGAAGTATGGAGCGTATTATAAGGGTAATAATTTTATATTATATTTTGGAGTATTCAAAGAATAATGGCTCACAATGTCCTCCATATTTGAATGCAACATATAATTCAGAGAACTTTTACATAACATGCACTCTCATAGTACTTTCCTGTCTTCACACACACACATAGGCACACACTTGTGTGTCAGTTGAAGCAGCACTTGAGGGGAGAGACAGAGAATGTGTAAAAGGAGTGGGTGGAGAGAGTAATAGAGAGAGAGAGAGAGAGAGAGAGAGAGAGAGAGAGAGAGAGAGAGAGAGAAAGAAATACGCATACAGGGAACAAAAAAAGAGAACCGAGAGACTTGTAGACTAACAAAAAGCGCAAAAGAAAAGGCCTAGACGAAAGTTTAGAGAAATAGAAGAGATAGATTTTTGTATTGCAAGTGATATAATTCAGAGTGTATTATTAGAAAAAAAAAAACAATACTCATATCTCTGTTTCCTTTCAAACGCTCAAATCGCTTCCTGTTGACCTCCGATGAAGAGCAGAGCACAGCATAAAAATGCCCTTCACACCATGAGGGGGGGAAAAGGGTTGCCTGGCAACAGATGACCCCATATTTATGCCCTCAACCACACACAAGCATATGCCTCCACACACACACACACACACACACACACACACACACAAACACAGCTTGAATACACAAAACACACTTGGGAAAAAAGCCAGAATCTCCATATCAAACTGTGATCATCACTCATTATACGTGATTAGGAAGGGTTTCACACTTCTTGAACAGAAATAGAACATAAATCTGTTTTAACAAGCAAAGATAAATGGAGATAAATGGACATAATACATACTACAAACTACAAAATACAGTTTCTGACATATATATATATATATATATATATATATATATGGCATATTTATTTAACCTTGTATAGGTGTTTCTGCATTCAAAAGACAAAGAAGGTGAAAAGGACTATAAAGTAGAGCACCATTAAAGCCTCAGAGCTCACAATGCAGTACTCGGCTATTTCTGGAAATTACGGTTTACAAAGCAGGGTGGGAGCAAAGAGCATGAGATACTGGGTCAGAAAAACACAAACCCATATAGCCGAGCCCAGGATAGTCGGATTTATGCACATATTTTAATATTTAGTGATTTGCAAGTGCAATTTTACATTTACGTTTACAGCATTTGGCAGACGCCCTTAACCAGAGTGACATGCAGCTCAGCAGTTGAAAGTTAAGGGCCTTGCTCAAGGGCCCACTAGTGGCAGCTTGGTGGTGGCGGTGGGGTTTGAACCCGGATCTTCCGGTCCAGAGTCCAACACCTTAAACTTAATGGGCTACCACCTCCCTATATACGGTCTTATAGTTACAACTGGCGCTTTGAGGGAAACCATAATAGAAAAGCCTCGTTGTTTCTATTGAAATTGCAATATTACAACATCTAAAAAAACATTCTGATGTCAAGCTTTTGGCATCATGGAAGGTATGCGTATGGATTTAAGGATCAGTTGGTTCGAAATCAGAGAATCCAGAGCTTAGCCAAGACCTCAGAAAAAGAATTGTGAACTTCAACAAGGACTATCGATCCTTATGAACAACATCCGAACATCTGGAATGACCAGAAATACCACCACCACCACCAATAAAAAAAAAAAATCCTCCCGCCAGACAACCATTGTGTTAATCAGGCATAAAACAAATACAAAGGAATTGGCTCCTAGAAATGAACAAAAGTTGGTCCGAATATTTTTTAAGCACCTGAATGGCTGACAATTTGCCTCCTTTCTGTACTATTCGATTGCTATTCTTTATTCATTCATTCATCTTCTACCGCTATATCCGATCTTCCCTCAGGTCACGAGGAGTTTGTGCCTATCTCAGGCGTCTATGGGCATTAAGGCAGGATACACCCTGGATGGAATGCCAACCCAACCCATCGCAGGGCACACACACATTCACATTCACACACATATTCATACACTAAAGACAATTTTCCAAGGTGCCAATCAACCGTGCATGTTTTTGGACCGGGAAGAAACCGGAGAACCCGGAGAAAATCCCCCTGAAGCACGGGGAGAACATGCAAACTCTACACACACATGGCCGAGACGGGAATCGAACCCGGACCCTGGCGGTGTGAATGTGCTAACCACTAAGCCACCGTGCCGATTGCTATTCTTGTATATTTTAAATAAAAACAACGAATGTTCCTAATTTCCAATCTGATCCCTGTTTAATAAAGTTCCATCTCTATTAGCTCGTGTCGCCTTCTGAAAAGCATGCGCACACCCACGCAGTCCTCACCTTCTGAATTTTCTCGAGCCACTCTTTGTTCTGGGACAGTTCGGCCATGAACGCTTGGTGTTTCAGCCACTTCTTATGGAGCTGCTGAGTGTCGTCACAGGTCGAGTCACGTGCCATCAGCATCTTCTCCATCACCCAGTCACCCAGCTGTAACACACACACACACACACACACACACACACACAAATACTGTTATAGACTTTAGCCCACATCAGCTGAGACTTTTTCAGCAGTAAATATGTATGCAATATGGAATTATTCCTCCAAATAGTCCTTCATTCATTCATTCATCTTCTGCCGCTTTATCTGATCTTCCCTCGGGTCACGGGGAGCCTGTGCCTATCTCAGGCGTCTATGGGCATTAAGGCAGGATACACCCTGAATGGAATGCCAACCCATCGCAGGACATACACACGTTCACACACACATTCATACACTAGAGATAATTTTCCAAGGTGCCAATCAACCTACAGTGCATGTTTTTGGACCGGGGGGAAACCGGAGAACCCGGAGAAAAACCCCCTGAGGCACGGGGAGAACATGCAAACTCCACACACACATGGCCGAGACGGGAATCAAACCCGGACCCTGGCAGTGTGAGGCGAACGTGCTAACCACTACGCCACCGTGCCCCACCAAATAGTTCTTAAATAACATAATAATCAGAAATATGATTCAAAGCATTATCTGACGCTGTTGGTAGACTTTATATCGATTCTTCAAACTCATGTGTCCCTGGATGGAATCTCACAACAACTTAGTTATGTTAGTAATTGTGTTTGTGTGTGGGGGTTGTATTTGTATAATATTAATTATGCATTTCTTTTTCGGCTTCACATAAAAACTCATTCAACCATATTAAACACACACTCACATACACACACACACACACACACACACACATATACACACCATTAGCGTCTGTAACCATGGTTATTTTCAACAAAAAATAAAAATGATAATGCTTCCAAACTTAAATAAATTTAATTATTGAAATAATTATAATCAGTATTATTTTCCAGCTTTTCAACAAGAACAAACTGAGTAACAGTCATTCAAATATTTTTTGCCATACTATGTTTTTGCAGAAAAATACGTAATGCACTAATATCGGGTCATTTAGCGATTGCTTTTCTTTAGAAAATTAAAACTGTTAAAAAATAATATTTTAAAATATGTTTTGTTTGATTGGTTTTTTAAATGTTAGTTTAAATTACCCTATTAACAAATAAAATGATCACAGCAAAAGTATAACTCTGAACGCTAAATGCTGTGTAGGGGTGGGGCATATTTTGGCTTTGCATATTTCAAGGTCTTTTTTTTTCCGTCCGAAAAACAAATATTCGGTGCATCCTTAATTTCCTTCAAGGTGTTGCACCATACTTTTTTATTTTTAATCCCAAAAGTATTTGGATTCTGTTTGTACTTCAGTAGAGCTAGACAGAAGGCTCTGTGATGTTTTTTTTTTAGCAAACGATGTTGTGGTCCTATTGAATGACTCACTATTAAGTCAGTTTCTAAAACTGGCAAACTACAAACACACACACACACACACACACACACACACACATGTACATTATCCCTCACCATAGCATGTACATAAACACACACACACACATGTACATTATCCCTCACCATAGCATGTACATAAACAAACACACACACACATATACACACACACACACGTACATTATCCCTCACCATAGTATCTACATAAACACACACACACACACACACACACGTGTACATTATCCCTCACCATAGCATCTACATAAACAAACACACACACATACACACACACACACACACGTGTACATTATCCCTCACCATAGGGATAATGGTGTATGTACATAAACAAACACAAACACACCAGAAAGTCCCCGGGTTAGATGCCAAATCGAAACCTTCGGCAAACGTAGCATAAAGTTCAAGTAAATCCTCTGCGTTAAAAAAAAAATGAATAAAAAAAAAAACCCAAACAACGAGATGTCCATAACACAGAGAGGAGTAAAGAGAATATAAGCCGCTGTAAGAAACCTGAACCGGGTCCGATTCTATCCGATGGATTACGGCGACGAGAACAGTGAGGGAAAGACAGAGGCCTTAAGGGTGTGCGTGATGGGGAGTGGAGGATGCGGGAGGATTAGTTATCCTCCTCTTCTCTTTCAGACATCCTCCTGCGATCCATTAGTGCTTCAAAATGATCATCTCTCCTCGCGCTCTGCCTCTCCTTCCCTCCCGATCTCTTTGTTCAGTCCATTTTCCATAGAAACAGTGAGCTCGGCTTAGAGACCCAGTTTCTCTCTGCTGCAGCATCCGAATACAGTGTGAGGTAAAAACAGATGGAGAGAGATGGAGAGAGAGGCAAGGAGAAGGGGGCGGGGGGAGCCATATGGTGAGAGACAGAGAGAGAGAGAGAGAGAGAGAGTGAGAGAGAGGGATGGAGCGACGACGTATGCAGTGACGCTGTCCGCTCAATGGGTGTGACTGATAAAGGGAGAGAAAGGCGGAAACTGTAGAGGATTAAAGCGCTGTGGAACTAAAAGCCTAAACCATATACGCTGTTTATTTATTCATTTTCATGTTATTTACACTTGCTAGTTTTAAACTTAGTATTCATATTTTCCAGACATAACAGCAGCCGACTTCAAATGTTGTAGGAAGTGCACATAAAGTCTCCTTCTAAACAAACTGGAATATGTGAAGAAAAGACTGAGGGATACCACAGATGGATATGTGAAGAAAGGAATTCCACTGTGCTGTAATGGATATGTGACAAATAAAGCCTATTCTATTCTATTCATCAATAAAACCATTATATGCCTTTATTTGTCAAATATACATTACAGCACAGTGGAATTCCTTTCTTCGCATATCCCAGTTTGTTCGCATATCCCAGTTTCTTTGCATATCTCAGTTTGTAGAGAGGTGATGGCTTAGTGGTAAGGCATTGGCTTCTGGACCAGAAGATCACAGGTTCAAACCCTACAACCACCAAGCTGCAACTAGTGGGCCCTTGAGCAAGGTCCTTAACCCTCAATTGCTTAGACGTAAGTCGCTCTGGATAAGGGTGTCTGCCAAATGCCATAAATGTAAATGTAAGATAAGGTCAGGGTGATACGGCGCCCCCTGGAGCACAGAGAATTAAGGGCCCTGCTCAAGGACCCAAGGGTGGACGTTTGGTGATACCGGGGCTCGAACCCCTTGTGATTCTTGTAATTCGTTTTCAGGTAATCACAATAAGCAATGTGTAATCATCCTTAAAAAGGTATTTGACTCGTATTAGATGATTATTGTTGCCATTCACAATTCATACATCATTGTATTCGTTTAATGGTCTTCAGTAACCACTTTTTTTCTTTCCAACATTGTTGATCTGGACACGGTCCCAGAAATACTGGGCACAAGGCCATTCACGGTCTGATTAACACCTCTAGGGGTAATTTAGTCGAGCAAATCCAGTGAGAAGACAATGCAAAAGACATCTATGGCAACATGAGGAGAAAATGTCCACACATTGTTCATATAAAGACAATTGATATCATCGAAAGTAGCATTAGCGACAAGCTATCTAGAAAATATTGTGAGATAATTTAAAAGTCTACATGGCCATGTTGAGTTCAGGGAAGGAAGTGATATGGGCTGGTACAAGTTAATTTGTAGTAATGACTAATGACTAGTAACTGCTAGAATTGAATAAATATGTGAGGAAAAAAAATTGACTAGATTTTACTCAGACCTTACATCCACATGAAGTACGGGCTCTGGTAGCAAATGTAA
This sequence comes from Kryptopterus vitreolus, assembly GCA_030449085.1. Taxonomy (NCBI): domain Eukaryota; kingdom Metazoa; phylum Chordata; class Actinopteri; order Siluriformes; family Siluridae; genus Kryptopterus; species Kryptopterus vitreolus. Next base: position 8,597,041 of record JACRUU010000027.1, on the reverse strand, counting down.
TTTTCGGCACTATTCTCTCTTTCCACAGGACCACTGGTGTCAAAAATATTCCCCCTTCATTCCTCAGGTAGAATTAAAGATAGTAGGGTTTAAAATGCCTTCTGTAGAAGTTGAATATCAGCTCGAGCTTTTTACTGAAGTAAACGTGTAAAAGTACTGGTTTCAAAACGACTTCAAGGATAAAAGTAAAAGTAATGTAAAGTGAAACAAGAACAAAAGCTTAGGCCGCACCAATTAGCGCATTAGCGCAATCGCTAATTTATTCAAACATCTCTCTACAGACGTCTGCTACTGTAGCTTCATTTGCGGAGGACGAAGAGAAAATACCCAATTGATTAATGAGCCACTTTTAAAACATTTTTGAGTAAAGAACCCCAACACTGGTTATGTCCCTGCTGCAGTGTGACGTGATTTGTACAGGTGCGATGGATCGAGTACAAATCAATAGGGTGTCGGAATGGTAAATGTTTATATCTCATCCAATCACAATCCCATTCACTCTATCCGGATTGAGATGTTTATCTGGATATGTTTTCTTTTTCCAATGATGACAAGCCGGAATGAAAACGAGCTGAAATGAAATAGGAGTAACGAGGGATGTCAGGAGAAGGCTTCCTGGAGCGTGAGACTGTTGGTGTGTCCCGGCGTGAGTATGAGGTAGAGACCTGCACTCCTGCAAGGCCCAACGCAAATGAGTGCGGCGCAGGACGAGATTTGATGTGGGCGGGAATATATTCATGTGTGTGCAGGTTGGGGGAGAATACAGTTATTCACGGGACTCCAACAAAATGGTCTTAAAAAATATATAAATATATTTATAATAATAATAATAATAATAATAATAATAATAATTCATTACATTTATATAGTGCCTTTCTGAACACTCAAAGAGCTTTACATTATGAGAGGGGGATCTCCTCATCCACCACCGGTGTGCAGCATCCACCTGGATGATAGAAAAATACTAAATACTATATATAAAAAAATACTAAAAACACATAAACTGTTAAGAATCTACAGATAAACAATCTCGGGAGTGACTTAAATATTGCCTGAAAAAAAGAAAAAAAATCTAGTCTGAGGGAAGGAAAGCGCCGGGGCACATATCGAATAGGGAGGCGGGACTCCCGCAGCACTGTCGTGATTGGTTTTTCATTCTGTGCTTCTTGTATTGGTCACACCCAAGGTGATTCCCACAGTGTGATACAGAACGGATGTTTGAAAGTGAACTGTTGTTTGTCTATTCCTTCCAGCTCGGACCAATGAATCATTTACACATATTTTAAAATGACATTTTCACAATATGTCATTATTTGGAATTATTCAAATAATTTGGGGACCCCTGGAGTAGAAAGTACAGATAATTGCATAAAAATGTAAAGACTAGAAGTAAAAAGTCTGTAAAATAATTACACCAGTAAAGTATAGACACGCAAAACTTCTACTTATGTAAGGTAACAAGCTATTTGTACTATGTTACATGACGCCTCTGCACAGGACATGGGCTACGCCGTGAAATGCAGTGCTAGCTGCATTTCTAGCTTCAAAGAAGTTTTTACAGATTACAAATGCATCTCTGTTGCTTGTGCGGAAATCACCGCATCTTAATACCACTGCGCTGCGTAGGTCCAAAGCTACAAAGCTGCTCCACCAAAACAAGTCACCTCTAAATATTTCTAAATATATGATTCTCAGCATTGAATCCCCAAAGTGCTATGAAACATCCGCTCCACCTTCACCAAGGAGAATCAATACAACCGGTTTTTCTACACCAGACAAAAACTCTAATGTTGTTTACTAGGGAAGAATCTGGTGAGTATCCCTAGAGGTGCCTGAATCCTGTGTCCCGTGCAAGGTGCCAAGTAACTTGGTTCACTTGCTATTTTACATGTGCAATGTCGATATGAAGTAGCTTAGAATAACAAATAAAATTGCTTTACAATTTGACCTGATAACAACAATTTGACCTGATAAGCATGTCCAATTGTTCGACACATACACAAAGACAGAGAGAGAGGAAAAGAGAGAGAGCGAGAGAGAGAGAGAGAGAGAGTACCTCATGGCAGTCCTGCATAAATCTTTGCAGTTCCCACTGATCAGTGAGTTTTCTGAGCCACTGCTGTGCCACATCACGGTTTTGATTCCCCCTGCCAGACAAACGCAATTGAAATACATTATATTCAGTATTAGCAGTACTCTAATATTACTACGGTAAGACCAATAGCTGTCGAATTGTATTTTTTAAACACTGAACAACCTGTAACCAGTTCCTTCAACATGCATGTGTTTGGAACAGGGGTCTGCGGGCCACATCTGGCCCCCCTTGGTCTTTTTAATCTGGCCCTGCTACATTACATATAAGATTACATTATTGTCTAAATCAGATCATAATTATTACTGCATTCATTTGACCTTGTCCTGTAATTGCCTGACTTTCCACCAGGTGGCGCATTAGGCACGGGGATACACTGAGTATTAACATTAACACCTTTTATATGTTTATGTTTGATATCTGCATTTGGTTCTGGGCCAGCCCGTCTGTCATACGTGGCCCCTGAGCCAAAAAAGTTTGAGTACCTCTTACTTAAATTAAGTTTCCGTTCATGGCGATATTCTCGAATGGCAGTGGTGTAATGGGATAATACCCCCTGCTACACTATAAAAAGCCTGTCATAAAACATTCAGTTTAAGCACTAATTCAAAGGTTGACAGTGCGTTATGGAAATCTACTATTTGACTCATAGCTCTTAAACTGTGTGGTTAAAAAGTGTTTGGTTATTTTTAGGTGTTTCGGGAGGTGTTTGTCGCCCTGTCTGACCTGGTAATGAGTAAATCCACCCGGTCTCGGATACGCTCGGAGTAGATGTTGTTCTGACTGATGAGACTTTCTCCTGCCTCAATCACAGCTTTAATCCGGTGCAGATTGAGCTCCATCGCCATGCTGAACTCTTTGTGTTTCTTTATGGCTGCTTCCACAGTCTCCACCGTGGCGGGGAGATCCCCGTGTGCCAGCGAGGATTCCTGACGAGAAAATAAACATATTCACAATTGAACGAATGTGCAAATGATTAATTATACACAGTAAGAGACGTCTGTATTTAGCAGGCCTGTGTACTGTTATTAGAAATATAAAGGACTACTGTATTCCAGATAGATAGATAGATGGATAGATGGATGGATGGACAGATGGACTGTCAGACAAATAGATAGATAGATAGATAGATAGATAGATAGATAGATAGATAGATAGATAGATAGATAGATAGATAGATAGATAGATGGATGGACCGACAGACAGAACAATAGACAGACGGACGGACAGATGGACGGACGGACAGATAAAGAGATAGAGAGACAGACAGACAGACGGACGGACGGACGGACAGACAGACAGACAGACAGATAGATGTATAGATGGATGGATGGATGGACCGACAGAGACGGACGGACAGATGGACCGACAGACAGACACACAGATAGACACTTGCATACATACATTAATGAACGCCAATCACCTGTAAATGCATAACATGAAATGAATTTTGCACAGTAAGACAGATCTATACTGTATTGGCAAACAGACAGGCAGGCAGATAGACAGACAGGCAGACAGATAGATAGAAAGATAGATAGGTAGATACATAGTTAGAAAGGTTGATCAATATTTTAACAAAATGCAATCAAAAATATTTAAGCAAGATTAATGAATGTGCAGCAAATATAAGGCATTTACTTCACCCACAAAGCTCATATAGCTGAAATTCAAAGTATATGATATATGATTTAAAAAAAGGGAAAAGTGAGTTGTTTTATACAACCCCTTAAAAATGCTTAAATCTGGGCAGAACAACAGAGAAAATAAAATCGTATGACATGAAAACAGGGGAAAAAGTTACAGAATAACACACTATGCATACTCTATGCATACACTATGCATAGCTTCGGACATACTTGATCAGTCTTTAAATAAAAAGGGCCACGGAAAAGTCGTGGAAAAATGGAACTGAAATATACGCTTTAAATCCATAAAGTAACCCGTAATAGCTACAATTTACAGGTCTTATTTGTCTTCAGTTTTGAAATGTTTCCACATTTAGAGAGTTAATGCCCATCATATAAAATACCGGGATTTCACATATTATTCTTATGTATATGTATATTTGCAATACTAAACAGTAACACATCACAATTTATACATTTTCAACACAATTCATTAGCTTGTGCGTGCATTATTTTTATTAATGATAAATTTACGAAATCCCTGGAGCATGCGTTGGTGATTTCTAAAACAATCGAGATTACACTGTCGTCTATATGAGTGGAAAAAATCTCACCTGATTGTTAAGGAAGGATTCGGCCTGCTTTACGTCCTTCATGAAAAGATGGTAGATGTGCGCCTGCACCAGTTCGTCCCTCCTGCTCTCCCACATCTGTAGCAGCTTGTTCCAGCCTGCACTGAGCTTCTGGAGCCACTGGTGCAGTGCAGCATTGGCTAACAGTGTGTCCTCCGTGTCCAACAACTCCCTCACAGCCTGCAGACGCTCGAAGTCGTCCTCGTAGCTGCGGATTTCCTCGTTCAGGGCGGCGTGGAGGTTGATGAGCCTCTCGGCCTCCTCCAAAGACTCGGGCAGCTCGCTGGATGCCGCCTCGGTCTGTTTCTGCACCATCCACGTCAGAAAGGAATCCAGATCCTGAATGAACTGCTGCAGGCGGCCGGCTACGGTCAACGAATCCTCGCAACCCTGGAGAGTACGCTTTAATTCGTCCCATTCCACGCTCACGCCCTCAAAGGGGATCAGGATCTCCTCCGCTTTGTGCGGGTCGGATGTTGCCAGGTCTTCTGCCTCCTGCTGCAAATGGATGAGTTTGGGCTCTAGAACCGAGAGCGCTCCTTCCATTGTGGAAAGGCGCCGCTGCAGCGCCAAGACGCTGCCGAGATCGCTGCCCGAATACTGCGTGGCGTCGATAGCTTTGCGCTTTTCCTGAATTTGCGAGTTAATCTCGCTGCACTCGAGTAAATAATTCTGGATACGAAGGATCGAGTCCAAATGATCCTTCTTCTGCTCAACCAGCTCCACCATATTGTTCCATCTGTAACATAGAACCATGAAGGTGCCATATTGAAAAACTATTAGAACATAAAGCGTTTGCACAATGAGTGAACGATGCGAGCATTAGGGATAAAAACTTTAGCCACTAACATACATCAGAAAGGAAGCCATGATATGTTATAACAAAACAGTGATAGCAGATATGGCGTTTTTTTTAAGGTATTAACTACGTATATATTAGTATGTTGTTCCAGCAAACAATACTGTTATTACCATCTTCCACAATCAGTAGATTGAAAGTGAAGTGTGTGTGTGTGTGTGTGTGTGTGTGTGTGTGTGTGTGTGTGTGTGTACTAAATGGGATCATCACAGAACCCATTCTGTATGTATCTAACTCAGTTAGATACAACAGCCAGAGCAGATGGCAGCACCTTTACAGAAGCAATGTCTGCCAAATTTCTCTCTCTCTCTCCATCACTTTCGCAGACTCACACACACACACACACACACACACACACACACACACACACATGATGAGCATCACGTTTACAGTTCTGACAATACCCATGCTTACAGCTTGCTTGCTTATGTAAGCAGCAAACCTGATGGCAAGAATGGTTCTAAACTAAAAAGCCATTCCTGTCATTTCACACAGAAGGACTACATCAGTAGCTATATTTTTCACATTTGGTTAGTTAGTGCTGCTCATGAACACGTGTCAAACTCAAGGAGAACTTAAAGAACTTAAACGGTGTGTGATTGTCTTATAATAAGGCGATTCTGCTTTAAAGCACCCTCTGACAATAAACTACATCTCCCACAATGCATGCGACTCCATTACATGCGAAGTGACGGCATCCCGCCACTAGATTGCAGCGTATCCCACATTTTTTTGGAGAAATGTCTACCCCAAAATGTCCAGGAAGCGAAAAATCCATGCATATAGAAGGTACTTCCAAGAAAGATGGGAAAGCGAATACACGTTTGTGCTTTAAGGAGAAAAAACGGCATGTGTTTGGTGTTATGAGGTGACGTCGCTCATCAAACACTATATACTATCTTATAGTTACAACTGGCCCTTCGCGGGAAACAATAATGCTGATGTGACCCACGGTGACAATGGGTTTCCTGATGTAGAAATGAGTTCCCTGATGTAGAAATATAACATTATGTTAATGTAGCATTAACATATTTCCTTAGTGGAACTAAGAATGAAGTATAGTAAATTATCTGTGCTCTCTCCGGCATCCTCGCCTGTCAATCAGAGCTAAACTATCCAATCAAGGATGTTACAAACTACGACTATGTTTCCCAAACAGTCCAGGTCACATGACTTTCTGCATCTGATCCTTGTTCACGATAATAGAATACTTTATTGTCATAGTACACAATGTACAAAGAAACTGTGGGTACGTTCACGATATGAAAAATAGACAAGAACACATGAAATAAAGATAAAAATGGGAAAAATATTTTTTAAAACATTTACATTTAACTACACATCTAACACTGACTATATGCCTTCGCCACATAAAGTGCAAAGTGAATATCCACATATAAGCTTATTATTCACTGCACCCCTTTTTCTCTTGCTCTGTGTCGCCATGCTATATTTACTGCTCACAGTCAAGGTTTGGTTTATCTCGATTGGTTGCACTTTTGACCCTGACTTTCTAGGTTTCGTGGTTCTATATTTCCTTATTTTCCTTAAATGTTATCATTTAAATGTAGGAAGCGTGAATGAGGTTTCACATGTCTGCGTTACCTGCTGTTCAAGTGATCTTGACACCCTCTGACCTCAGCAGAACTGGGATGGTCACTGTCCAAGAGCTGCTGGACAATACGATTCACATCCAGGATCCTTCCCATCAAGCTGCTCATCTCCTGGTCCAGGCTCTCAAACCTAACACACACAAATGTGTAGATTTCTTCATCCGTACACCTTTATTTATACGATATCTGCAAGTCCTTTCTAATATAAAACTCTCACATATGAACACAAAATAGGAAACACCCAATCTCAACACAGAACAACATGACCTGGCCCATTGGCTTTATATGTGGAGCTTGCATAGACACAATTGTATGTTTCGTCTATGCATGTGTTGTGTTATGTTGTGTTACCGCATAAAAGCAATGCAATGCATGTTTTGGCAGTGAAGTAAGTGTACAAATCACCAATTCATGTGAAAATTATAGTTGGATTCAGTCAAAAACCAAATCCATATAAATGGCGTCGAAGAATGCCTTATAAGCAGGTAGGTTATGTGCATTATATCAGTTGTATGCATGATGCATCTGAACTTAAACACATGGAAATGCATTCGTTAATCAGCAAAAAAAACGTTGCCACCTTATGCTCTTACAAGTAAGCAATGTTTTTATGTGAAAGTCATAAAATCGAACTTTGACCTGTCATTGGAAATAGTACAGGAGTGGATTAAAAAAATATATACAGGGTGTAACTCAGTGGTTTAAGGAGATTGGGGATTGCCAAGCTGCCACCCATGGGTCTTTGAGCAAGGCCTTTAACCCTCTGTGCTCCAGGGGGGTGCCGTATAATGGCAGACCCTGCGCTCTGACCGCAGCTTCCAACAAGCTGGGATATGCGAAGAAAAGAATTTCACTCCGCTGTAATGTATATGTGACAAATAAAGGCTATTCTGCTATAATTAGCTAGTTAGCCATAAACAGTATGTTTTAAAATACTCTTTGCCTAAATAAAGCTGTTAAATAAACAAAGTTGTGTAAAATGTAATTAAAACTGTTTTACCCACACTCAATTCTAAACTGAACTTTTTCTTATTTAATAACAATTCAGGTGATAAACCCATTGTAACTGACTGACATTTTATCATAACCATTATACAGTGGGTCCTCACTGTAAGTCGATAAAAATAAATAAAATATAAAATATACTGTAAAGTACTGTACGTACAGTGCTATAATGAAATGTAACATTTAATGACATAAAAAAGTATTTAAAAAAAAGAGAGAACAATTCCTTACCACATGAATTAAAGTAAATATTAATAAAAAAGAGAGAATAATTCCTTACCATGTGAATTAAAGTAAATATTAATAAAAAAGAGAGAATAATTCCTTACCATGTGAATTAAAGTAAATATTAATAAAAAATAGAGAATAATTACTTACCACATGAATTAAAGTAAATATTAATAAAAAATAGAGAATAATTCCTTACCACGTGAATTAAAGTAAATATTAATAAAAAAGAGAGAATAATTCCTTACCACGTGAATTAAAGTAAATATTAATAAAAAAGAGAGAATAATTCCTTACCACATGAATTAAAGTAAATATAAATAAAAAAAAGAGAACAATTTCTTACCACATTAATTAAAGTAAATGCGTAATATTATTTTTTATATTTTTATAGGGGCGCGTTCATAACCACCTAACAGCGTAAGTTGAAACCGGCGTAACCCAAGGACTCCCTGTACAATATAATGGATAACAAATATAGTCATGCCTTTCGATAGACAAAAGGATCCCCTAGGTTAGTCCCTTATTCCTCCAGAGAGGTGCGTGGTTCCACACACTCAGTGCTGCTTGAAAGTTTGTGAACCCCTTGAGACTGTTCAGACTTTTCTGTTGTTTCACCTCAATCTTCTTATTTTATCATCACCTGCTTTTTTATAAATAAAACGTCTGATGTGTGTGTGGATTCATTTCATATGATTTTGGTTAAAGGGAATTTTGCAAGTAGCCAAAGAACTACATGAAAGTCTTTAAGCCTTTATTAAGTAGCTTGTGGCAGCTTTTGCAGCCATTACTTCAACCAAATGTCTTCTGTAGCCACTGAGCAGTCTCTCACATCTGTCTGTGCATATGTATCTTGATTTTTGCCCACTACTCCTTGCAAAACTCAATTGAGAGACGTTGGATGGAGATCTGGCATGTAGCGCCCTCTTCAGGCCTAGCCACAGCATTTCAACTGGACTGAGATACGGACTAGGCCAATCAAGAGCATCAAACTTCTTCAGCCATTCCTTGGTGGATTTGCTTAAATGCTCAGGGTCGTTGTCTTGTTGCATCAACCATTTTCCACTTCAGCTTCAGCTCTCTGACTGAAACTCTGAAAAGCATCCCCAGAGCCTCACATTTCCCCCACCATGCTGCCCTGTTGGAAGAAGGTTCCTTTTTGGCTTTTCTCCAAACATGGCGGCTTTGATTATGACCAAATAGATCTATTGTGGATCCAAAAAATGGCTGCTGATTTGTCCAAATGCTTTCTGGCAAAGTTAAAATTGGCAGCTTTGTGCTTTTTTGAGAGCACAGGCTTCTTTCTAGCAACCCGCCTATAAATGTCCCGTCTGTTCGATTTTCGTCTGATTGTAGACACATGTACCCCAAATGCTGCCAGAGAGTTCTGCGACTCTCTAGGGTTGGCATCTACCTCATATATTAATTTTCTGGTGCTTCTTGGTGGTAGTTTTGAAGGGCTTTAGGCAGACTGATGGGCCGTCACCACATTCTTCCCGACGTCCTCGGATATCTCCTTTCCTCTTGGCATTATTTGAACCCTTGGCACTACAGTGGATTGGTTGGTTTCCTCTCTCTTTTGTTGCCCAACGATTGGTAGGCATAACTGATTAATTCAGCATGTAAATGGTTTTCACATGAATCTGTTACCCACTTGACTTTAACAATGGAGCACAGAGGTCACTTACTTTTGCCGATACAATAATGTTGTTTTTTTTTTGGCTACTCTCAAAATTCCTTTAAACAAACAAATATGGAACTGATCAACATTCATCTGACATTTAACTTGCAAAATAAGAAAATCAAGGCACGACAACAGAAACATCAACAGAAACAGCTCAAGAGGTTCACAAACTTTCAAGCATCACTGTATACATATATATGATCTATTATGACATGTATATGGAGTTTGCATGTTCTCCCCGTGCCTTAGGGGGTTTTTCTCCGGGTTCTCTGGTGCCACACAAATTGAGCCACACAAATAAAAACGCCAGACAATGTTAACAATATGGATAACTGGCATATGTGTAATGACTGTACAGAGTGTAATGCTATAACCTTTAACCCTTACCCACTGGCACAAACCTACCTGTGAGCGACCACCTCGACATCCTCGAGTCTTTCAGGAACATCCATATTGTTCAGCCATTTTTCTTTTTCGTCGATCCACAGCTCGCACGCGTTCACCTCGCTGAACATGCGGTAGACAGCGAGAGCATCGTTCAGCCACTGCTGCCGCATCACCGCGACCTCCGCCACCTCGCTATACACGCGCTCCACTTCATGTATCCTCTCCTTCACCTCTTCCACCTCTCCGTAATGAAGTGGCAGCACTACGGCATGTTGGCGGAGCGCCACCACGTTCTGTCGGTGCTTGTCCACCTCCTCGCGAACGCGGACGTGCTTCTTAAGCAGCGACTGCGTGGAAAACTCATCGTGACCGAAATCGTCACTGGAGACGAGTCTGTAGGCATCTTGCAGCCACGCGAGCTGATCGTCCATTTCGGCACTGAACTGAAAGAAATCCAGCGCCTCCTGCAGGTGGCCGAGTCTCATTGCGGCTTGGTCCTCCAGCCTTTTCCAGTCCTCCTTCACCTCCATCAGCTTGTCGTTTATCCCCGCGGCGTGGAAACGTTTTTGCGTGACGATCTGCTTTCCCTTTTTCATAGTCTGCTGGAGAAGGGCGCGGCGTGCCAGCAGCTCCCCAGCGAGGCTCTTGTGCTTCTGCAGGAGCTTCAGGACGCTGCTTAGGTCTTTGCCGCAGCCCTGCGTGTTCAGGATCGAGATCTTCTCGCGCATCCAACAATCGCACTCTTCTACTTCCTGGAAGAAAACCCATAGCTCACGCGAATCTTCCAGCTCACAGCGACGTTTGGACGCCAACTCTTTCAGTTCCTCCAGACAGGTGTTGACATGATTTACGCGATTGCAGATCACCTGAGGGTCACATGGCTGGTATCCTACAGAAAAAAAAGAGAAGATGACATATTCAGTTTTATGTTAAGTAGTTATTTACATAATAAGGATATCCATATGATCAGCTGACTACTGTTAATTTGCCAGATGCCCATAGATTTATTTGTTCCCTTTAACCAGTCTTTGGTTGGAAAATATATTTACAGTTACATTTATGTCATTTTGGCAGAAGCCCTTATCCAGAGTGACTTATATCTGGGGAATTGATCAGAGGTATAAGGGCCTTTCTCAAGGGCCCACTTGGCCCAGAGTCCAACGCCTTAACCACTGAGATACCACCTCCCGATTTATTTACCACCTCCCGAAGTGCTTATGATAAAGTGTGGTAAAGTGTTTATGATAATATATTGTATATGCTGAATATTGCAGAACAATATAAAACTGATTATGGCAGTATTAAGTGCTGCGGAATGTATATATATATATATATATATATATATATATATAGATATATATATATATATATATATATATATATATACCTATACCTGACCAATCCCACATATAAGCCCTACTTCGCCTTTGCAAAAAAAAAAAAAAAAACACTCTTCTCTTCAACGTTATCTATATACCTTAGCAGTGTATCCATGATACCATGTAAAGTGTGAAAAATAATATCAGAAGTGCTCACAATACTGTAGTCTATTATCATTCATTCATTCATTCATCTTCTACCGATATATCCGATCTTCCCTCGGGTCACGGGGAGTCTGTGCCTATCTCAGGCGTCTATGGGCATTAAGGCAGGATACACCCTGGATGGAATGCCAACACACATCGCAGGGCACACACACACACACACACCACACACACACACACACACACACACACACACACACACACACACACACACACACACACACACACACATTCATACACTAGGGAAAATTTTCCAAGGTGCCAATCAACCATACCATGCATGTTTTTTGGACCTGGGAGGAAACCTTGGAGAACCCGGAGAAAAACCCCCTGAGGCACGGGAAGAACATGCAAACTCCACACAGACATGGCCGAGACCCTGGACCTGGACCCTGGCGGTGTGAGGCGAACGTGCTAACCACTAAGCCACCGTGCCCCTGTAGTCTATTATGTGATGCTTAATTATGGGTGCATGTTTAATTTGCAATTACTTCTATTGACACAAAATTATTATTATTATTATTATTATTATTATTATTATTATTAGTAGTAGTAGTAGTAGTAGTAGTAGTAGTAGTAGTAGTAGTACTAGAAGGAGTAGTAGTAATATAATACCATCAACTGTTGTGAATTTAAGTGCAGAAGAGTTAAGTGTTTGGACGCGGTCTGCCTGTACAGTAATGTCCGCCTCCTGTAGATTGTGCTTCTGCAGCAGGTCATCCACCTCCAGCAAGTGTTTCCCAAAGTCTTTAGACAGCAGTTTCATCTGAGGAGGACATAAGGACATTTTAATCCATAAATAACACAGCATTTTACATACATATATTTTGTCTGCGTTTTTTGAACATCCCAATCTAGATTTAGTTGTTATAATAACCTCTACTCTTCCAGGAAGTTGTTCCACTAGATTTTGAAGGGTGCTTGTGGAGATTTGGGCTCCTTCACCCATAAGGGTGAACTGATGTATATAACCTTAGGTGTCAAACTCTTAGGTGTCCATAAACCTTTTGTTCATATCGGGCATGCAAGTCAGTGTATTTAACCAAACAATTATTTAAATACTTTTGAAAGCGTATGTTCTCTTTTTCTCCCACCTGCATCTCCTCCATCCAATCAATCATGTAGACCATTTCCTGGAAGGTTTTCTGCAGCGCCAGGTTTTTCTCCAGACGCGTTTTCCGAGCTGTCACGAGTTCTTTGAGCAGATCCCATTGTTTGAGGATGTTGTCTTTCCGGGCCATGATGCGTCTAATGTCGTAATAGCCTTCGCTCTCCATCTCCACGGCCAGTTCCATCACTGCACCCATGCGCTCCTCGTACGACGAGATGTCAGCCTCGATCGCCTCGTGCTTCTTCATCGCCGCCTCGACCGCCGGCAGGTCATATCCAAAATTGTCCTGAATAAAAAAAATCATAGCTGAAAGTCTCTATAATTCATTCATTCATTCATCTTCTACCGCTTTATACGATCTTCCCTCGGGTCACGGGGAGTCTGTGCCTATCTATGGGCGTCTATGGGCATTAAGGCAGGATACACCCTGGATGGAATGCCAACCCATCGCAGGGCCACACACACACACACACACATTCACACACTAGGGACAATTTTCCAAGGTGCCAATCAAACTACCGTGCATGTTTTTGGACCGGGAGGAAACCGGAGAACCCGGAGAAAAACCTCCTGGGGCACGGGGAGAACATGCAAACTCCACACACACATGGCAGAGACGGGAATCGGACCCTGGAGGTGTGAGGCGAACGTGCCCCAAAGTCTCTATAGTAATTTTTATATTTAAAGATGTATAGAATTTTGATATACGTGCTTTCATATATATTACATTTACGCCTCCATGCTCACAGTTTCCAGTGTGAATCCAAATTGGGGAAATAGTACAACCGTTAAAATAAACAAATGAGCAGACCATAAAGCTATGATACTGTTACAGAGACAATATCGATCTACCTGAGAAACGAGCCGCTGGTTTTCATTAAGCCACGCCTGCCTCATGGTAGTTTTGTGATCAAAGCGCTGAGCAAGCAGCTCCAGTTTCTCCTGACGTATCAGCTCTTTCCTTAAAGCCACACCTCGTTCATGTTCTGCTTTCTCTAGCCTTTCCCATGCCTTAAACACAAAACAAACAAACATGTATTGTATAGTTAGGAATCCCATACACTAGATTTCAATTAGTATGAATAGTACAAACAGAAAAAGAAGTAAGAAGTGTCTAAGGAAAACAGGGCTATCTACAGGAGTGAAAGATTTAGCTTTAACCATGCATCCATTAATTTTAACACACACATGATGTTTTCTAGAAAGGCTAGGAAGGCAAGATTATTATTAATAAAAAACATTTACCATTTTATATCATTAGCAATATTTTGTAAGATATTTCTTGATTTAGTCATGAGTGTTAATTGAATAAGGTGTGTTATTTTCTCTGACACCGTTGACATTAAATTGCTTTAGGATAAACTATACAGCACCTTAATCAATATACACATAAAGGGACACTTAATACACTTAAAGGGACAACAAACAATTATGTCTTAAGCTACTGTTTTCAACAAAGGGGTTACAACTTGGTGATATAGATAGTTAGATAGATAGATAGATAGATAGATAGATAGATAGATAGATAGATAGATAGATAGATAGATAGATAGATAGATAGATAGATAGATAGATAGATAGATAGATAGATAGATAGATAGATAGATAGATAGATAGATAGATAGACCAAAACTTATATCAGTAGCTTGAAACTGTCTGTCTGTCTTTTTGTCTTTCTGTCTGTCTGTCTGTCTGTCTATCTAGCTATCTATCTATCCATCCATCCATCCATCCACCAATATCACCAGTTACCACTGGTCTCCCCTTCTACCTTGTTGATGTCAGAAATAAGCTTTCCCTCATGAGGTACATATGGCTTCTGGTTGTTCGCTCTGAGTTTGCTTTGGATGGTAAAAAGCAGCACCTCAAGATTCCCTTTCTCTTGGAACCTGCCAGAAAAAGCACACACACACTGACTATATTTCACAGAACTTTTTCCAAAATGAAATATACGCAGTTTCATAAAATACCAGTATTAGACAAGTATACACATTTTTAATTGTATAGTGCACGTGTTAAACTCAAGGGCTGAATGTGGAGTCATTTTTTGTGGCCCGCAAGAGGATTGTCTTAAAATAAGGCGTGCATCGACAACAAACTACACCTCCCACTAAACCCTATTGAGCATCTATGGGCCATCCTCACACGGAAGGTGGAGGAGCGCAAGGTCTCGCGATGACGTCACGGAGGAGTGGAAGTGAACTCCAGTGGCAAACTGTGAAACTCTGGTGAACTCCATGTCTAAGAGGGTTATGGCAAGCAATTTGGACATTTTCACTTTAAGAAATGCACGGCTGTGTGTTGAGGTATTTCGAGGGGGCAACAAATTTACACTGTTATACAAGCTGTACACTCACTATTTTACATTGGTGTAATGTATCATTTATTCTTCATGAGAAGATATTTATACATAAATGTGAGGTGTGTACTGCAAAATACTATATAAATACTGCCGCTTAATATGTCTAACAGGCACTATACAATAAACATATGCATATAGACATCATAAGTAAATGTAAACGACTACTGGAATAAACTCAAGTTAAACATGCTATTGAGTGAAAGGAATGGTGGTGGCGCTAAATTCGTTGCTTTAGTGCAGGGGTCACCAACGTGGTGCCCGTGGGCACCAGGTAGCCCCCAAGGAGCACATAAAAAGTGCACAACTCATCAGTGAGATGTCTATAAAAATGCACAACTCATCAGTGAATGTGTTAATTCGTTGTTGATATCACTGTCAAAAATCACTGTCAAGTGTATTCACATAGATAAATGAGTATCATTAATAATAATAATAATATATAAGGCTAAAGGTAAATTTGTGTACATATTTCAGAGGATGGAGTATTTCAAACTGGTAGCCCTTTATATTGACTCGGTGTCATCATTCAGTGGTACTAACCTATTCATGTAGTAGCTCTCAGTTACAAAAAGGTTGGTGATCCCTGCTTTAGTGTTTTGCATACTTTATAGGCTTCTCAATGGTGCAGTAGGTTGTGAAGGCCTGTAACTGCTGTTGTACTCCTGTTAGAGAGTTAGCAAACTTTTGGTTGCTAATGACACTAATGGTTTTTTCAATCCACTCCAGCAGATCCGAGGCCAGAGCTTCATAGCGCTGAATAATCTTCTCAGCTTCTAGGGCGTTATCCAGCACCTACAGAAAAGACACATAGTGTCATTGTGGGTTTATATATGTATATATGTGTGTGTGTGTGTGTGTGTGTGTGTGTGTGTGTGTGTGTGTGTGTGTGTGTGTGTGTGTGTGTGTGTATACTTTTTTTACTTTTAATGGCAATTAATAGTACTGCAACACATTTTATTTAAAATTAGTTTATCTGGCTCAGTTCAAGTTTTTGTGTTTTTGGACCAAAGTTCAATTTAAACAAAATAAATATAATAAGAAATTAATTGTAATAATAATAATAATAATGAATACTAATTCATTCAAATTAATATTATTAGTAATTACTATCCTAATAATACATTCATAAACAATTGCAAATATACAAATATATAATTTATATATACATATGTTGGATAGAATATATATAATATAATAATAATAATAATATAATAATATATATTATAATATAATAATAATATAATAATATAATAATATAAATAATCATATAGACAAAAGTTTACGGGCACCTGACCATGATATTCATATTTGCTTTTTAAATATCATCCTATTTATGCGCATGGGTATTGTCATGCTAGAAGGAGTTTGCGTCTCTTAGGTCAAATGACGGGAAAATGTTTTTCTTTTGCTTATAGGGAGGAGGGAGCTCAGCGGTTAAGGTATTGGACCCTGAAGGCTGCAGTTTCAAAACCCAGGAACACCGAGCTGCCACTAGTGGGCCCTTGAGCAAGGACCTTGACCCTCAATTGCTCAGTTGTAAGTCACTCTGGATAATGCCATAAATGCAAACGTAAAATACATGCTTTATTATACACCGGTTTGACTTTGTGGTGAAAATTTGCTAAAGAACTAGACATTCTGGAAAAGTCAGGCGCCCCAATACTTTTGTCCATATAGAGAATGTAATTGAAGTAAAATAAGAAGAAATACGATGGATATTAATCCTCTCACCTTTCCAATTCGTTTGCCCTCTACTATAAGAGCTTTCATCTTTGAGAAGTAGTGATAGTAGGACACAACGTACGTTATAATAGACTTCTCATCCGGATTCTCGGTGTTCACATCTGAGACATGAAATGGGTTCATTGTTTAGAAATAAAATGAAAAAAAAAGCATTATATATGTTTTTGGCGGGGACATAAAACGTAGACATTCAAACTGTACCCTCTGGATCAAGAAGTTTAGCAAGTCCGAGATTCAGCTCGGCAATGTTGAAGGCTTGCTGCAGATTGTGTGTGGCATTCGATCTGGTCAGCTTGTGGAATTCAATCAAATCTGGCCTGAAATTTGTGATTTTAAAAGTAAAAGAAAAGCATTTATAGCGTCCGGTTGTAGCAAACATTAAACATTATATTAGGAAAAATTTTATTTTTATCATGATAAATTATAACAGATCTTGTATTATGGAAATATTTTCAGATTGATACAAATGGCCATAAATGCAGTAGTTATATATATATATATATATATATATATATATATATATATATATATATATATATATATATATATATATATATTTCCTCTGACCTCTATTCTCATCAAGATGTAACTGCATAAATGTGCAGGTGTACCTACATTCCTCTATTACACAGGCCTGTGTATTTTCTGTGTATTTATTGTCTATAAAATTGCCTCTTATATGGTAATAGCATGTCTTTTTCTGACCTGTGTCGATGTATGAGGGCGTTGAAAGCCAGTCCATCCCTCCAGCATGTAGTGAAATTGTGAATGTTTACTTCAGGGTACCTAAAGAACACATATAAAAATGCATTTGGTTATTTATAATACTAGTTTATCATATCATTAATTAATTCAATTAATCTTCATACTTTCTTGCTGTTTTCAGGGAAGCTGACTGTAATACAATAGTCCTATTATTAGCAAATTCCGATAATCGATGTTATTATGAAATTTATATTGCATTTTGTACAATAAACAATATTCTCGTTGTATTGTGCAGCTTAATACACTCCTGGACAATCAATGTTGGTATATGAGAATAATAAAATTATTAACGGACTGAACCACAATCTAAAGTAGATTTTAAACAAATGTGCTCCTGAGACCTCTTGTGACACAATTTGTCTATTTACTGTTGCTGCCCCTAGAAATGTTTAATTTATTTATTTTTTAATAAAAGATTAGTCCTAATTCTTTTATAGTCTATAAAGGTGATCCCTAGCCAAAGATTTGTTCTTTGTTAATTGATTAAATTAATTCAATGAGGAAAACTGTTTAACACATTTACATGAATTAACCAATCAATTAATGAATCACTTAATCAATTAATTAGTTTCCATCAGAAATACCACATCACGATACTATGTGAGATTTAATAAGTACATCCACGCGTGAGAACAATAAAGTTTTATTCTTAATTATATTAGTACAAGGAGTTTTAAGAAATGTATATCTTCCTATAATCTACTCTACGCGGTCACTGCGGAGGGACTTCTCGAACGCATCTGCATTTTGATGTAATCTGGAAACTAGATACTGGTTTTGGTTTTCAAGGTTATTCTTGTATGCAATTCCAGCAATAAAATCTTACAAAAAGGAATCGAGTTACTTAATCATTTACTTATTTTCTTTAATAAAGAATAATGACTTCCTATCAAATTACTCAATGTGAAAGCTTAATATAATGTCATTCTGGCTTGGCCCACTTTTCCCAAGAGTGTACCATATGCTATGTGACAATTTAAAGGATATCCGTCCCTGTACATATAGTATACACATAAACGTTACATATTAAACATATTTCCTTTGCATATTTCGTCTCATGTGGCTTTCCCCACACAAATAATAATTACTTTAAACTAGGTAGTGTAAGTCTAATGACATGACGTAAGTATAAATACTGTTATAATTATATATTTTTTATTTCAATAAATAAAAATGTAAATAAATTGTGATCTGGTTTCATATAAGATTGTCTTGTTAACTCCAGAATCATGGCATGCTGTAAGACAAGCTGTTCTAAAAAACTTACGTTTTCCTGATCTCAAAATGGTTTAAATTGGCTTTTTTTTTAAAAAACATTTTAACATTGGGGAGGGGGGGCACTGTTCTTCTCACTGCTTAGTACTTTTATAAATAGCCTAGCTTCATTCATTTAAACATTCACTCTGAGCACTCCAGATGTTCCTGCAACTTTCGTTATCTGTGAAGCATCGATTTCACCCTGAAGAAAACAAGCCTCACCCTGCTGTTTTCATCTGGCACCACAGTAGAAGCGCATCTTTAGCCGATCGCGTCTCCCTGTTGTCCTCGGTCTCGATTTTAATCACTTGGATCTGCCAAGGAAACCAGGATCACAATGAACCACCCGTTTAAACTTTGGCTTGTGGAATTCATTGCACCTCCAAAAAAACAAACAAAAAAAACCCTGATCGATGTATTTCAAATAAAGATCAATATGTTCTGCGCTCAAATAAAATTAATTCATAAAACAACCAACCTCACGACCCAGCCATGGCAGCCTAATCACAGTATATACTTAGCAATGAAAACAGAGAGCTACTATCACTCTAAATATAGCAGCTGATCATTCCTCTCAAGTTTTTATGTATCGTTCTATTATTTTTCTCATAACCTTCGTCTGAGATGTACAGGACTTGAACATAGCAATGCGCTCGACCTGTCCCAAACAAACAAGATACAACAACATTTTTTATTACCAGGTTATACATGTATAATAATACATGCATGAAAACGGGTCTGTAGAAACAACAGAAAACAAGACATTTTAGTTACACCACATTGAGTATAAACTATCCCAAATAATAATGACTTTTATCATTAGTTAAAAGTCTAACAGAGTGTAAACCACTGATATGCCAAAAACTGACATAAACAAACAACCCTGCATATTAACAGCTATGGTAACGTATCACTAATGTCGGTACCTCGGAAGTTTTTATTTTCTGCCTTTTTTCCTCTTTCTCTTCCCTCGGTGTCCCTTCATCTGTTTCTCCATCCTTTCTTTTCCTGGTTGACTCTCTCTCTATCTCTCTCTCTCTCTGTCTTTCTCAGTTTTTCCCTCTCTATGCTGCAGTGTTTAAGCTTGACCTGCTGACTGAGCAGAGAAACTGAACCAGCGCTCAGAAAGGGAGGGGACAGTGAAGGGAAAGAGATGCTACCTCGCGATGAAAGAAAGGGGCAGAATGAACAAGGGAGTGATGGTAAAAAAAAAAGGATAAAAAAAATACGGGGTGAAATAAGGGGTAAAAGCAAAAAGAAGAGAGAAACCATAAAAGGAGGAAAGCAATGAATGTGAAAAAGAAACAATGATGGAAAAGGTATTTAAGACAAAGGTAGGGAGGTGAGAGGCGAAGAGAAGAGAAGAAATTTAGCACGGAAAAGAGGAACGTGGGGGGGAAAAAATAACTCTGAGGGCACTTTCCTAATCTTAGAGCTTCAGAATAAAGAGGAAAGATGATGATTTTCACCTCCTAAATTTGCCGACTGTAGCTCCAATTCTCACCTTGTCCGTAACACAAACTCCTTTCTAATACATCACACTACTACCTTTAAATAAAAAATCTCTCCGTGTTATTTTACAAAGTCTCGCTCCAGTAAAGAATCTTAAACGGTCTCGTCTCATCTTTATTACAATGTTATATTCAACCGCTCCATAGCTGTGTGTACTGTTTCCGATTACCTCACTGTCTGTCTGCTTCCCATTTGGTAATACCTGCATTATTGTTTCAGTCCCGTTGCTCTAATGGCTTACAACAATCATTCTAATTGTTTTGGTCAATTATAAACCTATGCTCTTTTCTCCTACAGCGCAAACGCTTTATTCCGTATGAATGCAACACACACACACACACACACACACACACACACACACACACACACACACACACACACACACACACACACACACACACACACATGCACAGTGCAATGGATCACACAGGCTCAGCAGGACACAGAATGGCATCCAGAGATCAAATGACTCCAGCAGACACCTCTACCATACACCCTTCAACCTAGATCAAACACAAACAACTGGTACACAAATATGACGACAACATACTGCATACTTTTAAACAGAAAAACAAAACAAAAACAAAAAAACATGCAACACAATCAGAAATCATTTCAAAGTGCCTTTATAACCAGACACATCTGTGGGGTTACATAATAAAATAATAATGTAATTAATATATTAATGACTGTGAATTAATCTAACGTATAAACTGGCCTGAGGTACATTTAGTCAAGTCAAATACTAAAATTATTTTTGAAATGTAAAGGAAAACTATTGTACAATAGAGTAAAGTGTTGTGGGAGGTGGAAGCTCACTAGTTAAGGCACTGGATTATAATAGCTGTCAAGCTGTCACTAGTGGGCCCTTGAGCATGGCCCTTAATCCTCAATTGCTCAGCTGTAAATCACTCTGGATAAGGGTGTCTGCCAAATGTTGTAAATGTAATAAACATGATATTTATTCTATTGTCATTTATTTATTTATATGTATTATGTTAATATAATATAGTTCAGATTCTCTCTCTCTCTCTCTCTCTCTCTCTCTCTCTCATCTATATATATATATATATATATATATATATATATATATATATATATATATATATATTCATTTCACTGTGTATATAGAATTTGAAATAATAAAACATA
The DNA here is from genome assembly GCA_030449085.1 of Kryptopterus vitreolus. Lineage (NCBI taxonomy): Eukaryota > Metazoa > Chordata > Actinopteri > Siluriformes > Siluridae > Kryptopterus > Kryptopterus vitreolus. Next base: position 8,575,467 of record JACRUU010000027.1, on the reverse strand, counting down.
AAAAAAAGTTGATAAAGTTAATAAAATCAGTTGATAAGTATTATGCATTGAAAGCATCATCTGTTATGTAAACCTTTTATTTATTTATTTTGCATTTGTCTGAAATGATCTATTAATTAATTTAACTTTTGTTTAATCACACTTTTTATTTAATGGTATATGGAGAAATCAGAGTTTAGAATCTGAAAATTTAAGCTAAATATTTTAGAAAATAAAAAGTTTGCACAATGTACACTGTAGACTATTGTGTTCCATTGTACTCAATGTTAGCTTGCTGCAATGTTATTCGTTTTATTACCATAAGCGATCATTTTAATGTAATAAATGCCACATATTCAGTTCTGTTTGCTATGTTGACTATATCAGATCAGTGGGAAAATGGTTTACATGTGCTTTGTTTAATATTTGATAGAATTTTAACTGCTTACTGTACATAATACTTCCAGAATATTTGCTCAGTGCTGATAACAGGACTACTTTAACTCAGATAGGCTTATGAGCATCTTTGTTGTCATAATATGTCTTTACTCATTTCATTATTTTATAATTAAACATGCTTAACAAAAAATATATATGCCAATATGGCAATCTTCATTCCTAATGTGAGACTTCTGGCCTTAAATATATGCAAATGTAAACCAGGAAATATTGGAATATTGGACATCATTAGATCAAATCCAAGAACCACTGACCACTATGCTGCCACTGCCAGTTACCCTTAACCCTCTGCTCAGTCGTATACATAAAAGAACGGCAAAGCACTTTTTGTATCCAGCTAAAAATCAGTTTCATATATAAACAAATCAGTGTGATCAGGTTGGAAACAAAGCAAGCACTACAGAATGCTGATGTTCTCCTACCTGGAAGCGAAGGATAATGGTCCAGATGAGGCCGAGTGTAAGGACGATGGTTGCCATCGACTATATCGTGAGATCCAACGTTCTCCAGATGAACTCTCTGCTCTTTTAGGAACTGCAAGGCTTTATCCACATTCTCCAGACAGTGTATTCGCATCCTGCCTCTCGTTGGTCGGGGCTTGGGATAGATGGTTGATAGAAAAGATAGGAAAAAAAGAAAATTACAATACTTCAAAAAGAACTCTGTATACACACATTATGTATGTGTGTATGTATATATATATATATATATATATATATATATATATATATATATATATATATCATTCTTTTAAAAGCATTAAACAGAAATATTTGCTTTGACAACCCTTTAATTAAAAACAAATATCCATAGTCTCTTTGTGAAAAGAATCTCCATGAATCTCTTTATTTATTTACCTATCGACAAATGGCAAAATATGTACTTGAAGCCTAATTAGGCCTACGGAATATAATGTTTTAATTTTAAAACATTAAACAAGTAAACAAAATAATGCCAGTCAGCCAACTGTAATTGCTCCTTGGGTATAATGTAATGTAATGTACATACATATATATATATATATATATATATATATATATATATATATATATATATATATATATATATATATATATATATATATATATATATATATATATATATATATATAATGCACAAGAATAAAAAATGCAACAGTAGTTCATTAATTAAGGATTAATCAAAGAAACATAATAAACCGACCAGAAGTTCTCCTGAAAGCACTTCCAGTAGTCTGGTGAGCATGTAACCATCTCGCAGATCATTGTACAGGTCGGAGATGCGGCAAGAGACACGAGCCAGGTGAGCGTTCACCCATTTAGTGAAGGTTTTCTTCTGTACCGCATCTCTTTCATCTAGACAAAACAACAGACATTGCAACATGAGAGAACAACCTGTTTCAGTAATAAAACAAATTTAATGCAACTCTGGGAAATCTTGAGCTAAAATCTGCTAATCCTGAATTTCAAAATCCTAATTTATCATCGTCCATAAAGGTACTCATGAACTAATGAAGGGCCAAATATCAAACATGCTGCCTTACACCAAATAAAGGTATAATAGATTACATTAAGAATACATTAAGCATTAACCATTAATTGGCATAACTAATGCAGTTTTTGTTCTAGTTCCGTGAAACGTATAGTACAATCCAATTTATTGAACGATATATTGCCTAATCCAGCTATTCAATTACTTCTTCTAAACGTCATGAAGCTGGTCTTAACTTTTCAAACGTAAAATGATTTATCTCTGAGTTAGAGACATTGTCTACCCATATTATGTTAGCTAGACATAACCAAACCAAACCACTCTAATAATAATCCATGTGTGGAGTAAATATAAAAAAAGAAATGTAAGGATAACACATAAGAGCTATTTCTATGCGTTTTATTTTGGGCATCAAAGTTTACTAAAGAAACCCACAACTGTGTTCAACAAAAGTTCAATTCTACTAAATCTGTTGAAGCTGAATTTAATTAAACGCGTTCTTCCCACCTGCTAATGCTTTAATCCGGGAGCATTCAAACAGTTTAGCACTAGTGGTTTCACTTTCCCAGAATCCTGTGCTGCTGGGCCGGTTGTTGTTGTTTAATTGTCTCTGGGCTTCGGCGTTGTCCAGGTCCGTAGCAGCACTGGCCATTGTGCCTGTTTTCCCAATGAACCCTGTACAGAATGGCAAAAAAAATAACATGTTGACGTTGAACAAACCAGAACAATTTCTTATATAAGCCAATATTAGATATTTTCGCAATGAGGTGAAATCTTAAACAAACTCTAGACAATTATACACATGCAATTTTGTTTTTTTGTTTTTTTTTTAAATGTCTTTCGACTTCATTTTGCTTTTACTTTCATTTGGCCCAAAATGCCACACTGAGCAGAATGTTAATTTGATTGCACATAAAAATAAATAAATACTAGTGCTATTACTAAATTGCTTACTACAAGAGGAAGTATATTTATGTCCTCTCAGTATGGCAAGAGTGGAGACACAGCTAAAAAAAAAAAAGCACATCTCAAAACCCTGTTAAGTAGCAACCGATGAATGTTTTCTAATGTCATTTTCTAATCAATGTTAAATAGCTCAAACGCAAGCAAAATAAATGTATGTGGTAGAAAACGTGGACTGCAATATAACTATAGCTAAACACAGGAATAGACTTGCGAACAGTAACACACATAAACAATTTTTGTAACATTCTGTAAAGCCCTAAAAGGTAAAGTGAGGGATTTACACTAGGGATCATTATAAATATAAAATAAAAAATATTTCATATCACAGTGAGACAATCTAGAAGAGACAAATATTCTTCTATATAAATATTTTATAGTCATGATATAACCGGGTAACCTTTACTTATTTATAATTAGATTTTTTAAATTATAATTAATGGATTATTTACCTGTTAATGAATGGATTTTTTTTTTTTACTATTATTGGATTTATGCTTTATCCACTTTGTTCTGTATCATGTCAGCATTTATTTATATATTATTTTTAATAGCATTTTTATCACAAGTAACAATGACAAATACTCTAAAATGTATTATAATTGTAATGAAAATAATCAAAATGTATGTGTTCATTGTTGCAAGAGATTAGAGCACATTCCCTTCCCCCAATTCTGAATACCCCATCTCCCATCCCCCAGTAATCATGACACACACACACACACACACACACACACACACACACACATATTTTGCTTTGTGCCTCAGACTCTTTCAAAATCTGACCTACAACACCAAATAGTAGGCTGCATTTGTACCTATCTTCATTTTCATGCAACAAAATATCATTGATATTACTACTAATAATAGGAAGAAGTAGAATAAGAAGAAAAAAGAAAGAAGGATATTATTATTATTAATTATGAACAGGAATGAGATTGAAAATTCTTGTATATACATGTGCTAAAATAAGAATCTTCATATCAAAAGTGGCTAGTTGAATATGGTTTCCCGAGTCCCATGTAATATCCAGAATGTAAACTGCTAGCGCCCGAAATCCTGAATAAAGATCATGTATGACCACATATTTCTAGCAATGGCAATGCTCACACTACAACAGTGATTTGAATGACTGGATCACAATACATCTACCAAAGAACATCTGAGTCTGCTCACATCTTTGCTTAGTTTATCGCACTGGTTATCTGATCACTTAATGCTAGGTGCTAATGCTAGGTATTAGCATTAGCAATAGGTGTAAATTGTGCTTAAGGGGGAAAAAATATGCGAAATAAGAACTGGGGAGAACATTCTGCTGACTTACTCTCCAAGGCGCCAAGGTCACAATATCTTAGGTAGAAACCTTATTTCAGGCATGAGGTCATGCCAGGCAAATTAACAATGCCAAGATATACCATTGCTCAATTATCTTAAATGCAGTGACTGTTAAAATATATACACTTTACTCATATACATCAAGGGTTAAAAAAACAAGGACACAGAGCAGGATTTTATCCATTTTATCCCCTTTAGGAAGTAACAAACTGGAAATGTAGCCATCCATGTTATAGTTGTGCAATAGAGCACATAAGAGAACAGACTAGGCTTTATTTGTCACATATACAATACAGCACAGTGAAAATCCGTCTTCGCATATCCCAGCCTGTTTGGAAGCTTGGGTCAGAGTACAGGGTCAGACATGATACAGCGCCCCCTGGAGCATATAGGGTTAACCCCTTGTTCCCTGAATTTATTTACAATCATATACAAAACTAATTATGTGTATTTTTGCTTTCAAGCAGATACTATTATTGCACTGGCTGGCGCAATTATTGCCTCCAACATGATCTATGGTACGTGTCAAATATGCATAAACTGGCGTTGGAGGAATACATACATTAAATTATGTGGAAGCAGTTTGAAGCGATTTCGCAATAATAATTTACAAGGGGTTAAGGGTCTTGCTCGGGACCCAAGAGTGGCAGCTTGGAAATACCAAGGCTCCAAACCCTTGACCTTCTAATAAGTAACTCCGATCATAAATCCATCTGATGAGAACCATATACCCCACCGAAAGGCTTACCTCACCACCTCAGATATGTATTCTTGAAGATTCATTAGTGAGCCTCAAATGCTCACAAGTACTTCAGGTACATAGCCACCATGTAGGATTTGGACTATCAAATGAGAACGTAGCATCCTAAAGGCCCCATGGTTTTGTCGTTGTTTTTGTGATTCTACAGTCTGCTATCAAGGAATTATTTTGCCAGCAGGCATTTATGATGCCTGCATATTGCCTTTCTCCATTGGGTTGATTTCTACATTATCAGCCAAGATGTACACCATCTATGTACACCACACCTAGTGATGTATACATCCAAGCAGCCACCAGGCTGCGCCATATTTGGGCCCAGATGCTGACTACCCCAAACTGCAATCTGTGTCTATATATTGGAGCAACTGACGCAATGGATACTGAAGAATAGCAAATACAGTGGAACCTCATCTTAAGATTGTACCAGTATGCAAGTAATTCAGTTTACTTGTAATTTTGTTAAGTTTGTTTCTGTGTGTCATTTATTATTATTATTATTATTATTATTATTATTATTATTATTATTATTGTACAGCTGCTTTGACACAATCTTTATTGTTAAAAGACTTGACTTGACTTTACAAGTCAAGGTTTGTAAAAATAAACAAACAAATAAATAATAAATGTCACGCAGTCAGTTAGTCCCTAAATTCCTTTGTTGACTTCATAAAGACTGCATTGTCTTAAATTGATATCATAGTGGCGGGAGATTCTCCATCCAAATAATAAATTTCCCTCCTCCTCATGTCATCATCCAGTCTTCTCAATGGTACAGTAGCCAGTAAAGATAACTTTTCCCTCTTCTAGATGTTAAGGCATCATTATTAAATGCTAAAAGTAAATAATATTAGTGTAAATGGGTTGTTTTTTTCATTTTTAAAGTAATATTTTTGTAGTCTGGAACGCATTATCCGACTTTACATTATTCCTTATTCCACTATTAACAGCTTGGTGGTGGTAGTGGGATTTGAACCCGATATCTTCTGGTTCAGAGGCCAATGCTTTAACCACTGAGCTCCCACCTCCCTGTACTGAACACACCATGCAATAAAGTAAGTTTTTACTGGGATCTCGTCAATATATCTGCATATGTGTAATTCACATCTAAGAATACAATATGGCCAAAATCAACCAGGTCCTGACCTAGACCATGCATAGTGCATCACCCATGCCAACACAAGAACCTGAGTCTGCCTCAAAATGCCGCTGGTAAATAAGAACCTTCCACATACATACCCATTAGCATAAAAGACAATTAGGAAGAGTGACCGGTCAACTATAATAAGGGTTCATTTGAGAGATGAAGGCCTCTGTATTATACAGTCTTAGCTCCCGGATCATTGATTTCCGTGGAGCCATGCTTTCCGAGAAGCCATTCATTTGTCCAGGGTATGTGTCGAGCCCAAGGCCTGTGTTCCAAAAACAGCAAGTTCCCATTCAACCCATGGGAACTAATAGTAATAAAAATGTAACAGTGAAATGGCCTGTATACAGTTTTGCTTACAGTTCTCTTTATAGCTCACATCTCACAGAGCTGAAACACTCACATCTTGTTTAAAATTTCTGGTGACTTGTGGATTCCCAGTAGCAGTAAATCTTCAACAGTTTTGTCTAGTGTTAATTCTTCTTTTAGTAGAATCATCCTCATTAGAACCCAGGATATTTGTATTAATCAATAAAATTGCCCGCAATACGATAAAAAATTTATAGCTTTTGTTTATGGCCTTTAAAGGGCCTTAACAGAAGTGCTGACGTGGCCATGGCGTTTGACAGCACTGACCTAGAGAGCAAGTCAGACTACTTTCTCTGCTTCTTGCTTTTGCTACTCAGTCATCAGTAAGCCTTTGTATTCATGCAGTTTACACTGAATGGGCTAGATTCCATCAGGAGCTAGGAAACCAAAGCACACGGTGAAGACGATGTCCAAGTGAGACCCAGTGAGAACAGAGCAGGTAGTAGGGTTATCCATGATTATTTACCAAATGGGAAAAAGTGATAATTCAACAAAGGTCTAAAAAAAATTAGATGTTTGTAAAAGGAGTGACGTTCACTACAAATCAAAGAACGGTTAATGAGCAGGACTCCTGCTAATAAATAGTAGCGTCTGCGATCAACAGTGGGTTTGAGGAAGTACCACAATGCAGAGACAAATACCTAATTATAAGAACCATGAAGTGACTCTCTAAATGCAGGGCAGTGTTGTTTACATGTAAAGCAAATGTAAGTCTGAGGGGGGACTACAGAGATGCGTATCATTCCACAAATAATGAAGGAAATCTCACTCACCCAAAAATAAATAAATAAATAAATAAAAATAGACGTTCAGGACGGCTATCCGCCAAATTGGAGAATGGGACACGTTGATCGCATCGACAACCTGCTAAGCGCCACACCATATTTCCACGAAAGCAAGGACTTGACTGCTGTATGACAAAAGTATTAATGTTTAAACGTTTGACATGCAGTGAAATGCTTTTTAATCTGCCGCTATATCCGATCTTTCCTCGGGTCGTGGGGAACCTGTGCCTATCTGAGGCGTCTTTGGCCGTCAAGGCAGGACATCAACCCATGCCAACCCATCACGTGGCGCACACACACTCACATTCACACACAATTTTCCAAGGTGCCAATCAGCCTACATGTTTTTGGACCGTGGGAAATCGGAGAACACGGAGAATAACCACCTGAGGCATGGGGAGAACATGCAAACTATACACACACACATGGTATAGGCGGGAATCGAACCCTGACCCTGGAGGTGTGAGGCGAACGTGCTAACCGCTAAACCACCGTGCTCCCACATGTAAACATGAGAATAATAAATATATAATAAAAGAAAAGAAATAAGAATGAAGTAAAATAAAGATAGAAAGGATGGGTACGTTTTTCTTGATTGTTGTCAATTGATCGAGCCACAGACCATAACATATTTGATAGACGAGTGTGCAGATGGTGCACTGTGGGCTGCACTGACCATGATAATATGGTTGATTATCATTTGATGGTGATGACACTGACATACATGGAGAGCTACAATGCAAACAATGCATTGTGGCATGTAGAATTACTATCAAAGTCTCTCCAACAGAGATTCGCCTTACATAGATCACAGAACCTTAAAAACCATCTTAATCCATATTGTAAAAAATAATATTATATGTATATTATATCCCATGCTCCCTCATGGATCCAGATACCATGAATATCTGAGCAAAAAGCAAACCACTGATGATGACACCATCCCCAAAATGAAGTAGGAAACAGCATTAATATTAGTTTCAACACCTAGACAGACAAATCCCTACAGACGCTCACTCTTTTCCTACTTGGGACACATACAATGTATCCTCGAATGCCTTAAATCAGGATTTTAAATCAGGAAGAGGCAGGAATGTGATGTAATCCTCCATGACCTGACCTTCACACCCACCGCTTTGCAATACATCAACGGATTTGTGAAATATGTCCCTTTTCCTTGTTAAATGGGGGAAATTCTGAAAATAAACAAATAAATATTTTAAATAGTATTGACCAGCTCGAACATTTAGAAGATCACGGGGAATTTAAAGAGATAACATTTTATAAGGCAATATTGCAACTCGGTTTTTCTCCGGGTTTTCCGGTTTCCTCCCGGTCCAAAAACATGCACGGTAGGTTGATTGGCACCTTGGAAAATTGTCCCTAGTGTATTAATGTGTGTGTGTGTGTGTGCCCTGCGATGAGTTGGCATTCTATTCAGGGTGTATCCTGCCTTAATGCCTATAGACGCCTGAGACAGGCACAGACTCCCCGTGACCCGAGGGAAGATCGGATAAAGCGGTAGAAGATGAATGAATGAATGAATGAATATTGCAACTCTGTGGAATTGCTTATTCTAGATTGTATGAAATTATAAATCAAAATTAATAAATAACAGACACACACACAAATACAATAGCCATGAGGAACCACACCAATCAAATCTCAGTATTAAAATGGATGATGACATCTATGTCCCCTATTACATCACTGAACGTTTTCAAACATACACACTTCGGAGATGCGTTGAAACCACAACTGCCATGTGTAATGCACGGGGGCAAATCTTTTTAACATTTTTTCCATCTGAGGACGATACTAAATTATTCAGTATTCATGTAACATAGTCTCAGTCTTTTCTTCCATTACAGGGACAAGATCTTTCTCGCAGAATACCGCTTGCAGAACTCACTACTTCGGATTGCTTTGCATGTGCGACAATCATGTGTACAATTTGTTCATTGATCACCACCACTTAGATTTATCATTTTGACTGTGTGTTTGTTTTTGTGCCGTGTACATTTTAGTCAATGGATATATGAAATATGACAGAAACTCTGTCACTGCCTCCGTTCCGACAGCTGAGACGCATGACAAAAGAAATCCTACAGGAGGCAGTAGGTTAGCCATGGCATGTTTGGGGGTCATACAATGCTGTGTGAAAGTATGGTGAGGAAATAAATACCAGCCACCAGGCTCAAGTGCACTGTGTAAAATCAATAAATATTTAATTAGTCTACATGAAAAAAACAACACAAGAGCGACTTGCACACGTTTACCTAACCATGATTTAGTGATTTTTGTATTTTTCCCTGAGTTCCCACTCTATCCGATAGTTACCTAGCTCCATTTCAGATCGCTTTCCAGTCATGAAATTCTCTGTCATAACTGACACCGCCTGTGAAAGGCCAGAAATGCCTCAAAATCTAATTCCTGTCCTCTTCCCTCGTCTCCCGAGTTCTATTTTCTGCTTTGAGAATACCTAGCAAGCATAACGATCGCGTCTAGAGTTTAATGCACCCCCCTCATTCTCCTTCAGTATCCCTGCAAATGATTTTTAATTACGCAATCTACTTGAAATAAACGAATAAATGTGGTATTCTGTTGGCGCTCTTTAGTTCAAACAAAACCACACGTTCACGATGTTGTCAAATGTCATTCGTTATCCGAGACGTTGTTCCAGACAGCCGCCTAAAGAGTTTGCTTGTATTTCTTTTTGCACTACAGTTACATGCCAGGAAGTGGACTCTTATGACCATCGATTTAGAACAGTAAAACTGCATACATATATATATACGGTCACTCGCCCGCCTCGAATTTCTGCATTGAGCTGTTCAGTAAAATCTCGCTGAGTTGCTTATGTGCTTTCTCACATTATGACACACTGCTGTCTGTAAAATGGACCAAAACAGCAATAGCAGGGTGATACTACTATGCATGCAGTGTTGGGAAGGTTGCTTTGGAAATGTAATAGATTATAGATTACAAATGACCCTATTCAAAATGTATTAATTAGTGTAACTTTGTAATTACTTTATAAAAGTGAATGAGTACATTTGATTACTTTCATTTGTCCACTAGGTGGCACTTAATGAAAAAAACATCCTGAGTCCAAGACATTTTTACTTGTCCGAAGCAAATTGTTGGGGGGGGGGGGGTGGGGGGGGGGGGGGGGGGGGGGGGGGGTGGGGGGGGGGGGGGGGGGGGGGGGTGTAGGGGGATGTTGTCAAGCAGGGGGGTGTTGGGTGGGGTTCTTTGGTATTTCGAAAGTAAATGTATCTATAACGAATTACTGTTGCTTTTATTTTGTAACTAACTTGCGTAACGCTGCTACGTGGAACTAGTTACTCCCTGACACTGTATACATGTATGATTCCAGGATTCGTACGTTTTGATTAGTGTGCATGACAAGGACTTTCTCTAAAATATTATATAAAACTAAACCAAATCCTGGACATTGAATAAATCCTGGTTACTTCATTTAATTTTAAAACTATAACTTGGTGATTTGCAATGTTATCACTTCACTGGCTTATGACAAGGACGAAAAGAAACTATTCATTTTCCAATACAGAACTCTCTGCATAATATCAGTATCAGCATGCAGCACTTTAATACGAGTACCTCATTATTTTACCATGCCTGATTTGCAGGTGTGTCCGTCTGCACTTGAAATGTGCTTTAATCGATATCGAAACACTGCAGTTTTTGTGTACAGTGTGCACGAGTGGGTCTTGCCCAGCATACATGTCGACCCAGTTTTTCCTCTCCTGCATTTTTTTCCCCCTCTGAATCTCTATCTCTCTCTCTCTCTCTCTCTCTCTCTCTCTCTCTCTCTCTCTCTCTTGACCTTTCTCATGATCCATTATTAGCATTATTATTATTCCGACTTTGATTATTAATATTATCGATCGTCCTCGGAGCTTGCCGAAATTCAGTAACGCTACACTTCACATTGATAAGTTGTACTGCAATAGACACACCCAATCCTGTTCAGGTTTCGAACACTATTCCTATAACACAATAATTACAAAAATAATGTGTGTGTGTGTTAGCATTTAGCATGCCGAAGGTATATTTTTGGGCTTGCATGAATCACATGAATGAATGACCACTCATCACTCCACTACCTCCACATTCTAATATGGGCATCCCACATAGGCCAAAAACTGAGACTTGTATGTGATGTTGCACTGCATTTCCGATTGATTGTTCAACATATAGCAATATTGTGTGCAATCCGGACCGTGTGGCTGTATTTTACGAAAATCTAAAATAAAAAGAAGAGAAAAAAAATCATATTACATACATCATCCGTGCCTCCTAAGGAGAGGAACCTGTTATAGCTATTTTAAAAAAAAATCCTTCAACTCTATTTTCAATCGACATACTGATAACATACCATATTTAGAATATATCATGGAAGAGAGCATATTTACAACAGAATCCGTTTTTATTAACATATTAAATCGTATTTACTCTACGAGGTCAGTATGGCATATTGGAATATTCCAACACAGCATCCTGTGATGAGACACTGACAGCAAAAAAAAAACGGGCCCAGACATGACTGCAGCAGCCTCAATGTAACAACGACCTATAGATAGATAGATAGATGGATGGATGGATGGATGGTTGGATGGAAGGATGAGAAGGCATATGCACTCGCATGCATCCATGCACACACATCTTGCAGCTCGTATGGGGTCCTTACCTGCAGCCCCAGCCCTGAGGGATGCCTGTTTTGCGCTTTTAAAAAAGCCTGATGCGGTCAGTGGGGCTGGAAGGGAGATTCTGCGCTCCGCATCGTTGCAGTGCAAGAAAGACAGAGCTCTCCACCGGCAAAAAAAAAAGAGAGGATGCAGAGAGCACGCGCGAGGACAGCAGGGTGAAGAGGTGCGGTAATATAAAACGCGTCCGAATGCGTATGGGGTTGCGTGCGCGTGCTTATGTGTCCGTCCGTGTGTGTGTGTGTGTGTGTGTGTGTGCGAGAGAGAGAGGGGGGGGGGGGGGGGGCAAACGGCACCGTCGGATTCGGATAGAAGCCGGTGTAGTCGGATATCCAGTTATCCCGCACTGGAGTATTGTAACGGAGAGTAGCTACCGCTTCGCAATCCCGCCTCCTGATCGCGCTGGGGCGGCACTCACACGCGCGCACGCACACGCACACGCGCGCACGCTCACACGCACACGTGCGCGTCACTGATTCCCCGGTGTCGCGGGAGCTCTGATAAGACTTGTGTTCTTCTAAAGGCGTAGAGAAACAGGGTTCACATCAGTCAACAACGAGCGACTCTAAAGACATGTTATTCTGTCTTCTCAATTTTAAAGAAGATGCACGTGCGATTTCATCCCGAGTTCAAGTTTAGCACGCATTTAGTATTTTATCATTTATCATTTATTTATTTATGTATCTTACAAACCTACATCGATTTCAGGTAATAGAAAGAAAATGATGAATAATAATGCATATACCCCTCTTTTACATATTTTTGCTTGTTTTTTTTGTTGTTGCCCTAATTGAATTTAATATCAACAGCAGGCTATTATTAAACTTGTCACATTTATGGTATATAATAAAAACTTTCAGTTATTTGACTACATTGTTAAATATATATATATATATATATATATATATATATATATATATATATATATATATATATGTGTGTGTGTGTGTGTGTGTGTGTTGTGTGTGTTGTGTGTGTGTGTGTGGGTGGTGTGTGTTTTTGCCACAGGTTTGCCCCTGTACCATAACTAGAAAATGCTACAAAAGCATTATAAAAGTAAATGCTATATTTGTATGTAAGGTAGAGTACAACAGATATACAGATATGATATATATTATATATATATATATATATATATATATATATATATATATATATATATATATATATATATAATGTATGTATGAATTTTACTACCACACAATCACACCCCTCTCTCTCTCCTCTCTCTCTCTCTCTCTCTCTCTCTCTCATCTATATATATATATAATATATATATATATATATATATATATATATATATATATATATGATATGTATATATAATATATATAGCACATGTAATGTTAACGATAATAATAAATAATAATAATAATAATAATATATTATTAGCCTTTATTATTTCTTTTGTGGTGCTTATACTGTTTTGCAAGTGAACTGGCGGCTAAAAATTACAATTTCCATTTTTTGTTCAATAAAGTAATTTTTTGTCCATCATCTACTGTAATGAACACACACACACACACACACACACACACACACACACACACACACACACACTAGAAAAAGAGGCAAATGGAACCTGTCTCTTACGAGAGCCTGGCAGCACGTGGGCCTTTTCAGAGCCCGTAGTTTATTACCGGAAGTGAGTTCATTTCGTTCGCTTGAAATGCAGCCAAAACCATACACAACTGGGTTTAAGAATGATTAATTACTTCATAGTAATAGAGCGATTACAATTTTAATTTAACAAGGATGAAAGTGTGGAATACTTGGGTTTAAATTTTGTACGGGGTTAAAATTTGATACATATTTTATACATATTTTGCAGCTTCACAGTTATATCTGAATTGTTTGCAGATACACTATTGGACCTGTAGAGGGCGCCCATTCGTTTTATATTTTATTTATTATTATTTATTTTAATCTTCATTCAATATACAGCAATATACAGTGTATACAGATTATATATATAATATATATATATATATATAGATATCATATCATTCATTCATCTTCTAATCTAACCGCTATATCTGATCTTCCCTCGGGTCACGGGGAGCCTGTACCTATCTCAGGCGTCTATGGGCATTAAGGCAGGATACACCCTGGATGGAATGCCAACCCATCACAGGACACACACACACACGCACGCACAGCGCCAATCAACCTAGGTGCCAATCAACCTACCATGCATGTTTTTGGACCGGGGAGGAACCGGAGAACCCGGAGAAGAAAGACCCCTGAGGCACGGGGAAGAACATGCAAACTCCACACACACAAATGTGGCCAAGACGGGAATCGAACCCGGATCCTGGCGGTGTAAGGCGAACGTGCTAACCACTAAGCCACCGTGCGACCCTATCTATATCTTATATATATATATATCTATATATTATATATATATATATATGACTTTCAGTTGATGATCCAAAAGCTATGTCTGATCGGCAAGCTGAGCTTATTCAAAAGTTGTAGTATCTGATGGAGGGAAGGTGGGTGATGAGTTGAGTCATCAGCATAACTGTAGTCAAATACATGTGAGGGGATGACTTCACGACAGTGTGTATAGAGTGAGAAAAGAACTGAACAGAGCCTTGTTGGACACCTATGGAAAGTATGCATGGAGAAAAACATTTTTATGCAGCTCTAGAGATCCAGGGTCAACAGGGTCTTATGGTTGACAGTGTCAGAAGCTGATGAAAGCTCTAGGAGGATGAGTACAGACAAAGATGAGTACATCAGTTTGGCTGATCTAGCAGCATGTAATTTCTCAGCTTCGAAGACAGACTGGTTGAGGCCTAGAAGGTTGTTCTGTGAGAGACAGACAGACAGTTGGTTAAAGACGGTGCATCCTAGGATTTTAGAAATAAAGGAGAGAAGTGATACTGGTCTGTAATTGTTGATGTCCAATGGATCGAATGCAGGTTTATTTAAGATGGGAGTGACCGTATAAACTACAACTAAAAGATGTAGATCTCTTGATTGATGTGATCTAGTTGGGTTATGTGTGGTAATTTGTTTGATGCAGTATTTGGGGGCTTTGTTGCAGAAGACCTTGTAAACAAAGACTAGGACATTGAAAACAACCCGGTTGTTATTTTCTGAAACCAATTATAAGGTAATTATTTTTGTTGAATTCGCAACATTTTGAATAAAATATAATAATAATAATAATAATAATAATAATACCAATTTAATAACACTGGTAATAGTTATATATCAGGGAGGGAGGCGGTAGCTCAGTGGTCTAAGGCGCTGGGCTACTGATCGGAAGATCCGGGTTCGAGCCCCGGTATGGCCAAGCTGCCACCCTTGGGTCCTTGAGCAAGACCCTTAACCCTCAAGCTGGGATATGCGAAGAAAAACTATTTCCACTGTGCTGTAATGTATATGTGACCAATAAAAGATTATTATATATATATATATAGTATATATATATATATATATATATATATATATATATCTATATATATATATATATGCAAACACACACACACACACATATATATATATATGTTTGTGTGTGTATATATATCTCCTCTGTTGTATATATATCGCTATATATATAATATATATATATATATATATAATATAATATTATATATATATATATTATAATGAAAGGACGGATGAGTACACATTGCTGCAGTTTCAATTTTGATCAGTAGAGACGTATTTCCGCATCCACCGAAAGACGTCAGCTGACCCCTTGCTTAGATCACGTGACCAGAGTGTACCGCGTTTGACAGGAGTACTGTATAAGAAGACAAGCTCCTGATAAGACCGCTACTACATTTCTGTATGATAGTGGATGCTTGCGGTCGCAATAAAAACAATGTCTGATTCGATCAAGAACGTGGCGATCTTTGGCTCGACGGGGATGACGGGTCTGGCGACGTTACCGATTGCAGTGGCAGCAGGTGAGAGCCATTTTTTTCATCTGAACAATAATGTGTATAAAAGCACGAGCTGCTTGGCAACATCCTTCTGCATCACTGACAAACCATTGGGGAGGCATATGTGTGTGTGTGTGTGTGTGTGTGTGTGTGTGTGTGTGTGTGTGTGCAATGATCTAATCACAAATCTATTTATGGATGATAATAATAATGTATAAGTTTTGCACACTGAAATCTTTAAATCTTGCATGAAACTGAAAGTATTTTACTGAGACTCAACTTTTTCCCCCCTATTACATAGGTTATGTTTTGTAATAAAGCAGGATTGTTTAAAAAAGTTTACCTTTTTACCCTTATTGCATTATGTGTTTTGGTCATAGATTCCACAACTGTACAAGAAATAAATGTGTTTGAATACATGGCCAGGGTTTCCAATGGTATAGGATGAGTAGAATAGTGATGAGCAAGCCAAAAAAAGGACTATGAATAAATTATATTTTACTTTTAAAACGAAGTTACGGATGGGTTTATGCCGGATGTCTTTTTACATATTAAATCGGAAAAAACGTATATATTTGGAGATGGTGGCTGATGGGGTTATATGTAGGAATAAATAAAAAGTTAAGCGTTCCACAATTCAAAAGATTGTGCTTTAACTAAATTTTCTTTGTGCCATTTCAATTTTGCTATTGAATATTTTACTCTTTATATTAATTGGCCAACACCAGCTTTTTTTTCTCTTCCACAAAAATGTATATCATGCTGAGCAGTCAGAATCGAGTCCGCATTTTTTCCATTAATGTCATAATTTACTCTGTAACACATTTGTGCCGAGTCATGCTGAACAGCAGGTCACAGCGATAAAAAACAAACAATCAGATTGCAATTTAATCTGTTAACTCCAGAATGGGTGGTCCATATTTTTTCCCCCAAATATCTACCAGCCAACTGTTTTTTTTCCCTGAATAGATGCTTTTGTTTTGTTTGTTTTTTATTACTAAAAATTTTTAATTGAATGTTGTCAGGTTGGTGCCGAGGTAACACTGTGGTATCTATTTAATCATTCGGAGTAATTTTGCCTCAGGTTATAACGTAACCGTGCTGGTAAGGGATCCGTCCAAGCTACCCGCTGACCATAAAGCCTCCAGGATTGTGGTGGGAGACGTCCTTAAAAAAGACGACGTTAAAAAGACTTTGGAGGGTCAGGATGCCGTCATCATCATCCTGGGCACAAGGAATGACCTCAGTAGGTTTTTTTTGTTGTTTGTTTGTTTTTCCAAATATTCAAGTGGATAGATTTGTCAACATTAATAAAGCATTGACTGAATAAAATAATATGGCTGTAATATCTATATATCATTATATATATATATATATATATATATATATATATATATGAGTGTGTGTGTATACACATATATATAATGTATAATTGTATATAGGATATAATTCTATGCCATGCTTTTAAAACATATAACATTCCTATTAAAGTGGTTGGTGAATATATGCCTATATATATATATATATATATATATATATATATATATATATATATATATATATATATATATATATATATATATATATATATATAATATATATCTATAAAATAAGTACCAGAATTTAGGAACGGGGCACAGTGGCTTAGTGGTTAGCACGTTCGCCTCACACCGCCAGGGTCCGTGTTCGATTCCCGTCTCGGCCATGTGTGTGTGTGGAGTTTGCATGTTTCTTCTCCCCGTGCCTCAGGGGGTTTTTTCTCCTGGTTTGGTTCTCCGGTTTTCCCCCCGGTCCAAAAACATGCACGGTAGGTTGATTGGCACCTTGGAAAAATTGTCCCTAGTGTTGAAGTGAATGTGTGTGTGAGTGTGTGTGCCCTGCGATGTGGTTGGCATTCCATCCAGGGTGTATCCTGCCTTAATGCCCATAGACGCCTGAGATAGGCACAGGCTCCCCGTGACCCGAGGAAAGATCGGATATAGCGGTAGAAGATGAATGAATGAATGAATTTAGGAACATCTGCGTTTGTACTTATTATCAAATATTTGGAGCCAAACACACTTTGCCCAGCAGTCTGCCTATAAATTTGTTCACCAGGAATGACTATAACCGTTGTTTTGCCTGATAAATAATCATACTATACTAATTTGAGTAAAATATGAAATTTTAAATAAAAGGTAAAGATTATTACATATTTTAAAAAAATGTCTGCCATTTAGGTCCGACCACCATGATGTCCGAAGGTACACGGAACATCCTCGAGGCCATGAAATCTCGCGGTATCAGCAAAGTAGTTGCCTGCATGTCCGGTATGACTTTTTGTGTTTAATAGGATTCAATTATTAAGTTCTTTATGGTTGTAATATCAAATCATTGGTCTGGGAATAAGCAGGAGTGTTCTTTTGTCTTTTTGTCCAGCAATTTACATTAACAGTGAATTGCAAATCATACAATGTCTTTTGGGCACAGCTTTTTTGCTCTGGGACCGAGCAAAGGTTCCGCCTCGCCTGGTTCCTGTAACTGAAGACCATGATCGCATGCACATATTGCTGAAGGAGTCCGGACTGGATTATGTCGCTGTGATGCCTCCACACATCTCAGGTAATGGATATGGTGTTCCATAACACTCACAGTTTAGAGTTAAACCTCACAGATTTATAAATCATTATACAGACAAATTAATGGGGAAAAAAAACCTTCTGTATTTGTATTGCAAAGAATAAAAATTGTCCAATTCTCTCCCAACCAGGTTTAAGTATGATTATATACCATATCAGGATCAGAATGTACATATGAATAGAGATTTATTTCTAAATAGCAGCGTCTGCCAAATACCACCAATGTGAAATGTAAAAGATGAACAAAAGGAGATTTACTCAATGAGTCCTGGTAGTGGTCCAAAGTTTCCGGCCATTGTGTAAACCACGATTTATATCACCTTTTTTTATTCTTATCAAAACACACCAGCCCTGAGGGCCAGAGTCCGCCTGGAAAGAAACACTTCTGTTGAGAGACGGGAGAAATGTTTCATCATAGAATAAAGATAATATAATTATATAATATGATTATAGTTGAACATAGACAGATTCCAAATAAATGAATGTGTATGTGACAAATAAAATCTGAATTTGAGAATAACCACATTGAATTGTAGTGATTCTTCATTCCAAGGAGGGACTTAAAATCTATTTTCAAGTATCTGTACTTTTACCTCAGTAACTTCTTTACCTCGGGACATTTTCATGTGGAATAGATCACTCTATACTCCACCACATTTCAGAAAATCAAGCAGTTCCTTATTACTTAGTACGCATAAACTGCTTTAAAACAGGTCAGTAAATTTATTTGGGTACTTGCGTACATTTAAAAGCGAGTAGAAATACAAAAAAATAAACTGGAGTATTATTTAATCAGGGAATTTGAACTTTTACTCAAGAAAAAAAGTACTTTTATTAAGGTTATTGGGGTATTGAGACATGTACCACTGTTTAATAAACTTCTCCCGTCTGCAGATAAGCATCCCCTGACTGAGAAGTACACGGTCACAGAGAACATGCTGCGAGGACGAGTCATCTCCACACACGATCTCGGCCACTACTTTGTCAAGTGTCTTTCCACGTCCGAGTGGGACGGGAAGACGGTGGGGGTGTGTGGGGAATACAGTTAAACTCCCTCCTCATCAGTTTCTGTCAGTTTATACACATCAGGATCTGCAGTTTGGCTTTTTTGGACGTGGCAGAGCTTCATAATAGACAAGAAATCAGTTATAATTACACACATAACCACTATAATATCGTCATATTATATAAGAAGTAGTATAATAACGTGTAGAATCAAGTTGTCCAATGAAATACATTATATATCTTTTATATAAATGTTTTAATTATAAATAAATTTTGAAATCAAAACTTTTTCAGTGTTTATATGAACCAAATGTTACACCCAAATGTCTATTTAATTTTCATTTCTTTGAAAACAAAATCCAAACCAATTGCATAAAAAACTTCATTACCCAGAATCCCTTGGGCGCGTTTCCGGTATTAAAGCGGGAAAGACAAAAATTCCATTGAAGGATGTCAGGGTTTTTTTTTTTGCCCGTTACTTTTTGCATAACTGTTCCACCTGTATTCAGGCAAGTCCCGCCTTCTGCTTTTGGATTGGCTGGGTTATCCAGGAAGTTCTTGTGACTAGAACGCTGCAACCAATAGTCGTGTCAGATTCGGAACGTTAGTAGCCAATCGTAGGGAAGGGAGACGGGACTAGCCGGAATACGGGTGAGCAAAATAAGAATTCGTTAGTTTCTTAGACCCGGGCACTCGGGAGTAAAGTGGATTCGGGATTTGTCTAGAATTAACACATTTTTTGACACACTCCAGTAGAAACCTGCGGGATACCGAGGTAAGAGAACTTAATAAACACTTAATTACAATGTAATTAATTTAAATGTATTTCCCTGAAGCTAACTCAATGTAGCGGGAACATTCGGCTATTCCTAAGTTATCGCTAACGTCTTTAGTGTTTATGTCCCTGTTTCAGAGTCCATATTGGCGTAAAATGTTTCATATGCGCCTAGAAGTCACACGAAGAGTCTATTTCACGAAACTGGTCTATTTATAAACGGATAAATAGTTAGAACAGTGTGTGACCGTTTTTTAAATAAAAAAAAAATCTTTTCCTCCCTTCATAGGTACCCTACATAGGGTACACGGAGGACTACGCTCTGTAAAACGGCTGTATACATCCACAGGACAACAAACGATATACCTCATTTACTATTCTCTATATATGTCCAAACTAGGTATTTGGATTCCAGTAAGCCATGAAATAATATTGAAAAAAAATGGGGGGAGGGAAGATTTAAAATAAGTGTTAATAAAAAGTTTAATTGACGGGAAAGGTAAATGTATTCTGAATATATACAAACTTGGCATGACCAGGACCTCTTGCTGTGAAACAGGGTCATGATAATATATGATTAGTACTACCAGGGTCTTAACCAGCATTCATTGGTTAAAAAAAACTACCAAAAATGGTCTAAATCTGATACTGGAATTTATTCTGAACTGAAAAATTGTAACATCGAGGAGCCCAAGTTGGCCGGTTTCAAAGATAAGCTCAAGGCCACCATCTGTTCTACACTCCTGGATATTTTTTTGGGAGGGTATTAAACACACTACATACTTGGAACAAATGCACTGATTTCACAAGTATTGACTCAGGTTCATTACTCATTCATTACTCAAGTAGAAGTATCGATACTAGGGTTTAAAAACACTTCTGGAGAAGTTGAAGTATCAGCTCGTGTTTTACTCAAGTCTAAGTGTAAAAGTAATGGAAGGGAAAAAATGCCATCAAGGACAAAAGCTTGGGCTGTTCCAATCGTAATTGTCAGCTCGACCAGCTCAAACGTTACTTGTCATAGACATAGCCATACACATTACAACATGCAGTAAATATTTGTATTTTTTTAATTTAATGTATGTTTTGTTGCCTAAACATAATACAAGGGAATTAAAATGGCGAAGAATAAAAATGGATTAGGGGAATAGTGTAGAAGAATTAAAAAAAAAAAGAATATATAGGATATTATTGATTATATGCAGTCATTTACCCATCAATATTTAGCACTTTTTTCTAAATCTTTAAAAACTGTAAGAACTGATTGTTCAGGTGATGCTTGACAGGTGACATTGTTACAAGATAAAACAACATTATTCAGTTAATTTAGGGCTGTTGGTATGTACTATTTTAATAATCCAATATTCAACCAATTATTCCACAGAGTAAATGGTTGTTATTTTTTCTTTTTTACAGAGTAATACTAAATTAGCGGGAAAGCACGATGTGTAGATTAGCAAGTTTTTCTTTGTAGAAATGTGCATTTTTATTGCAGAATTGTATTGCTTGTATTTGCATACGAGTGTATCGGTGAAAACGAAACCTATTTAGGATGTTTTATTGCCGTATTACATCAAAATACAAGTACAGTTTGTTAAATAAGTTCCTCTGTAGTGGCCCTGTAGAGCAATTTATAGAAATTTCAATAAACTATTCAAAAAAACTATTATTCACACTGATATGTATTTTATTAAATCTTGCGCAGTATTGTGATGTAGTATTCCTGTCTCTAGAAAAGCTGCCTGAAATTTTCCATGTACAAAATCTGTGTATTTATCGCCAGTTTAAAAAACGCGCTCTATTTCCTGCTCTACACGCCACTGGGGCTTTTGAACTCACTGTATGTTAAAAATTATGGTGTAACAACTCTCAGTTGATCTCGAACAGATCATGACTCACGGATCGATACACAGGTTATCCATGGATTAATTTAAAAAATGTAAAAATTGCAATGAAACAATGAAATCATACTTTTCTTCCCCTGCCGATGTTGCTTTTAAAGAATTTCATAACTATACAGTAAAGTCCTGTTCACGTGAAAGTATGACGTGTTAATCAGTCAAAAACAGGCTAGCAAAGGAGCAGAAGACCTTGAAAACTCCCCCTCATCATTCGTTTGTCACTTTCCCTTTTTTATGATCCGAGAAAAATGAACCGATCCATGATCAGATACGCTTGTGAGATCCGGAGTTTTGTGATCCATTGCACAACTGGTAAATACAAATATAAAATCAATGTCTAAATGACCTTAAAATCAGTATTTGAACTATACTGTGTATTCTTTATGTTTTTAGTTTTATATTTTGAAAACATTTTCTTTTGAATTTTCTGCTTGCTTGTTTTTTTTTTTTGGTTCCTCTTTTTTGTTATTCTTCATCGTCTTGAGTTTAGCTGCCCATCGCGTTTCAGAATTTAGCGGATGATGCATCTGTAATAATGGTCTGTGAGAAAGCAGGACTAAACTAATCATGATTTGCCTCGATGAATTTTCGTAATTGAATTATTCTGGAATCGTTACAGCCCAAAGTTCGTCTGTCAAGGGTTATAATGTTGTAGATGATGATATGTCTAATACTGTGAATGACTGATACTAATGACTGACACAATTCGAATTTCAACATATCTTCCTGTGGTTTTCCTGGTTATTTACTTAGTACCCCTTCATCTGACACCAAAATCGTAATTTTAAAAAAAATGCAAGGAAGGGATTATGTGGTCAAATCCACAAAAGGTCGGTGTTGGTGCCTGCTTTCAACCAATTAAGGGTCGTACCTGTCATTGGAAATAAAAACCATTCGATTTAAACTAGTAGAATTGGATATTGTGGACTGAAATAAAAAACATTGCAAACCATGTCTTCATGGAGTTCCCTTTGTGTATAGGAGTATTGTCTTACAGGAACCAATTCAACTTCATATGTCAAAAATGCATCCGGGTGAATGGATTTCACACAAAGAGATCTGCAGAAAACTACAGAAGCTCTGTGAAAACCAAGGTGAAATTGTAAAAACAATAATGAGAATTAAACTCCCAGCTCTACCACAAACCTTTGTCTGTACAGCGCATGCGTTTGCGCTTTACACTATATATATATATATATATATATATATATATATATATCTATATATATATATATATATATATATATATATATATATATATATATATATATATATATATATAGATATGTTAGTTTTAAAGTATTTATGTGTAAGCATTAGTCACATTGATTTATATTGTGTTAGATTTATTACTATTGTACTCCTGTAAAATAGATGCTGATCATTAAGATGTTTTTTTTGTTTTGTTTTGTTTTTTTCATGGGGATGAAATTGCATTTATTCATTTATTCTCACATCCTGAATTCTGTCATTATTAATTGCATTTATTTGAATAAGTGTTACTACAAAAATGTACTAAATGGATCTGAATTTGACTGCAGGATTTAAAATGATTATATTTGAAGGTTGCTTTAAGTCAGATGATTAGATTAATCACTTTCACATGGGAAGTCAAATCGGTTGTTTTTCTGTGTTTCCGCAGGGCGTATAATGGTGGCACGAGGGCTGAAGCGGAAACTCCGCGATGATGTCGGAGACCTGGGGTGGGAGAATCAGCTGCAGTCCGTGCTGAACATTTCCATCGACAAGTACCAACGCGATCAAGCCCTCGTAGAGCCGAGCTTACTGCGCTCTGTTCTCATCACTAACACACTGCGTCAGGCCAGAACGCACATGGAGGCCACTCATGAGAAACCCATGGACAAAAATCAGACGCATCACCGAGCAGCGCGTTTCCGGCAAGAAGCCGGCATGCCTTCCGAGTTCGAAGACGCGGACGACGATTGCGTGGAGGACCTGTCTTTATCCACTGCCATTACCGCCATTCTGAAGAACCTGGACACAGCTCTCGATAGCAGTTCTGGTTCCTCTGCCCCTCAGCATTCACCATTAGCCTCAGTGGAAAACCTTATAGGGGACAGGAGCGGCAAACGGAGTGGGAACAAAAGTGTGCCTACTCACCTACAAGACACTGTTTTAGACGATTTCTTATTGGACTTTGACACGTCTATATACGAAAAGGAGATGACTGATCGCACTTTTGACCTTCCTGCAGACGACCTAGTGAAATATTTACCCTGTGTACCCTGTTTAGGCAATGAAATAGGATTTTTACACTCCATGTAGTGCACTATATATATATATATAATCACACTCAGATGGGTAACAATTAGCAGACACAGATAACGATGTTAGTCCATAGTTAGTCCAAATTCACAAATACATATTCATGTAGTTCTTTCTGTCAGGAGTGTGTGCTCTACATAGTGAATGAGGCTAAAAAGTACACTAAGCACTGTGCTTTGATCAGTTACTCCATATATATGGGAGCTATTTAAAGTATTATTTAATGTATTAATTAGTTTTAAGGAATTTCCCTTTTATTCTTGCCCTTGTCTCAGCTGAGGCAAATGTGGAGATTTTAGTTTTTTAACTTTTTCAACATCTGTATCTTTTTCTTTATCTATCTATCGGTTATCTCTGTAGAAATGCAGAATATAAATATGTAATACTAATCCCCATTACAAATTATACTTTAAAAGATTACATTAGCGTGGAAGGTGAGATGGCCGTACTAAATCGCCCGAGGTATGAACGAGTGTGTGCACTGTGCCTTTCAATGAACCGGTATCGAATCCATGGTTTTTCTCAGAGACTTTCGGATCCGCCTTGAATATAACCTGGGGAAAACATGTTTACTGAAAGCTAACCGAGCTTGTTTACAGGGGGAGAAATCCTATTCCATTAAAGTTGTGTGCACTACACATTGTTTATAGGAGCTTCATGTTCAATGCGATTATCTGGTTCGCTTTTTTCCTGTGTGTATGTGAACTATAAAGTAGGGAACAAGAGTTCCTTCTACACCTGATCAAGTGCACTCTATCTATACAGGGTTAATGTCTTGTAAAAAAACGTTGAGGTGGAACAGAGTGGAACAGCGCCAGGGTTTCCGGTTGAGCTCATGGAACTTTCTCTACTTTGTACGTTTTTTTTATGTGCGACTTGATCCTACATGGGTCTGGATCAGAGTAAAGATGATTTAACAAAATGTTGTAATCATGTTTAATGTGCTGCTTGCTCTCTGATGTTTTATTGGACAGTATGTTAACATGAAACACTTGAGCTACTGTTACTTGGCCCCTGAGCCAGGCCCTTAACCTGCAATAATGTCTGGCAGCTGGCATAACTGTAAATACCTCATGTTACTGGTTCCTTTCATTGGTCATTCCTTTCATAAGTAATAGTTCAGCAATGAATGAAATGTTTCCTATCCAGACATGTTGAAGTTTGCTTTTATAGTGCGGATGCTGTGAGGGTGAAGTATTTAATAGAGAATGGAACAGCACAGTATTCTGTTTATTTTTTGCAAACTGTATGCCTGACATTTTGATGTTTTCTTTCCACTATTGATAAAACTTAGTTTAATTATCAAGCATTATTATATCAAATCTTTGAATTATTGTTTAGTTTTTATACAACTATGTATTAATCCAAATGGTTCCATGTGTCGTGTCTAAATTTTTCTGTTCATATGTATATATACACATATGTACACACACGTGTGTGTGTATATGTATATGTGTATATATATATATATATATATATACATACATACATACATATACAATTATTTTATTTATATATATTTTTTTTATATATACACACACACACACACAATGACCAATCTGATCATTCTTCTAATTAAAATGCTGATTGAGATGCAGCCATTTGTAGTTTTGTTAAGGTTCTTTGAGCATTTTTATATGTTTAATGCAGGACCAAAAATAAAACCAGTAAAGAAAGACACAACAACATAAATGCCAGCCATTTCTCATTTACTTTCCTTATACAATTATTTGTTAATTTACTGTAAGAATTCAAAGTGAACATTTTTATCGTCACTGACAGTCTTCTGTAACGTCAACTCGCAGGACACTTTGACATTAAGGGTGTATAATTGAGGCTCACAGAGCTCAGCCAGTATGTTCATGTCCCAAAGGTGTCTTCCTGGTTAAAGTGCAGGCATGACTAAAGAATAGTTTCACAAAATAAACCGCTTTATGTATTTATTTTGATCCTTTCTTCCCATCTTGAGCCCTTTTTGTTCCCGACAATAAAAAAAAGAAAAGAAAAGAAAATCAACATTTATAATATGATTAGTCCTAAATGAGTCACAGGGGGTAAAGATCATCTCAATATCAACTCTCTCATATTTCATAAAAGTCACTGCTACTGCACATCACATATCCAGCATTAGAATTTGATCAGGATCAGATGTTATAGCATGTTCATTCAGGCATGTCTTTACAGGTCATTCATCCTCCTTGAAGAGGGCAAACTATTATTAGCCAAGGGGAATCTCATGCATTAGTATTGCCTATATCAAAATAATGCTTTAAATAAAAGGTTTACATTTTATTACAATATTAAAAGAATATATGTGTACATACAAAAGCCTCTGCACAGAAGTAAAGTTTTAAATGGGTAAGATCTTATGTACCACCCCAAAAAAAAAATCGTGTTGGTGACGATAGTCATAGCATGTGCGATTTCACCACCGGCACCGACGCAGCCTGAGCAGGAGAACCAAAATAAAATGATTTAACAGCTATACATAAATAACAAATATCAAGTTTCACTAATTGTCATTTCAGAACACACAAAGAATAAGGCACGAGTGGTCCAAATACATGAAAATGATTTTTTTTAACCGTTTCTATACGTTTAACAGTTTCTCTAGAAAAATTGCAAGACTACAGGGAGTGGAAAAGGGGGAGGGGGGGGGGTGAATGTGTAAACATGAATCCATACAGACTGACTGCTATTGCACCATGTTAAATGTCCAACATTTAATCTAATCGCAACAATACCTTTAAATAGTGCGCTTATGATGAGCAGAGGGCTAAAAAGGTAACAAAGTCAGATTACTCTGATGAGTTACAAACAAACCAAAATATATCAAATGAAAGAGGACAATTTGTCGTGGGGGAAAATAATAATAATAATAATAATAATTTGGTCCATTAAACAGGAAAATCTATCAAAGTGAATCCGTAGAATATGAAAGTTCCCATACAACTTTAACAATAGTGCTCTGAATGCAAAGCAACAAACCATGAAGAAATTGTGTTTCATCAGTCACCATTGCACTCGTCTGTAAAAATTACAACTAAAGACACACACAGACTCATCCTCCACTTCACAGTGTACACAAGTGTCAGCCTGGACGAGTCTATTTGCTAATAGAGTTGTAGGAGACACGAGCGCTCGGGTCCAGCGGCTTCGTGTCCGTCTCGCACTCGTTAGGTTCTCCGGCAGTGCTTTCTCGGTCTTCATCACCGTCGTCATCGCAGCTGGGCAAATGGAAAAACGCTGTCCATCCCTGAACATCGGCCAGTTTATGGAAAGAGCGAAGGACAAAGTACATTGCCATCAAACCTATGAACAGGTAGACTGTGTGGGGGGAGGGGGGGGGACGGGACGACAAATAAACAAAAAAACAACAACAATGAATGCATTCCATTTTAAACTTAGCACTTGTGAAAAAAATCTTTATATAGATAACCTAAAGTCTAATACATGGGTACCTCGGTGTACGTCGTTACTCAGAAAGCGACTGACAGAATCCGACGTTAACCGAACTGAATTATCACATTTGTCTTCGGTTATGATCAGGGAAGTAATCAGCGTGTTCCTCTAGATGGCGCTCCAGGCGACCGCGACGGAAACTGAAGGAAGCGACGATAACAGACGCCAAATTCCCGACGAAACACCCGACGTTAGCTGAAGGCGACGTACACCGAGAGCGACGCACACCGAGGTACCACTCTACATTTCTTTTGCACTTGTGTTGTGACACCAAAGGTGAACTTTTATAAACGGCCATCTCTTTCTTACAGTCTCTTAAGACCAATGTTTTTTAAATTTTTTTTTTATTAAATTAGTTACTTTTGAAAATGTCAAAAGATTACATATCCAAAACAACCCATGCCCACCCCCCACCCTCCTCAAAATGTTTATTACAGTAACCGCCACCTAGTGGACAAATGAAAGCAATCAAAATGTTACTTTTATAAAGTAATTGAAAGGTTACACTACTTATTACATTGTAAATAGGGTCCTTTGTAACCTATTACATTTCTAAAGTAACTTTCCCGACACTGCTTAAGACAGGACATTTGGAATTTTTATAGATAACAGGCCGGGAAAAAATTATTTCCAACTTTATATAATTGTACACACATATTGGGCAAGAAATTCTGTTTAAACCTGTCAACCCTACTTAATATTTCCTCTTCTGTGAAGGCTTATATATTCATGAGCATTTGAACTACTGTATTAAAACAGGTGGGAAATTTGTACATCTGTAAAACATGGATGAAATATTGATCAAATTGTGAAGACAAAAACCCCATAATGTCAAAATATTAGCCTCATGTGAAAGGTATGAACGAAAAATATCTGTGTTATATATATATATATATATATATATAAATAAAATATACATACATATATATAAAATATACATACATATACACACACACACACACACACACACACACACACACACCGCAATCAATCAAGCATTGTAGTAGTACAACATAGCTACTACGAGAGCAAACAGGCAGAGAAACACCCCAACCGTCTCACACCACAAGAGCAACAAGTATATCAACGTGAAATATCAGGTGCCATATATTTAACTAAAACAGACTTGCCAGACACGCAATTTGTAATCAGATATTGTGGTTTATTATTATGCAGCTCCAAAAAAAAATAAATAAAAAAAATAAAAAATAAAAAAGTACTTTCTGTATACACACAGGAATTTGATTCACTACTCACACCTGTCCAGTGTAGTATGAAATTACGAATAAAAAGCAGAGAAAGAGGAAGTGCACACCATCAAAAATCCTCACACACACACACACACACACACACACACACACACACACACACACACACACACACACACCAGGAGGGGGTACTGCAAAATTAACATCCTAGTTCAAATATGTTTAAAGGTCACATGACTTTGTGGCCTCGCTGATGTCACATGATCGTTACCTTGCCTAAAATTCCCAGAAATTCACACATAGATGTGAAACCTCATGAGGTACAAGTAAACGCCTTAAACCTTAAACCTGTTGAGCCAGCGGTATTTTGGGATTTGTAATCTTTAACATTTTCATAAGTAACTAGAACTATACCGAATTACTATTACTTTTATTTTGTAATTAAAATACGGAACTAGTTACTCCCCAACTTGACAACAAAAAGGAGCTTATAGTGGACTTCAGTACCAAGCAGGAGAGGATCTACCAGACCCCCGTCATCAACGGGAGCCCAGTGGAGAGAGTGGACAGCTTCAAGTACCTCGGTGTTCACATCACGCAGGGCCTGTCATGGTCCGGTCACATCAACACCATGGTGAAGGAGGCCCGACAGAGTCTCTACCACCTCAGACGCCTGAGAGACTTTAGACTGCCCTCTAAGGTGCTCAGGAACTTTTACTCCTGCACCTGACGGGAAACATTGCAACCTGGTTCGGGAACAGCACCGTGCAGGACAGACGAGCCCTACAGAGGGTGGTGCGTTCAGCTGAGCTCCCTGACCTGCACTCGATCTACAGCAAGCGGTGCTGGACCAAGGCCAGGAAGGTCATGAAGGACCTCAGCCACCCCAGCAATGGACTGTTCTCTCTGTTGCGGTCTGGAAAGCGCTTCCGCACCCTCAAGGCCAATACAGAGAGACTGAGGAGGAGCTTCTACCCGCAGGCAATACAGTCTCTTAATCAGTACACCAGAGAGTACTGATCCATTTTTGCACATCGGCACATTTTGCACTCACTCTGGACATTCGCCATACCAGTGGTCACTCGTGGTCACTGTTCACTCATGGACACAATACATACAATACACTTAATTACGCACACAAGCCACTTTAAATGCCACTCTAAAGCACAAACCTGGACATTCCGTTACCTTATTGCACAGACAGATTTCTTTTGTTTTTTTTCTAAAGTCTTTATTTTATATTTGTATTTTTTTTTATCTTAATAGTCTTGTTTTAAGGTCAGGGCAGTTGCCTAAGCATTTCACTGCATATCATACTGTGTATGACTGTGTATGTGAGTAATAAAATTTTTATTTTGAATTTGAAAAAACAAATGCCTCTTAAATGTTAATTTCTTCTCATTTAGACTTTAACACACAAAAACACTTGCATTCCAAACAAGATATTTTAACTTAGTCATACAAAGTTACAGGAATTAAAAATTAATTTGATTACAATCTATAGTGTATGCTCATTTGAAAACACTATATGCACAATTCACTATCCTGCCTCGTATGTGAAATTGTATAGGGTGTGTCTATTGGGTGTTCTGTCTACATTACAATTTCCCTTCACTGGAACTAAGAAACTTGTTCCAACATGACAAACCACTATGAACGCATGCTTTACCAAGATTTAAAGGAAAGAACTTCACAGTCTTCAACGACACTGAAAATCTTAAATACGGTCTCTCTCTCTCTCTCTCTCTCTCTATCTATCTATCTATCTATCTACATCTAGACCAGGGATCACCAACCTTTTTGTAACTGAGAGCTACTACATGGACACCGAGTCATATAAAGGGCTACCAGTTTGAAATACTCCTCTGAAATAACAAATTTACCTTTAGTTATATATTATATATTATTATTATTATTATTATTATTAATGATACTCATTTATCTATGTAAATACACTTGACAGTGACTATCAACAACGAATTAACTACATTTTACATTATAGACGCATCTCACTGATGAGTTGTGCACTTTTTATAGCAAGCCTGAGAGCTACTCATGTGCTCCTTGGGGGCTACCTGGTGCCCACGGGCACCACGTTGGTGACCCCTGATCTAGACAGATAGATTTCAATTTGATGAGACAATCAATATTAGTTGCAGTTGTAAACCAAGTCGAAATCTTATATAAAAATAAGATAAAGCCCTAAAAAATAAGGCCCTGAAACAATGTTGCTCCAGGAAGGGCAAGGGCGCATGCAAATGTATAACCTTAACATGAGTCAAACACGTACAGTAAACAAATGCACTACTTGAAGTAATTATATCTTGTGCTAATATTTGTTTTCATGAAGTCTTAGAGAAATGCAACGATGCCGTTTCAACCGCATAGTCAATTCTCACATAGATGATATGAATGTTGATTCAGTCCTCAAAAAGACACACAACATGATTCTCTTTCTCACAAATACACTAATTATCCGCACTGAAGTGTGAGGCAACACAATGCAATGCAATGCCTGAATCCTTTGAAGTCCAACTAAGGAGTATTAATCTGAAGAAATTCAGCAGTGCAATCTTTTTTTTGGCATCCCAATCCAAATGCAATTAAAAAGTCAGCTTTGCAAATTAAACAAAGTCTAAAATCTTTTATGTAAAATCCAGAATAAGCCTAAAAGGATTAAGATCTTTAAGCTTTGCAATATATCTTTTTGTGGCGGTTTGCCAAATTACATGCTTGCATAACAAATGTGTTTGTTGTCAACAATTAGATCCTTTACACTAAGCACGGGTTTCATGAGGATCAACGGCTTATTAATGAATACAATAATTGCAAATATGAACTTACTAATAATGTGCTAATTCACTATTATTTGGTATTAAAATTAACTGGATTAATTGCCAGGTAAAAACTTCAAACAAATGTTTTCATGTTCTGAGTACACAGCAAACTTTTGTTATTTCATTTCATATTTAACTAAACCAAACCATTAAACTGGCATCATACTACTAAATGCGTAAACATAAAGTCCGCTAATAACCCTTTATTAACACCATTATCAGGAAGTTTGGATTTTGACAGGGAGTAAGTCATATCAAAACTTGTTATTCCAAATGGTGAATCCCCACTGCACAAATCCTACCTTTTGTCAATTTTACTGCTTAATAGAAACTGGACAATTTATAAACATTTATAACAAACTATACATTTAAAACCTTCTCCGAAATTTTGCCTGTTCTATATCTGAAAATTTAATAGTTAGTCTTCATGTATGCTCAGATAATGTACAGAACAAACACATACAGACTTTGTGTTGTATTTGAACTTGAAACTGCTATTTAAGGGGAACTCTAGAATGCATTTACTTTTAGGTAATTTGGGAGACGCCTTATCCACAGTGACTTAATGACTTACTTCTGACTGATTCTTATTTGTGCACAGCTCCTCACAAGATGAGGAGTCACATGCAAACTACTGAACCCTTCAGACACACTGAAGCTACAAACAGCAAGTTTCAGCTTGTTCAGAGACTTATCACAAACCATATAAGAATACTGTGTCATTTTTGTCCATCATAGATGTTCATGCAGTACATAAATTACTACACTGGTTACATGCAAAACAGGCTACCTATAGGACAACCCTACGTAAACAAGTTAGGCATCTTAAAAGCATACGAAAGGCATTGCCTAATTAAACATTTACAGTCTCTAACAAAATCGCTTTGAATTCTGTAGTACAACAGAAGCAAAGCTGACAATTAAGAACTATGCACCAAATATCTTACATAAAATATATTTATTATATAGAAAAAAGGTCAACCAAGGAAAAAAAAAAAACCTATTCCTGAAAATAATTAGTATAAATACAACTTAAATTTAAAGTTCAGTCACTTTTCAGGTTAACTTGTAAGGGAATGTGCAGGGTTTTATATTTTACTGCAGCCAGCCACTTTACATGAAACACATTTTACCACCACCACCACCACCATTTTACCACCACCACCAGAGTTGCCACGAAGCAAGTTGCAGTGCCTTATACATATGCGGCCACTAGTTGTCCACTCATATTACCTCATTACATTAATAAATATCGATAATATTTATATGATAGGTGCCATTATTCCTGAACAGCAAAATATATTTAACTTTTACCGAATTATAAGTTACAAGTATAAAAATTGTCATAGCAATTAACAGTATGGTGACCTTTGCAATGCAAGCAACTTGCGAATCATGTCCTTGCTGACAACAAAGCTTTTTTTTGTATCTTACTTACTGTTATTTCCATGTTCTAAATCAAATGCAACACCTGCTAGTAAATGCTACCTACAAGTATTAGCATATATTTAGTCATTGTTTTTTTAACTGGTTCAATGTGAACTTTATTATTTAACTACAACTGTAGTAACCTTCTTCCAATAGTATAAGTCTTACGAGGTAAACCCCTTTACACTTTAACTGTTATTAAACTGTTTTGTGTAGAATGCAGGAAGATCGTGCACAGATATGATCTACTTACCCATAACAGAGATCTTGTAAAGCGGTCGGAGCTTCTGATCCGGCTGCTCGCCCGGGACGAAGTCGCCTAACCCGATGGTGCAAAGGGAGATGAAGCAGAAATAAAAGGCCTCCAGAAATGACCAGGAGCCTTCAAGGATGCTGAAAACAGTAGCCGGTACCAAAAAGAACAGCACAAAGACCAGCAGGAGCAGGAGGACAAAGTGTACGGTGCTGGCCGTGTGAGGATGCCAGCCGAACCGCCGACGCCACGACGCCACCGGCCGAAGGTTCAGCGGCAACATGAGTCTCTGCACGCATGCAGTCAGCACCAGCATGGTGAAGGGGACGCCTAATAACGCATATACAATGGAGAACGCTTTCCCCATATCAGACAGCGGCGTGGTATGGCCATAACCTACAGAGAAAACATAAGCAGATATTATTTATTTGGATTTAGACAAAACTCGTAGAAGAGCTAAGCGGGTACACTCTCTTTTCCCATTTACCAATAATTCTGGAACTGCCTATATAAACACTAACAAAGACATTGTGGCCCGATTAATAGGGATCAGTTTTTACTTATAAAAGGTAGCTTATGAAAAAATGCATATCTTAAGCTATTCGTAATACTGCGAACATTCATTTTACAGGTAACTTAAGAGCATTTTCTTGGCCCTTGCTATGGGTTGCTATGGTAACTTTATCCCTTGTAGACAATGACCTTTTGAAAATGGGAACCTGAAGGGAGAACAGCTGTATGTACAAGGCCTCAATAAAACGAGTATTGATTTTGGTTTCATAAACGAAAGTTCTAAAGAAGAGATAATTCTATAATGTAGGATAACTGTTCACAGGTTTTAGAGAAGACGTGAAGTCTAAATTAATAACAATATTATTCTTTTAAACAAAAATGGGTCATTTTAGGGTGAATAAGAAGGAACAAAAAGTAAACCCACATCGAAAATCAATGATTGTAAGCGTCTTGTAAGCAATTAGCTTGTCTTCATTGAACGGTAGTACAGAATGTATTCTTCAGGGACACAATCCTGACTGAACATCACAAGAAAAAAAAAAAGAAAGTTTCTGTTAGTGTTAAGTAAATATTAAGCTTATTTGTTTAGAAATGTTCCAATCCCTTCAGTACCAGTTTCCTTTCTTAGGCAAGCTTTACATTTACAGCATTTAGCAGATGCCCTTATCCAGGGTTAATCAACTTTTAGGTTAAGGGCCTTACTGAAGGGCCCACTCATAACAGCTCGGTGGTGCTGGGATTTAAACTTGCAACCTTCCATTCCAAAGTCCAATGCCTTAACCACCGACTGACCACTTCCCAACGGCTTGCATCGTCCCGTGAAACATTTAACTTCCTGTCTCTGATACAAATGCAGCAAAAGAACAGCATACACAACTTCCACAAGTGACACAAGCTCTCTCAGTATAGTGTCTTTAAACATTCTAAGATATGTTTTCTACATTTCAAACTCTGTCTTAAAACTGCTAAAATTGGACTCCTTTATATAACTGTTTATAGTGTGTAAATGTCAGCAAGTGGAGTAAATTAAATGGAAGCAATAAATGAAAAGTTAATTATACTGAACTCCACCTAAAGCTTAAGGCACACAAGAGCACACACACACACACACACACACACACACCACACACACACACACCACACACACACACAACACACACACACACACACACACACACACACACACACACACACACACACACACACACACACACACACACACACACACACACACACACACACACACACACACACTTGCTAGCTAAACACTTCTAGCACAGTTCAAACGGAAGTTGCTGGTGGAGCCTCCAGCACACGAACACTAGAAGCACAGTACACAAAGTAAACAAATACAAAGTCAGCTCAGCTTATAAAAGCTAAAAGAGCACAATAGCCCTCAAATTGAAGCAGGGTGCAACTGCATGGTTATACTACACTTCTCTGAAATTACTTCATTTAGTATCTTTATGCTGTTTTTTTTTTTCTTTTGGTTTGCTTGTTTTAATCACATTCAGGCATTTCAGCTTCTACTGTATCAAAGAAAATATCCCTTCTGCATCGGATTTGGTAGGGGGAAATCCCTCATAACTTTAGTTATCATCGGGACTTTCCTTATAGATTATTTATGCTTCAAACATAACCAAGAATTTTTTGATCATAAACAAGTCATAAAATATGATGCCCATACCGACACATTGGGATTGAAAATTAATGCTTTATAAAAGGCAATGCTCCATGTCCCCAAAATGTTTGAGTCTGGATTTAATCCAGGCCATTTCATGCCCACTATAAAGCTTGGATACTTTATATAAAATATATATATATATATATATATATATATATATATATATATATATATATATATATATATATATATATATATATATATATATATATATATATATATATATATATATATATATATATAGACACCAAACTTTGTACCCAAATCTGTTCCCTTGGACCGATATTCCTTTAAAGTGAAAACAAACCCAAACAGGTGTGCTTTAACACTGTTTTGCATTGGAAACTCTTCATACGACAAACAATATGAGTTGTTTTCAGGTGATTTGTACGTTAAACACCCAGTTAAAGAAGATGAACTGAATTAAAGAAGATGAACTCGGATAAAAACTCACCGATGGTGGTGACCAGAGTATTGGAGAAGAACAAAGCAGACGCCAGGTCCCAGTTGGAGTTGTCGGAGGAGTTTTGTGCTAGTGACACTCCGTATTTGTTGGCATTTAGGAGTGTTTGTAAGAGATGCTCCAGTGTGGATATGTTAATGCAGCTCATGTTACTGATAAGCTGCTGTTTGAGAAGATTCAGCTCGGCCTGAACTTTCTCCTCCAGCGGCTTCTCCAGCGCCGAGAACACCAAAGCGCCGAGCACAAGGTACAGCACGTAGACACACACCAGAACCAGCGACACCAAACACGACTTGTATGAAGTGGACATTCTGGCAAAAAATGCCGATCAAATGATCCACACGACGACGACGACGATGATGATGATGATGATGATCCAAGCCTCTTACTTCTGCTTCTTTATACTCGCTCTACTGAGTTCTCGCCTTGATGTGAAACTTTGGGTTGCCAGATCGATGAGTATCACACGAGGATGTGCATTTTTAAAGAGAAAAAAATCGGCTCACAATAAGACTTTTTTTTCGGTCTCTGATAATATACAATTTTCCAAACTAATTGGTGTCTGCTTTAAAGAATCACAGGCGTTTCATAAAATCGCCAGTCAAAGGCATCTTCTGATTCACTGGGCTGAAGTCAATGAGGTCTGAGCACACACACACACACACACACACACACATACATATACACATGTATGTACATACATGTTGGGAAGGTTAACTTGGAAATGTAATAGGTTACAGATTACAAATGACCCTATTGAAAATGCAATAAGTTGTCAAACTTTTCAATTACTTTATAAAAGTAAAGTAACTGATTCCATTTGCTTAATTTTTTATTTATTTCATTTGTCCACTAGGTGGCGCTCGGAAAAAGGGGGATATATTTTCGGAACTGACATCTTCAGAATAAAATTGTTGTCGCAGGGGCCTTTGGGATTTGTAATCTTCAGCATTTTCAAAAGTGGCTGTAATTCAATTAAATTTTTTTTTACATATTACATATATTTATTTATATAAATATATAGTTAAGATAGAATTTTGCTGAGGCACTTCTCCTTGCCCCATATTCCAAAATTGTTATATTGGATTTGGATTCAGAGATTGGGAATGCAACTAAAAAACAACTTATGCATTAGGTGCATTAGGTGCATAAGGTGCGCAAATGTAAATAGCGAATTGTAAATGTAAATAGCGAATTGAAAGTACACCTAAAGAAAACATGTCAAATTCGCGAAAACTCACATTTGTATCTTTTTTACACTCGCATGAGGTGTTTTTTTAGACAATGAGAAAAAGGAATAATTCGCAAAACTGTAATCTGAAACATATACGTGTGATTGGCTGCGTTATAAGTAAGCCTGCCCCTTTGTAATTTGAGTAACGCCGCGAGACGACGAGTTTAGTCGCATGATATGATTAATGTAAACATCGTCATTTCGCAACAGTTTTTACCAGCATTTCAGAAATATCGCAAAAGTTTTACGCAAATTTGTAATGGAAATGTACCTATTATCATGTTGGAAGCAAATTTCACTTGCGATGGCATTATCATGCAGAAAGAATCCCTTCAATGCTGCGTCAATTGGAACTATTGCAATTGGAATTGCAACAACACCATGGTCAGCAATAATAATCAAATAGTTTGTTGCCTTTTGGCTTTGATTGATGGGTATTAACTTTTCCCAAGTTGTGCTAGAAACACACCTCATATCACTAATCCATTTCCACCTCTGCCACTGTTAACACAATGAAGGTTGGGTTAAACACTATTCATGTTATTGGTTCCAAATTCCTACCCAACCATCTGTCTTGTACCTCTGTCTTGAAGAAAAATATAAATTCATTCAACCACGTCACTTTTTTTCAGGCATTATGTATCCAGTTTTGTTGAGCCATTTGAAGCTTCAGATTTTTGTTCTTGGCTGAGAGAAGCAAAACCCAGCATAGTCTTTCTAATTTACCATAACTGTGATCGTGTTACTGTAGGCTTATCATGTGTAACAGTCCTAGGAGATTGATATGCATATCGCGCATCAATAATCACTTTTGGAGGTTAAAATTTCTGAGATTTTTAAAAATGTGTTTGTTACTGTAGGGATAGGAATCTTAGGAACATTTCTAAACAATTAAGCTTATTAAGCAATATAAGCTATTAAAGAAGGATTTCCCTTATTTTTAAGGGAATGTTTATCTATCTATCTATCTATCTATCTATCTATCTATCTATCTATCTCTATCTATCTATCTATCTATCTATCTATCTATCTATCTATCTATCTATCTATCTATCTATCTATCTATCTATCTATCTCTATCTATCTATCTGTCTGTCTGTCTGTCTCCATTTTTCCAACAATGTCAATTTGATTAACATTTGTTATTGACTTACCCCCCAACTTCCACAAGAGGAAGTAGGTGCAGAATCACATGCTGCTGCTGGTTTTAATGCACTGTCATGGTCAGGAGGCTTTTAAAGGTTAATCTGAACTTGTCAGTTTTTGTCTGAATTATCTGGATTGTATAAAGAGCAGGAAAGGATCTTTCTCGCAAAAACATGACGGAAATGGAATTTATTAAAATGTATGAAAAAGGGAATTAGTAAATAGAAACTGGCAGAATGTACATTGACGGTGATGTTCCTCTGTTTGTGTGAAAAGTATCAAAAAACAAGCAAGCAGTTGTCGCTCAGGAGACTGAGAGTGTCAATAGGAAGTGATATTTCTGTTGTCAGGAGCAGCCACAACCACAAACAGTTTTATTAGTATTTTCCTGTGAATACATTCATTGTTAGAAGTAATTATATTTGGTGCAAAAACCAGGGGCACTTTTCTCAATGTATACAAGGTGGGGTTATTTTAATAGTGAGACAGAATAACAACTAAAACAAATCATAAACGTTAAGGGAAATAAATATTTGACCCTTTCGCAAAACATTTGTC
Organism: Kryptopterus vitreolus; assembly: GCA_030449085.1. Taxonomy (NCBI): domain Eukaryota; kingdom Metazoa; phylum Chordata; class Actinopteri; order Siluriformes; family Siluridae; genus Kryptopterus; species Kryptopterus vitreolus. Next base: position 8,536,203 of record JACRUU010000027.1, on the reverse strand, counting down.
AAAAACCTTGTTGGCAAGCACAGAGGTCAGGCACACATCTCTCACACATCCCGCACCTCTTTGCAGATCCTCTGCAAGTCTTTAATGCTTTGAGGCTGATGTTTGGCAATGTGAACCTTCTCCTCCCAATACAGATTGTCTATGGGATTAAGGTCTGGATTATTACAGGACCTTAATGTGCTTCTTCTTCTTGAGCCACTCCTTTCTTCCTTGGCCATGTGTTTCGGGTCATACATGTGCTTTCTTGAGCAGGGGAACCTTGCAGGATTTCACTACTTCAATACCGTTACCACTTGTTTTCTTGGTGGATTTGGTTTCAGCTGCCTTGAGATGATTGACGAGGTCCTCCCATGGGCTGATTCCTCACTGCTTTTATGATCATTCAAACTCCATGAGGTGAGATTTTGCATGGGGCCCCAGACCACAGGGAGACCACTTTTGTGCTACTTCCATATGTAAATTATCGCAACAACTATTGTCACCTTATCACCAAACCTCTTGGTGATTATCTTGCAGCCCAGTCTTGTCCCTGACAGGAGCTCTTTGGTCTTGGCCATAGTGGAGGAATCTGACTTATTGACAGATGTAGACTGTGAAATTTTTGTTTGTGTGTGTGTTTTTTTCTGGACATTTTTGTTGTTAATCTGTCTCTCGCTGTTCAAATAAACCTACTATTAATATAATAGACTGGTAATTTCTTTGTCAGTGAGCAAACGTACAAAATGTACTGCCAAAGATGTTGCAGTCAAAGCATTGAGATCATTTGATATCCCATAAACACATATTCCCCATGTAGGTCCATTAAGGTTTCTTTATACAGGGTTCAGATAAATATGGATTTTCTATACAAAGCTGCCCCAAAAGTGTACATTGTGTCCCGTAATGCACTCCCTGGAAAGGGTCCAGGTTCTGCTCACCTCAGCCAAAACTAAGTAGTCACTGAAGATGAACGAGTAAACGAAGAATAGGAGTCATTTCTGTTTACAGCTTGAACATGTGTATTTACAAATGATTCATTTAAAGTTCAAAGTTTAATATGTGTAAAATTAATGAAGCCGGTTTGAAACTACTTGATTCCTTTTTTTTTTTTAATTATTATTATCAATTGACATTGTTGACAGGAGTACATGATCTTCAAAATGAGAAAATACTTTATTCTTCAGAATTTCACATTTGGTAAAAAGAAAAAAAAAAATAATAATAATGGCACACTGCAGTCTGATTCAAGTGAAAAATAAAACAAATAAAAGCAGTTTGATTTTAATGGTCTGAGAAAAAAAGGTAAATATTCATCATTCATTGAACAGTGATCTAGGATGACAGATTGGACAGCAAATATTTTATTCTGAAACAAGTGTAATTGGAAAGACAAGAACAAGAACAGTAAGTGCATTATTCAAACATCATTACAAAGAAGAAAAGTGTAACAGCATGGATTGAGTTTTGGCACAGGACAAGTAAATATGTTTCAGATTAGTGTCATATCATTTGAAAGTCCAAAAAAATAAATAAACATCCTTATTGCCCACAGGAGCAATAATAGATTAAGGATATGTAATAGGAACTAGAGTGCTTCTATTGAGCCCTTAATTATGTCCTCTAATTAAGTTATTGTTTCTCTTGCATTATTTATGTCTATTCTTGGACGTTATATCAGATAAGAGTGTTTGCCAAATAAGTAAATGAACACATGGGTTAATAAAGAAGATTAGGTTGTGGCAGCATGTGAATTGTTGAATGCGAAATTAACCCTAGGCGTGTGAAATTAACTCGAGCATTCGAATTGTCCAGGCATAATGTAATTACACAATAGAGAATTTGTTGCCGTTCGTGAGAAGGTTCTGTTCATTCCTGTGCCCAAAAGGTTTTCATCCTTGTTCTCCAGTTTTCTCCCACCTCCCAAAAACATGCTGGTAGGTTTCTGATAAATTACTAATTATTGTACCCACAGGATATACACAATGAACGAATGAATGAATAAAATAATACAGTAGTCTGGCAACATTCGATAAGTTAACCACTTAACTAGTTGGCTTAACTAACATCAATGTTCCCTTTCCAGCATTAGATTAACTGACATTAAATGCCAGCAAGCTAACATTAGGTAAACACTATTATTGTGTAACCAAAATCAGTAGCAAAAGTTGCACTATAGGTAAATGTGAGGTAAATATGATCCAGCTACTCCTTGTTTAAGGAATATTTGTCTCTTACCTTTACACTGGGATGTGTGTGTGTGTGTGTGGGTGTTTTTCCTTTCCATTTAAAACGTATAGTTTGGGAAATGGACGTACTAAAATACTAACAGACATAAATATACAACAACTAATCTTCCATGCGACTGTAGATGGAACAGAAAGTACACCCTAATGGGAAAAAAAAAATTTTGTTGTTATTTTATCTGCAGGTTTTGAAGAATATAGTCAGTTAAAATGAGTAAAAACTATGACATGATGTTCCTGTTGATGTCATAAGAGAGTCTTCTTTTAGCATAAGCAGCTTTCTGCGGGTTGGAGGTTGGAAGGTTCGGTGAAAACCTCGCCATGTTGTGTTTGCGGCCACCTGCACGCTCCTGAAGTGAGGGAGGGGGGGATCACATTATAAAAATAAATATAACAGATTTCGGCTCAAACCACAAATATCTTTAAAAATGTGTATATCCTTTAGTTACCATAAGAATGATGAGACGTCTTAATCATCTAGGTTTTATACAACTATTTTGTTAGGAATATGCACAGAAAATGGTTGTGTGTGTGTGTGTGTGTGTGTGTGTTTTAGACTGTGCAAACAACAACTTGAACGTACAGGGTTCGGGGTCTGCAAGTGCAGTGACTGCAGGAGAAGCTTTCGGGACAGAGCCTCTGCCACCTTGTATTTCACACCGATCATGCGATCCAGATCTTGAAGGCCATCCAACAGACTCTGTTTCCTTAAAGATCAAATAAATCTATTTCATACATCGCGACGTGTAGTCACGGAGAATCTGTACACATCAGGCAGTGAACCCATTCATTACTTATTATTATTACTATTATTATTATATCACTTATTATTTAGACAGTATATTTGATTTTTAAAAATTGAATCTCAAATTGCTATTTTTGTGGGTAACAGGAGTAAACCCTGAGCTGAGCTGTTATTCTGACCTCAGTATGATAATTTACAAAGATGATGCAATACTGCAATGTTAAGACTTTCCACAAGAGGGCGTTGACCACTCTAGCACAACATGTTCCCGCTTCCTAACCGTTGTCCTAAAAGCATTGCGGTCCTGACCAGTTACTGGAGATGAATGAACAAGTAATATATACTCTCTGATCAGTTTCTCTAATCCAATTATATTTTAGTTATAGTTTTCTTTTTTAATTTGACCAGATTTTGAACGTTGTTCTTGTCAGCAGTGATGGTTAACGAGATAGAGAAAATGGATACAACGGTTACAGTTGCATTGCTGTAATATGTAAAGTGCCTGAGGACACGGGACGCATTTATTGCTAAATAGTCTATAATACAGACACAATCAAAGCTTAAACTCTATCTGAACTTTGCAACACTGGAATACTTCCAAAATAAATGTATGTCACTAACATGTAAATGAAACAAATTTACTCAGACATACCCGTTTATATCAGGCAAGTTGTCTGTTGCAGGACATCGCAGCAGCTCTGTCAATGTGGGAATGCAGTCAGAATCTTCGCTGGAGGACTTTATACAAGGAAAGGCCTCTAAAAAACACATTTGGCTACACACACACACACACACACACACACACACACACACACACACACACACACACACAGAGATTGAGACCAACCAAACCCAACAAGAAAAACCTTTGATAAATATCTCTCTTTTTTTTAAAGTATGTCTGTAAATGTATAATCATTTCCAACAAATACAGCCATGGGGAAAATAAATAAATAAATAAATAAGACATAAAAAAAAACCCATATATATACCACACCACACACACAACACTAACAACCCAAATGAGGATGGGGTTCTCTGTTGAGTCTGGTTCCTCTCAAGGTTTCTTCCTGTTCCCAGGGAGTTTTTCCTTGCCACCGTCGCTTCGGCTCGCTCAACAAGAAACAATTAGGCCAAAACTGATTTTCACTTCTCACACATTAGTATTATGTAAAGCTGCTTTGGGACGATGACACATTGTAAAAAGCGCTTTATAAATAAAATTGAATTGAATTGAATATATATATATATATATATATATATATATATATATATATATATATATATATATATATATATATATATATATATATATGTATAGTATTGTTTTTTTTCTGTTATTCCTCTGGGCCTGAATGGTAATTGGTCCTTAATACCTTTAATAAATAAACAGCCAGAGGAAACGACAACAAGAACCCTACAACACATTTCAATATATGGCTTGACCTTATGTTCGGTCTGGTGCATTTGTTAAGATAGGATTCATCTGGTTTTCACCAGGTTAGTTTAAAGGATATTGCTTCAGGAGCTCTGTGGTTTGTTTAAATGCCATAGAAGATGCTTGTTCCTAACCGCCCTTCCATGAAAGCAATACTTCAGTTCAGTTTATTTCTGGTCGTGCTTTCATGAAGGCAAACATTCAGCATTTATAGAGGTCTGTAAGTCACATGATGTAGCTCGTGTATATTTGTTTTCTCATAACTTTCTTATAATTGGGACGCCGTTGGAAAGACGGCAAATGTTTCGAAGGTTCGAGATCTTTCACTGTAGAATGATGAATTGTTTGAAGACCTTCCCCCCGAATGATGTGCAGCAACTTTTGTTTCTTGGAGCTCTTCTTGTTTTGCACTTGAATGCACAAAATCACAAATCTGTCAAAATTCTATCTTTTATCATTTATTCCCAATTTCTGTTTGTTTCAATTCGAAACGCACTTATTTTCCCTAATGTCGGTTTACCTTTTGTGATGAGTTTTTTCGTGTTGTTGTCACCTGAGATTGTTTATTTGTGTATAAAAGGTGATGAGGACTACACAAGGTGTTTCAGGTCCTGATCAATAAAAACACACTCGGATCAATCTTTTACGACAAACTGACACGCGATGTAAAGGGTCATACGTGTTAATAAAGGACTTTTTATGCGATAGAGACAAGTCGCAGGGACCGCCTCATGAAAAAGAAAATGGGTCAAGCACAGGCACAGATATTAATAGAAACCAATCATAATAGCCTATTGAACATATTATCATATTACACTAGGTATATTAACAATCAAGACTATGTCGTTGTAGTCCATGCATTACTGCCTGTGTATTTTCAAATCTTTCAGAAAGATTTAGGCATCGTAACACATATAGTTTGCAATTAAAATCACCGTCGTTAATTGTAATAGATTTGTGGTTTCATCCACTTTCCCTTACTATCAGGACATTTACACAAATGTCAGCTTTAATTTGAATGGAATATAATTTCTTTTTATTGTCAGGTGGACAACGGTGCAATTACATGAACATCAGCTTTATGTTTAATAGAATCTAAAATAGTTTTATCATTCATTTATTCATCTTCTACCGCTATATCCGATCTTCCCTCGGGTCACGGGGAGTCTGTGCCTATCTCAAACGTCTATGGGCATTAAGGCAGGATACATCCTGGATGGAATGCCAACGCATTGCAGGGCACACACACACACACACACACACACACACACATTCATACACTGGGGACAATTTTCCAAGGTGCCAATCAACCTACCGTGCATGTTTTTGGACAGGGGGGAAACCGGAGAACCCGGAGAAAAAAACCCTGAGACACGGGGAGAACATGCAAACTCCACACACATGGCAGAGACGGGAATCGAACCCGGACCCTGGAGGTGTGAGGCGAATGTGCTAACCACTAACCCACCGTGCCCCTCAGATAGTTTTACTCATAGTATATTTGATATACAATCCTACAGAAGATATGTTTCAGCAATTATTTACAAAAGAAGTAAACATGCTTTGCTTCCTGTGGTCAGAATGTTGAGCAACAGAACTGGTAGCATAGAACAATGGTAAAGATGGTAACAGGATGCACTATGGGAAGATGGTGCATCTGCTAGAAAACCTTTCTAGCATTTATGTGGATGTTACTTGTGACAGTCTGGTGCCAAATCACAGTTTAACACAATCTGATTCACACCTACCACAGTATTAAGAGATGAGTGTGTGAGGTGCATGTTTTCCACAGCAGTCGAAAACCAGCAATCCATCTCTGCTCCTCTGCTGGTCACTTCCTGCTTGAAGGCAGTCCACGTGTCCTCCGATTGCTTAACGGACAGGTCTCTGGGCCAATCAGACATCCACGATTGGGGTTCGTTTGAAACGCAGGAGTTTGTAATGTCTGCTGAAATAAACAGTAATGTAAGAAATGTAAATATATTTACCTTGTGTGAATACAAGATCTAATGTTTTTTAAGGAAATAGTTAAGGAAATGCCGGTCCTGTGTTTTATTTTCAGTATTAATAATTAAAAAAAGGGGTTAAACAAAATGTTAAAATAATTTGCAGCAGTGGATCATCGTCGTAACGGAGAAAGAATTATGTAATTATTTACTGTCTGGTCATAAAATATCAAACACAACAGACCAGAAACATCCGCACTATGCTAATTTGTTATTTGCTACTTTAATTTTAAGGCCTATAAAAAAATTGTAAAATAAAAATAGAAAAAATAGTTTTGTCACATGTATATGTATTACACATAGTGAATTAGCCAAGTGGTTACGGTGTTGGCCTCTGGACTGGAAGATCACGGGTTCAAACCCCACCACCACCACCAAGCTGCCTCTAGTGGGCCCTTGAGCAAGGCCCTTAACCCTCAATTGCTCAGTTGTAAGTCGCTCTGGATAAGGGTGTCTGCCAAATGCGGTAAATGTAAACAGCTAGGTTCAAATCACTTGGTCAGCCTTGAAGCATAGAGGTTAAAGGTCTTGTTCAGTGGCCTAAGAGTGGCAGCTCCACAATAGTAGGGCTTTTAACCTCCAACAGCCATAACCACTGCTCTACCACTTCCATAAGCTCATAACTAATCAAAACATGAAACTGTGGCATTGGCATTATTAAAACTCTATGAATAAATCATTATACTCTTTACTAAAAATCTTCAACAATCGTTCAAAGTTCATTTTACAGCACAAAATGTTTTTAAACACTGTATGACATACTGACCTGCAGTTTTTTTTGTCAATGTAAACATATTTGCTGGTTACAGCAATGAAGGATTGCAATTTGTTTATGTGCAGGTTCAGTTCTATTTTATTGTCAATTCCAGCCATATAACGAATGGATGTTCGGTGTTCTTTTTGAGTCTCAATTTTCTCCTCATAACCGGTTGGGAAAATTCCCTTTGTATCGAGTAGTCAAATGGCTAATGCTCACAAAACAATGGATTGTGCTGACGGGACACAGCAATCAGGTGAAACTGCTTTTGTTACTCAAAACCTCTATTATCCTGCCCCATTTCTTACAAAATAGCTTTGTGAGTGTTTACTATTTATATCACCCCACCTCAAAAATAAATAGGCCACTTCATCTGCAAAGTAACAACATACTTATTATCTGAAAAAAAAAACTACTGTGGGATCTTTAGTCAAATACGGACTAAAGATCTAGGTGACATGTAAATGATTCTTAATAACACACACCCCAGAGATGGGACGTGGTGAATTACAAACACTATCCGGACTTCACTATTTATTTTTCAGACAACTTTTTACTTTTATTCTGTATATCTTTTTAAATAAATATCTGTACTTTCTACATTCTTACATTTTTAAACCCTTACTTTAGTTTTAATCTGTTTGGTGAAATGTTTTCTTCTTCTTTTTCACACATAGTTTTCCGCCCATTAACCTACATCCTGGCTACAACACACCACAGACGTACGCTGGCTTACGAAGCAGCAGAAAGCAACAAGAAGTCGTGGATGAGACAGAGGGAGTCAGTGATGACTGAGAACTGGTCACATGATCATCCTCATCTTTTCTCTGCTTGTGTTTTATATGGTGGATGTTCAGCCTGGATACATTCGTTAGGTACCCAAATGTGAAACTGGTTTTGCATTAATATATTAATATCATGTGGGTTCCAGCGTCCTAAACATGGTAATCGGCTACCAGTGTTGCGAAGGATACTTTGGAAATGTAATATATTATAGATTACATATGACCCTATTCAAAATGTAATAAGTAGTGTAACTTTTCAATTACTTTATAAAAGTAAAGTAATGTCAGTGATTACATTTACATTACTTTTTGATTACTTTCATTTGTCCACTAGGTGGCACTTTAAGTTAATGTTCTACGAAAGAAAGTTTCAAACCCTCGAAAAACATAGGGTGTGTTTTATCACGTTTCAGTTGAAAATCATGCCGTCGTCTAAAGCACTGGTTTTTACATGAGATTGTCCGATGTAACCCTATTTGTAATTTTTTAACATTTTCACAAGTAGCTGTAATTTAATTGCACTTTTTTTTTCTCAGCAACTGTAACAAATTACTGTTACATTTATTTTGTCGTTAAATTATGCAACGCTTTTACATGAAATAGTTACTCAACACTGTCCTCTACTGTACTTTTAACTTAAGTACATGTAACACGAGTATCTGAACTTAAAGGACTACGTAACTAAAGGATGTGTGTACTTTTGCCAACTCTGTAACACATGTGTGAAAGTATAGTATAATAAGTATAATTTCTGCAATAGTCAGCAGTTATATTATGTGAATAGTAATATTATTAACAGTCAGTCCTCTATGTTTTGTCTTTTTTTCCTTTCGCATGCCCTTCTTGAGCGATTCAACCCCGTTAAACACTGCTGAATCTGGTGTAAAGCAGATTATCTAGCTAAAGCTCTTGGGTACAGGGCTTTAATTTTCTAGCAATATGCAGGTAATGATTTGCGTACTTTAAACAGGTTTTCTTTCAGAAACTATAATACTGCACATAGCTAGCAGTCTGTGTAGAAGCCTGTGAGCATTTATTGTTCTAAACTCAAGTAGTTCTGTCTATTGTTCTATACTTAAGTAACTACCATCATTCACAAGACATAGCTATATGCATTGTCACTTTACTGCCTCTGTAAATTCACGTTGCTGACATTTAATATTCTGTGTGATCACAATGTTCACTTTGCTGAAGTTTGTAGTGCACTGCCACTTCAATTCAGCTCAAGTTTGCTCTTGCATTAGCAATGTTTACACTCCACACTCACATCACATTGCATGTGTGCCAGGAGAAATGCTTTTGTTCTTATCAATGTAGACATAGACTGTATAATATGTAATTATTCAATGTAAAATATACCATATGTAGAACAGGTAACCGATCCTTGATTCAATAATCATACTGGGACTTTATACATCTGAGTATTTGAGGATTAAGGGCCGTCCTCAAGGGCCCCAGTAGTTGAAGCTTGTTGGAACTGGGATTTAACTCATGACATTTTAAACAAACATCCAATATCCTAACCACTGATCCACCACATCTTCTTCCAGAATTATATCCATAGGTTCAATATGTCTGGAAAAGCAATGGTCCTAGAGTAGAGCCTTGTGGAATACAGAGCTATTATTTTGCATACACAGCGATGTCAAATTAACATTTATTAGTTTTCCATATCATTTTATGTGAAAGATGTGATGTAGTAATTTGTATGTTACATTTTATATAATTGATTCTATAAACATAAAAAAAAACAGCATTTGGAATGCTCTGTGCCACATTAGCACCTGCACCAATGGTCAAAAATATCCACCACTGTGACGTGTGAGGCTTGCGTTTTTTTGTTTTTGTTTTGCAGGCACAACTAACTTAAAAACAGAGCAGAACACACAAGCAGCTTACACAATCCTAAAAAAGAGAGTGTAAGCTTCCTTTACTTATTGGCTGCATTTGCCTCATGCCTCCGACTGCATACGTAGACAAAACATAACAGGAAGCACATGAGTGCTTTATTTCTATGATACACACAGTATTCTCCACATACCGTATTCACCCGTCTACATTGCATTCTTATTTATAGACATAATAAAGCAAGATTTCTCACAGCGCCCATTGTATTTGCCTTACTCTTTTTCACCTAGTATAAGGCTAAGAGGATCACAGAGAAACAGAGAGTGCAAGAGCTGCATTCCCCAGTAAATTCATGAGACGTGAGGGGGGAGTCCAGGTCAGCAGGAGTCCAGGTCAGCCCAGATTAATGTTAGTCTTAATGGAAAAGCAAAAAAAAAAAGAGAGAAAATTTATATTTACCATTTATTGTTGAGTGAGTCTTAAAGTGGTTTAAATCTTGGTCAGTCCAGTGGAAAAGCTTTCAAATGTTATTGTATGTTAGGGTATATTTATTTTATTGGATATTATATTTTTCAAATGAATGTATCAGATTATTATAAGAAATGAATACTGTACAACCTGAAAATACTGTACAGTACTGAAATTGTTTATAGTGCTAAATACTCGGATGTGTAAATGCACTGCGGTAAAATCTTAAAAGGCAACTTGGGCCCAGTGGGAAAGAACATTGTAAACACAACAAGTGCTGAACTACAGCAACCGAGCTACAGCAACCTACAATAAAGTTGTAATAGTCACTCACCAATGCCGGCAATCTTTTCACAAGGCACTTTTTTGAGCTCATTGTATCCTTCATTCCAGACCTGCTCATCGCCTGCCTTCATAAACATGCCAAATTCATCCTCGTTTTCTTCATCCACCTCCCCGGGCTCGTCATCGTCCGCCACCTTCTCCTCTTCCTGGTCTCTCTCTTGCGGTTTGAACAGCTCCAATGCTGGTTTTACTGCTAATCTCATACTCTCGGCCTCCTCTTGCCGCTGACTACTTATGGCTCCGAGAGCAGTTGCATTTAGTGGTGGGGGCCGGATTATCCAACGATGTAATAGCATTAACAACATTGAAAAAGCCAGAACCTTGTGATAAAGAATTAGCGGTCTCTTCAACAGCCTCATTTGTGGTATTAAATTTTCTCCCATCTTCGAAAGTCACATTTACTTCCTCGATTGTTTCCTGCTTTTGATCAAAACAACTTTCTGCTGACCCCAAATCCGCACAATCTACTTCCTGATTAGAGGCATTAGCCGTGCCTTTCTTCATTTCACCAAAATCAATCTTCTCCATTTCATGCTTCAAGAAACTGCCATCTTTGCTCTTCATTTTCTCTCCTTCTACTTTTTTACCCGTTAAGAAAGGATCCTCTGAATGGTTGCTGGATGCAGGGGTTACGATGGTCTTCTCAAAGCTGCCGGTTCCATCTGTCTTACCGGTATCCTCTGGAACTATTTCAAACTGTAGACCATGCTGTCTAGATTTCTCCATATCATTGGATTTATTTAGATTCCTATCTGCTAAAATGGCCTGTGTGGTGTGGTTATGGCTACGGGTGGATACGATTTCATGCATCACTACTCCAGATGCTGGATTATGCTCTTCAGAGTTTGGCATACCACTTTTCTTGGATTTTAATACTTGATAATCAGCTGTAAGTTCACTCTCATTGTTACTGATCTGTGTGGTGTTTTCCGGGAAGTCACTTGTAGAACAGGGTGCGTATTGATCCACAAAGAGATCGCTACCATTGCAAGATGCTCGTGTTGTGTCTTCCTTCACTTCAATGCAAGAATCATAGTTGGAAGAAGGGATGCATATAGGTGGTTCACACATATCATGGAGAGTGGAAATCTGTGACCTATTTGCATGATCTTCATCGTGGTCAATTGCTGTCAGGGGACTCTTTGCCTTTAGGCACTGTGTTATGGAGCATTTGTCCAAAAGGTCCAGTTTTGTAGCGGTGTCTCCATCTTTACTCTCAGCCACTGAGATGTTCTCCATGGATTTAGGTCTCTTGTTAGACTTTCTCCATTTTCGGACAGGTCTGCCGTCACCAATTCCCACGCCATCGTGACCCCCTTTGCCACACTTTCTTCCATCCACTCTGGTCCCCACAGTACAGAGGTAATTGCAGCCTTCAGCTTTGAGAAAGAGACATCGGGTTTGGGTTTGCCGGCCTCCATCAGAGTCTTTTAACGTGGCCACAGTCACTAGAGCACCGAGTCCACCTTGCCTGACCCCAGGGGGATGAAATGAATGTGTCTTCCTATGGCTGCTCCCAATTCTGCTCTCATGACCTGGATCCGATGCTTGAGAAGCAGCTGCAGTTTTTCTCTTGCTTCTTGAATATCCTCCACTGACTGCCCACGCCCGAAGACCTTTAATTAGTGGGATTGCGCCAAATCCAAGGGCATTGCTAAATGTCGTACCATTTCGCCTGCAACCATGGAGCAGATCTCTATGGGCCACATCCAGGCAAGGGTAGTTATTGTTGTTGTTGTGCTGTAGCATGTTGGTTATTTGTTCTGAGGATCGATTAAGTGCTGTGGGAAGAAAAGAGGAAAATATTTGACACGTCCAATTTAGAATGTGAATCATTTATTGTCAGCATTTAATTGGTGTTGATGTTTTAAATGTTTTGAAAGGATCATCACTATGTACAACCTTAGACCCTTATTCATTTTAAATGTATACTTGCAATATATTTATATTGGTAAAGCTGTTTTGGGACATTTCTCATTGTTAAAAACTTTTTGAAGCTATTCAATCCTTCACACAAAGACACACAAAGTATCTACTGGCTGAAACACTATACTTTTGTGTGTTTCTCAGCTCAATTGCAATTATTATCATCATAAGTAATGTTCTGTACTTAGGGATGACAATATACAGCACACGTGTCAAACTCATGGCCCCCGGGGCGTAATGTGGGACGTCACGTAATTTTATGTGGCCTTGCAAGTGCTTAAAAGGTGTACGAATGTCTTAAAATAAGGCTTTGCTGCTTTAAAGCGTGCACTGACAATAAACCACATCTCCCATAATGCACGTGACTCCATTACCCATGAAGTGACTGCACCCTGCCACTAGACTGCAGTGTATCCCACATTGGTGTTTACAGAGGAATTGAGAAATTTCTATCCCAAAATGTCCAGGAAGTGAAAAATTGATGCAGATGGAAGGCACTTCAAGGAAAGATTGGAAAGCAAATACATGTTTGTGCTTTAATCAGAAGAAAACGTTGTGTCTTTTGTGTTATGAGGCGGCGGCGCTCATCATACACTACATACTGTCTTATAGTTTGTAGTGTATAACTGGCCCTTCGAAGACAACTATAATGCTGAGGTGGCCCACAGTGACAATGAGTTTCACACCCCTGGTACATAGTATATATGAGTCTGTACTGTCATAGCCTTTTTGTTCATTCAGTATAAAAACAATGTAAACGGAAATGATCAAATGAAATCAACAGAAAATGTCCAATCCAAATAGACAATTTGAAATAAACAAGTTTTTTTCACTCTTGTCAGGAATAACATCAAGTGCTGTGCGAAGAAAAGTCCAATTTAGAATGTGAATCATTTATTGTCAGCATTTAATTGCTATATGTTTTGAAAGGATCATCACTATGCAACCTTAGATTCCTTTTCATTTTAAATCTATACTTGTAATACTTTAATTAATTTTAAATGTATACTTGTAATGCAATACTTGCTTTGTAAAGCTGCTTTTGGGACATTTCCCATTGTTAAAAACATTTTGAAGCTATTCACTCCTAAAAAACGCTATTCAATGTGGCCCATGTGTTCTCTTCTCATAACTCTTTGGGTTCTGTAATTCAGAATGTACTTCAGTGAAAATTGAAGTTGAAATTAAACCCCGTTGACTGTTTATTCACATTTGACCTTTAGATAGCATTACAAACAGGTATAACACTATAAGAAGACAAATGATGATGATTTCTTTCCACTGCTTAATGTTTTTCAAACAAGTTTTTTCAAAATCCTTGAATTAACAGCTTGTTTTTAAGTAACGGTAATACACATTCTTAAATGAAATGATCTCTTACAGTATTCAGTTCATCATTCAATATATAAAAAAAAAAATACATAGCTTTTTGCATTTTGAACAGAAATACATTATCTGCTTAAATAACAATCGTACTCGCAGGGATTTTGTTCACATAAAGACATTCCTGAGCACTATTTTTGTCTGGAATTTCAAATCAGATGAAACCTCTAGTCACGGCTTCTTCCAAGAGGTCTTGAAAGCAAAATCCTAAGATCCATATATGTACATGCAGCATTGCACCTGCAACATGCAATTAAACCACCTGCAATGTTTATATAAGTGTAGATGGGCAGCAAGGGCTCTATATTTGTGATGAGGTGGTACAAGTATAATTGACAAATGGTATATTTTTCTTCTTTGTTACTGTTGAGGTGATAACATGGCACGGTGTGGTGTGAATACATTTTGGGTGTCGAATAAATAAATAAATAAATAAACTGTGAGCCGTTATCCGATCAAATCAGCTTCCGGGTACACAATGCAGCAATGTCTGGTTTTTTTTGTAAATAATGAAATAAAATTATATTTTGCATAGCCTAAAGTTTATTTAGCTCTTTTTTATTTTATTGCCCTGTGTGTGTGTTTCACAGATTATATGGACATATTTTATTGGCATAATAAAACAAAGCTATATTTCTACATTACGGAACAGATTCCTGCTCACTAACTAGCATTTTAAATATTAAAATATATACAAATAATAGTTGAGCCTTGTAATTAAAATAGAGAATCGGTGACTATGGAGCCTCAAATGGCTATTTAACTAGATATGATCTGTAGTGGTTATTTCTCGATGTTGCACGGAGTGGTGCTTTGGTGTCAAAGATGAATTATATAAGCCTGTGATGAAAATCATCGACGCTTCTGGTGTGAGCTGGCCTTTAGACGTTTTTTTCCTTGTCCTAGTTAGTATTTGTGTAAAGTAGATTATGTATATTAGTGTGACATACACGAAAACCCACAAGTCTTGGTTGCTGTGAAATGGGCTTGAAATTTGGAATATAAGCCTTATGACTTGGTTTAAGCTATAGATGGTATCAAACATTTTTAGATGAAAATAAATGGAAATCTCTGATATCAGAATGTCATGTGTCATGTCCCAGAGATTACACTGAAAAGCAAAAAATGTATGTCCAACAAACCAGGATGTAAGTATTATGCCCAAATCGGGCGAATGTCAGTACAATGTAGGCACCCAAATGAACTCATATTGGGCAGCCCACACTGGGGGGAAACCATTTTCACTTCAGCACGACATTGGCCTTTAACACAATTGTCTGATGTGGGCAACCCACAGTGATCGTACATGCGATTCATGTGGGATGCCCACAGAAGTGTGCGCTGTCCACAGGAAATTCTGGTTGGCAGATTTGTTACAAGCCCTCACAAAGACTAAAGTTGACTAAGCTTCCTTTGGCATGACTAAACAGCCCTAAAAGCTTTCATGCAACACAGTAGATGATTTACAGATTTCGAATTAAAACTAAATATAAAACTTCGCGTGAATTGGGGTGAAGCTGTACAATTTGATTCACCCAACATTATTTAATTTAACATTATTTAATGTGAGAAATAATACTTGCGTTGTATGCGTGTGCATTTCAAGTTCATTCATTAAATGCACGTTAATTAAGGATTGTGCAGTTTTACAATATACATGGCATATAGTGTTATGAGAGGTATTAACACTGTGATATCGAATTGCCCCCGGAACATGTTTAAATGAAGCTGTATGGGTAATAATAATAATAATAATAATAATAATAATAATAATAAAGTAGCATTATCATGCGACATATTGTTTTTTTTTCCTGGCATATCCATTAAATAACGTTATAAATAGCAATTATTCACTAATCAAACAAAGGATTACTAGCCTGTGTTTCTCCCTTTTACACACACACACACACACACACACACACACACACACACACACACACTCGTACACGATGCCACATGATGAGAGACCGAGGATGCAGCATCCAGGATACAATAGGCAGTGAAAGATTTCCCAGAAATGCGCATTGGCATCCATCAAGCCTCATTTTACCCTTCGCTCAACGTAAAAGATAAACACCGACCATCGATTCATTTGTAGATTACGATGCCTTACCTCGATCTCGATGCCGTGGCCATATTTTAATTAATTAATTAATTAATTTTCCTTTTTCCTCCGGTAGAATCCGTGTCACGAATCCCTGTGATGATTCAGATGGCTGCACGCGCCGGAGGGACGACTACGCTGTCTAATCTACACCTGGTTATTGGACACGTCCGAGTATGTAATCCGTCAATCAGTAAAAGACACATATCCAAGACGCGTTAGCGTGTATAACGGTCCCTTTTCCATCACGCAACACTGTCACACCACCATCAGTCCCCGGTAGTGAGATGCCCCGAGCCTATGGCGTCTGGATATAGCGCAGTATCGCCCCCTCTCTGACAAGACAAAAAACCCAAGCCTACTGCAAACCACGCACACGCACGCAAGCACGCACGCACCCACGCACGCACGCACGCACCCACACACCCACCCACCCACACAGAGTACAGTATATGCAAATAGCAAACGCGTGGGAGCCCTCTGGTGGAGGAAAAAAAATACAATATACTAAAACTGATCAATTTTCACACACCTTTAATCCAGGAGTCCTGAAAACGTGACTGAATCAATCAATCAATCAATCAATCAATCTATCTATCTATCTATCTATCTATCTATCTATCTATCTATCTATCTATCTATCTATCTATCTATCTATCTATCTATCTATCTATCTATCTATCATTTAAACCTCATTATGTAAATTAGATAAGGTCCTCATGGATATAGAGGGGTTTCCTACCGGATGAAGTAGAGGTACAATAGTAGAGGCAGGGGGTAAGAGTATACACAGGTAAGTTTTAAAAATAAATATGTTATACTCTGTTCATTCGTTCATCTTTTACCGCTTTATCCGATCTTCCCTCGGGTCGCAGGGAGCCTGTGCCTATCTCAGGGCATCAAGGCAGGATACACCCCGTATGGGGTGCCAACCCATTGCAGTGCACACACACACTCACATTCATACACTAGGGACAATTTTGCAATGTGCATACCGTGCATGTTTTTGGACCGGGGGGAAACCGGAGAACCCGGAGGAAAACCCCCCTGAGGCACGGGGAGAACATGCAAACTACACACACAGATTTATATTACTACATTTCTTTGATTGAAGATCTTCCCGTGCACATGCGTTACACTTTCATAGTATTATTTTATACCCACCGGTTTTATTTATTAGTTGATTCAATTTTGAGTTTGTTTCATGCTTTTAGAATGGAAATGTCTTAAAATATAGATAACCTCTTAGTATGTATGTTTCTTATGTTGTACAGTTTACAGATAGAAGCACTGACAAAAAGACAGGAGGTGGATCTGAAGGTGGAGTTGAAGATGTTCAGTGGGAGTCGCCGGGCAGAAGGAAAAGAATAAGGACAAGGAGGGGATTATGGAATGTGTTGAGGCAAGACATGCAGGTGGTTAATTTGGAAGAGGTAGACATGCGATAGATCATCCTATGTGACGACCCCTAACAGGAGCAGCCGAAAGAAGAGATATCTGTAAGTTTCTTGAAAATACTGTGTTCAGATTTAATTGTAAAAGGCAAACTCAATGCTAGGAAATTATTTTATATATATAGAGGGCTTGGAAAATTCCTGTTTATAAATGCTGCTTATATGTATGCGTCGTGTTTGTTATTTTTTTCATCATCATCATTATCATCATCATCAATACTATGTCTTCTTTTTTAATTATTGTTTTTAATTATTGAAAACATTTTAGATTATTAACATTGGCACATGATTGTGTATTATTATTATTTTTTATTCATTTCCCCATACGTCTAAATAGCTGTACAAATGTATATAAATATTCAGAGCCTTGTGTACATTGGGAGCATTTACACCTTTTTACAAAGGCATTTACCAAAAAGCCAAAAAGGCATTTACAAGTCTTTTTTGCTATAACACATCGAGCTTTTCAACCCTGAATTGGGGGATTTTATGATTCTCCTTTTGCAAATCCTCTCTTTGAATAGTCAAAAAATTATAACAGTTTTAAACTGCAGAAATTCAGAGAGAAATAAAAGTATAGATAAAATATTTTATTTAATATTTCATCCATCTGTAAAATAACATTTGTGCTTTAAAAATGAAATATAAAGGACATGCTAAAAAAAAAACAACTATACAGTAATAACACTATCTGCACTTTAAACTAAGTCCATCCTTAAGTCATGATTAAATGAAAAATGGTCAGCCAAAAATATCAAAATGCCCACTCCAAATTAAAGAACACAAACCATTCCCGAACAGAAATGTAATCAATTTACACTGTCATTGTTTAATACATTTGGATATAACAAATTATGTCTCTTTAAAAATGTATTACATTTTCTATGTTAAATCGATTTATGGCACTAAAATCCTTTTAAAAATATTTAAATATATACAGTGTTTTCCTACATTATAGGTGTTACATATGAAAAATATATTCTTCCTGTATACTGGAAAACATTCAACTTCAGTAACAACAATAATGATCAGCAAAATATGAAGCGTAAATACTATAATCATTCTAATATTCTAAATTTCACCTTAATTTCACCACCCTTGTAAATGTGCTTATATGATCTAATGCATGCAGGTCTGTGAAATAGTACTTATTATAAAGAAGGACTAATTATCTACATTAAAAAAATTATATTTAATGGTCAGTGCAAGTAGATGAAGTATATGTGTGCTCCATTAA
This sequence comes from Kryptopterus vitreolus, assembly GCA_030449085.1. Taxonomy (NCBI): domain Eukaryota; kingdom Metazoa; phylum Chordata; class Actinopteri; order Siluriformes; family Siluridae; genus Kryptopterus; species Kryptopterus vitreolus. The sequence continues at coordinate 8,517,485 of JACRUU010000027.1, read as the reverse complement.
ATAAATACCGTATTTATTTAAATTCATTCATATTAACATAATGCTTCAAAACCAGAAATCCATGTAAAACAAAAATTCACAATACCAATATATGCTCCTTTATTTCACTGATTTCAGTGTGTAGTTGAGCTGCTACTTGCTGATTCTGTTACTTTATGCTTCGAAGTCTTGGTCACCACAGTAAAAGTCCCTTCGTTGGTTGTGGTGACTGTTTGTATTGACGATAACTCCTGACTGGAAAATTCAATATTTGGCATTCTCCTGTAAAAACCTCCAGAAATCTCTCCACTAGAGGCCTGTAAAGACGACCTGCTTTCCTTTGGGGATCCCTCTGGTGTGATCTGCAGGATGCCAGTGGAATGAGGGCTAAGAGTGACTTTAGGGATTTTAAACACAGATGTCTTTTCTCCCTCTTTCTGCCTGCTTCGAATATCTTCTTTGGATCCACCCTTTTTTTGGCCACTGGTCGCTCCTGACATATAGCCAATCGTCGTATTCGTCACTGTGGACTCAGATCTGTCTGTTTCTGTTAACATTTCCAGCCTTGCTTTGGAAGCTACTACACCGCCATTTTCACTCTCGTCTTCATCTTTTTCCGATTTCTTCTTAAAACGCGGAAAGGATATTTTTCCAGATTTAGGTTTCGTGCCTTTGCTTGCTTCTGTGCTACACGGTTCATTCTCAGTCTCCATTTGCTTCTCTTCCCCCTTATTTTTTGGGTATATTGAAGGAAGCTCTATTTCTGTCACTTTGCTTTTCTGGTCTACAGTTTCTGCACTTGCTTTACTAGTTACATTAATATAGCTTTCTGTTTGGGAGTTAACCAATACAAAAACTGCTTTTGTTACTTTTGGGATAAGAGGGCTCTCATACTGAATTTCTGGACTTGTAGATACGAATTTCTCTTGGTATTTGCTAGTAATATTAGCTTGAAAGCTCTCTGCTTCATAACAGCTTTATATTAGAGAGGTCGGAGGTGAACGGCTGACCTGTATTCAAATTATTGGAGCTATCTGTTTCCAGTGTAGACGATTTAAATTTAGGCATTCCAATATTAAACTTTGCACCTTTTAATTTTTGCCCTTTGACATTTTCCAGTTCAAGATTCTTCTGCGATACCAGTGCATCCTTTGTCGGTATTTTTAATTTTTGCTTTTCTTCTATGTCTGTATCTTTAATTTCTTCTCTTCCTTTTGGCAGAGATATATTAACAGTTGGCTTTGTAATATTTGGCAATTTGAACTTGGCATTTTGTCTTTCTGTATTAAAATCTGGAGGTTGACTATCTTCACCTTGGGGTAATGAAACATCTACGGTGGGTATTTTAACATCAGGAGTCTTAGATTTCCCACTGTGTACATTGATGTCCAAATCTGAAAAATGCGCATCAGTTTTTCGATGTGACATTTTGCCGTGAGGTAATAATATATCAACTTTTGGCATTTTTAATTTGAAGTTTGAAGAGCTGGATTCAACTAATGATTCTGGTTTTACTTTTGGTAGAACAGTATCCAAGTCTACTTTTGGCACTGATATATCAATAGTTGGCATCTTCGGGATTTTTAAACTCCCCTCGTAGGTCTTTAAATCTGCTTCAGTCACATCAATCTCCAGATTTTGGCAGCAGTGCCTCTTTCTCTTGTATGTATGAGGCTGGCAGGGATATCTCAACTGAGGGCATTTTGACTTTTCCCTTTGTATCGAATGTTGGAGCTTTGCCTTCTGCCTCCAGATCAAGTGAAAAAGTTGGATCTCCTTCAGGTTTTAGCTTTATTATTTTGCCTTTCATTTTTCCATCAGTCGTTAGCCTGTCACTTTCTAAATTAGACAATTTAACTCCGTGGTTATCTTCAGTTTTATATTTCCCCCCAAATTTTGGGAATGAAATTTTTGGCATTTTTACATCAGGGATATCAAAGCTTGCCTGAGATGATGGTCTACTACCTTCAGCTTTGAGAAGTTCAATATCTTCTCTATCACTGCGTTTATCTTTAGGAATGCCAAAGTCAAGGTCAACCTTAGGTGCCGATATGTCAACGCGTGGTAGTTTTAAATTTCCACGAACACTGACATCAGGCGTATTAATATCATTAATATCTGGTTGAGCAACTTTTGAATCAGGATTTTGTGACTTGATTTTTGGTAAAGAAATTTCAACCTTGGGCATATGGAACTTTGCACCATTATCAGCCTCAGCTTCAAGATCCACACCCCCTTTCACTTTTCCCTTAGTCAGTGAGAGGTCAATATCTGGCATATTCAACTTGCCAGCCTTGATGTCTGGACCTACATCAAGCTCAGGGGATTTTAATTTTGGTAAGGAAATATCTACTGGGGGTAAATTAGTCTGTCCTCCTTTTCCCGACAGTCCTTTAACATCCATTTCTCCTTTAGCAGTCCCTTTGGGTAATGAAATGTCTGGCAGTCAACTTCCAAGAATCCACACCCCAACCTTCTCACTTTTCCCTTAGTCAGCCAAATTTGAGTCCAGTCCTGTTTTCCTTTATCCCTGGCTTACATCACAGCCTGAGATCGGAGCATATTCAACTTGCCAGCCTGATGTAACATCCATTTCTCCTTTAGCAGTCCTCAGGGGAAATTTGGGTAATGAAATGAATCAAGTCAAACTTTGGAAAATTTATCTGTCCTCCTTTTCCAGACAGTCCTTTAACATCCATTTCTCCTTTAGCAGTCCCTTTGGGTAATGAAATGTCAAGGGATGGCATGTCAACTTTCCCAACTTTGATATCAGGTCCTTCCACATTAATCTTTCCCTCAGGCAACTTAATTCTTGGTAATGAAAGATCAACATTGGGCATTTGAAATTTACCACCTTTACTGACATCACCTTCAAGATCATCACCTTTCAGATTTCCTTTTGGCATAGAAATGTCAATGTCTGGAAGGTGAAACTTCTTGCCTTTGATCTCAGAACCTTCAGCACTAATATTGACGTCAGGTGGTTTTACTGTTGGTACAGAAATATCAATCTTTGGTAAGTTAATTGGCTCTCGCCCTCCAGACAGACCTTCAATGTCAATTTCTCCTTTAGCTTTTCCTTTTGGTAATGAAATGTCAATGGATGGAATTCCAACTTTCCCAGCTTTCATATCAGGTCCTTCCACATTTATCTTTCCCTCAGGCAACTTGATTCTTGGGAGTGAAAGATCAACTTTGGGCATTTGAAATTTACCCCCTTTACTGACATCACCTTCAAGATTGACACCATTCAATTTTCCTTTTGGCATAGAAATGTCAATGTCTGGAAGGTGAAACTTTTTGCCTTTGAACTCAGGACCTTCAGCAGTAAAATCAACCTCAGGTGGTTTTACTGTTGGTAAAGAAATGTCAATCTTTGGTAAGTTAATTGGCTCTCGCCCTCCAGACAGACCTTCAATGTCAATTTCTCCTTTAGCCTTTCCTTTTGGTAATGAAATGTCGATGGATGGCATTTCGGCTTTCCCCGCTTTCATATCAAGTCCTTCCACGTTAATCTTTCCCTCGGGCAACTTGATTCTTGGGAGTGAAAGATCAACTTTGGGCATTTGAAACTTACCCCCTTTACCTGCCTCACCTTCAAGATCCACACCCCCTTTCACTTTTCCCTTAGGCAGTGAGATGTCTATATCTGGCACATTATTTTTTATGTCTGGACCCTCAATACCTACATCACACTCAGCGGATTTTAATTTTGGTAAGGAAATATCAAACTTTGGGAAATTCATCTGTCCTCCTGTTCTAGACAGTCCTTCATAGTCAGTTTCTCCTTTAGCAGTCCCTTTTGGTAATGAAATGTCAATGGATGGCATGTCAGCTCTTCCAACTTTCATATCAGGTCCTTCCACATTAATCTTTCCCTCAGGCAACTTGATTCTTGGGAGTGAAAGATCAACTTTGGGCATTTGAAACTTACCCCCTTTTCCTGCCTCACCTTCAAGATCCACACCCCCTTTCACTTTTCCCTTAGGCAGTGAGATGTCCATATCTGGCACGGTAAACTTTCCGGCCTTGATGTCTGGACCATCAATCCCTACGTCAAGCTCAGGGGATTTTAATTTTGGTAAGGAAATATCAAGCTGTGGAAAATGTATCTGTCCTCCTGTTCCAGACAGTCTTTTAAATTCAGTATCTCCTTTAGCAGTCCCTTTCGGTAATGAAATGTCAATGGATGGCATGTCAACTTTTCCAACTTTCATATCTGGTCCATCCACATTAATCTTTCCCTCAGGCAACTTGATTCTTGGTAGTGAAAGATCAACTTTGGGCATTTGAAATTTACCACCTTTACTGACATCACTTTCAAAATCAACATCTCCTTTTACTTTTCCTTTTGGCATAGAAATGTCAATGTCTGGAAGGTGAAACCTTTTGCCTTTGAACTCAGGACCTTCAGCAGTAAAATCAACCTCAGGTGGTTTTACTGTTGGTAAAGAAATGTCAATCTTTGGTAAGTTAATTGGCTGTCGCCCTCCAGACAGACCTTCAATGTCAATTTCTCCTTTAGCTTTTCCTTTTGGTAATGAAATGTCGATGGATGGCATTTCGGCTTTCCCCGCTTTCATATCAAGTCCTTCCACGTTAATCTTTCCCTCAGGCAACTTGATTCTTGGGAGTGAAAGATCAACTTTGGGCATTTGAAACTTACCCCCTTTACCTGCCTCACCTTCAAGATCCACACCCCCTTTCACTTTTCCCTTAGGCAGTGAGATGTCTATATCTGGCACATTAATCTTTATGTCTGGACCCTCAATACCTACATCACACTCAGCGGATTTTAATTTTGGTAAGGAAATATCAAACTTTGGGAAATGTATCTGTCCTCCTGTTCTAGACAGTCCTTCATAGTCAGTTTCTCCTTTAGCAGTCCCTTTTGGTAATGAAATGTCGATGGATGGCATGTCAACTTTTCCAACTTTCATATCTGGTCCATCCACATTAATCTTTCCCTGAGGCAACTTGATTCTTGGTAGTGAAAGATCAACTTTGGGCATTTGAAATTTACCACCTTTACTGACATCACCTTCAAAATCAACATCTCCTTTTCCTTTTCCTTTTGGCATAGAAATGTCAATGTCCGGAAGGTGAAACCTTTTGCCTTTGAACTCAGGACCTTCAGCAGTAACATCAACCTCAGGTGGTTTTACTGTTGGTACAGAAATATCAATCTTTGGTAAGTTAATTGGCTGTCGCCCTCCAGACAGACCTTCAATGTCAATTTCTCCTTTGGCTTTTCCTTTTGGTAATGAAATATCAATGGATGGAATTCCAACTTTCCCAGCTTTCATATCAGGTCCTTCCACATTTATCTTTCCCTCAGGCAACTTGATTCTTGGGAGTGAAAGATCAACCTTGGGCATTTGAAACTTACCCCCTTTGCCAACCTCACCTTCAAGATCCACACCCCCTTTTACTTTTCCCTTAGGCAGTGAGATGTCTATATCTGGCACATTAAACTTTCTGGCTTTGATGTCTGGACCCTCAATACCTACGTCAAGCTCAGGGGATTTTAATTTTGGTAAGGAAATATCAAACTTTGGGAAATTTATCTGTCCTCCTGTTCTAGACAGTCCTTCATAGTCAGTTTCTCCTTTAGCAGTCCCTTTTGGTAATGAAATGTCAATGGATGGCATGTCAACTTTTCCAACTTTCATATTGGGTCCTTCCACATTAATCTTTCCCTCAGGCAACTTGATTCTTGGTAGTGAAAGATCAACATTGGGCATTTGAAATTTACCCCCTTTACTGACATCACCTTCAAGATCAAAACCATTCAATTTTCCTTTTGGCATAGAAATGTCAATGTCTGGAAGGTGAATCTTTTTGCCTTTGAACTCAGGACCTTCAGCAGTAAAATCAACCTCAGGTGGTTTTACTGTTGGTAAAGAAATATCAATCTTTGGTAAGTTAATTGGCTCTCGCCCTCCAGACAGACCTTCAATGTCAATTTCTCCTTTGGCTTTTCCTTTTGGTAATGAAATGTCAATGGATGGAATTCCAACTTTCCCAGCTTTCATATCAGGTCCTTCCACGTTAATCTTACCTTCTGGCAACTTGATTCTTGGGAGTGAAAGATCAACTTTGGGTATTTGAAACTTACCCCCTTTGCCAACCTCACCATCAAGATCCACACCCCCTTTTACTTTTCCCTTAGGCAGTGAGATGTCTATATTTGGCACATTAAACTTGCCTGCCTTGATGTCTGGACCCTCAATACCTACGTCAAGCTCAGGGGATTTTAATTTTGGTAAGGAAATATCAAACTTTGGGAAATGTATCTGTCCTCCTGTTCCAGACAGTCCTTCATAGTCAGTTTCTCCTGTAGCAGTCCCTTTCGGTAATGAAATGTCAATAGATGGCACGTCAACTTTCCCAACTTTGATATCAGGTCCTTCCACATTAATCTTTCCCTCCGGCAACTTGATTCTTGGTAGTGAAAGATCAACAACTTTGGGCATTTGAAATGTACCCCCTTTACTGACATCACCTTCAAGACCAACATCTCCTTTCAATTTTCCTTTTGGCATAGAAATGTCAATGTCTGGAAGGTGAAACTTTTTGCCTTTGAACTCAGGACCTTCAGCAGTAAAATCAACCTCAGGTGATTTTACTGTTGGTAAAGAAATGTCAATCTTTGGTAAGTTAATTGGCTCTCGCCCTCCAGACAGACCTTCAATGTCAATTTCTCCTTTGGCTTTTCCTTTTGGTAATGAAATGTCAATGGATGGCATTTCAACTTTTCCAACGTTGATATTAGGTCCTTCTATCTTTCCCTCGGGCAACTTGATTCTTGGGAGTGAAAGATCAACTTTGGGCATTTGAAACTTACCCCCTTTTCCTGCCTCATCTTCAAGATCCACACCCCCTTTCACTTTTCCCTTAGGCAGTGAGATGTCTATATCTGGCACATTAAATTTGCCTGCCTTGATGTCTGGACCCTCAATACCTACATCAAGCTCAGGGGATTTTAATTTTGGTAAAGAAATATCAAGCTTTGGAAAATGTATCTGTCCTCCTGTTCCAGACAGTCTTTTAAATGCAGTCTCTCCTTTAGCAGTCCCTTTCGGTAATGAAATGTCAATGGATGGCATGTCAACTTTTCCAACTTTCATATCTGGTCCATCCACATTAATCTTTCCCTCAGGCAACTTGATTCTTGGTAGTGAAAGATCAACTTTGGGCATTTGAAATTGACCCCCTTTACTGACATCACCTTCAAAATCAACATCTCCTTTTACTTTTCCTTTTGGCATAGAAATGTCAATGTCTGGCAGGTGAAACTTTTTGCCTTTGAACTCAGGACCTTCAGCAGTAAAATCAACCTCAGGTGGTTTTACTGTTGGTAAAGAAATGTCAATCGTTGGTAAGTTAATTGGCTCTTTTGGTAATGAAATGTCGATGGATGGCATTTCAACTTTCCCAGCTTTCATATCAGGTCCTTCCACGTTAATCTTTCCCTCAGGAAACTTGATTCTTGGGAGTGAAAGATCAACTTTGGGCATTTGAAACTTACCCCCTTTTCCTAACTCACCTTCAAGATCCACACCCCCTTTCACTTTTCCCTTAGGCAGTGAGTTGTCTATATCTGGCACATTAATCTTTATGTCTGGACCCTCAATACCTACATCACACTCAGGGGATTTTAATTTTGGTAAGGAAATATCAAACTTTGGGAAATTTATCTGTCCTCCTGTTCCAGACAGTCCTTCATAGTCAGTTTCTCCTTTAGCAGTCCCTTTTGGTAATGAAATGTCAATAGATGGCACGTCAACTTTCCCAACTTTGATATCAGGTCCTTCCACATTAATCCTTCCCTGAGGCAACTTGATTCTTGGTAGTGAAAGATCAACTTTGGGCATTTGAAATTTACCACCTTTACTGACATCACCTTCAAGATTGACACCATTCAATTTTCCTTTTGGCATAGAAATGTCAATGTCTGGAAGGTGAATCTTTTTGCCTTTGAACTCAGGACCTTCAGCAGTAAAATCAACCTCAGGTGGTTTTACTGTTGGTAAAGAAATATCAATCTTTGGTAAGTTAATTGGCTCTCGCCCTCTAGACAGACCTTCAATGTCAATTTCTCCTTTGGCCTTTCCTTTTGGTAATGAAATGTCAATGGATGGAATTCCAACTTTCCCAGCTTTCATATCAGGTCCTTCCACGTTAATCTTACCTTCTGGCAACTTGATTCTTGGGAGTGAAAGATCAACCTTGGGCATTTGAAACTTACCCCCTTTGCCAACCTCACCTTCAAGATCCACACCCCCTTTTACTTTTCCCTTAGGCAGTGAGATGTCCATATTTGGCACATTAAACTTGCCTGCCTTGATGTCTGGACCCTCAATACCTACGTCAAGCTCAGGGGATTTTAATTTTGGTAAGGAAATATCAAACTTTGGGAAATGTATCTGTTCTCCTGTTCCAGACAGTCCTTCATAGTCAGTTTCTCCTTTAGCAGTCCCTTTTGGTAATGAAATGTCAATAGATGGCACGTCAACTTTCCCAACTTTGATATCAGGTCCTTCCACATTAATCTTTCCCTCCGGCAACTTGATTCTTGGTAGTGAAAGATCAACTTTGGGCATTTGAAATGTACCCCCTTTACTGACATCACCTTCAAGACCAACATCTCCTTTCAATTTTCCTTTTGGCATAGAAATGTCAATGTCTGGAAGGTGAAACTTTTTGCCTTTGAACTCAGGACCTTCAGCAGTAAAATCAACCTCAGGTGATTTTACTGTTGGTAAAGAAATGTCAATCTTTGGTAAGTTAATTGGCTCTCGCCCTCCAGACAGACCTTCAATGTCAATTTCTCCTTTGGCTTTTCCTTTTGGTAATGAAATGTCAATGGATGGCATTTCAACTTTTCCAACGTTGATATTAGGTCCTTCTATCTTTCCCTCGGGCAACTTGATTCTTGGGAGTGAAAGATCAACTTTGGGCATTTGAAACTTACCCCCTTTTCCTGCCTCATCTTCAAGATCCACACCCCCTTTCACTTTTCCCTTAGGCAGTGAGATGTCCATATCTGGCACGTTAAACTTTCCAGTCTTGATGTCTGGACCATCAATACCTACGTCAAGCTCAGGGGATTTTAATTTTGGTAAGGAAATATCAAACTTTGGAAAATTTATCTGTCCTCCTGTTCCAGACAGTCTTTTAAATTCAGTTTCTCCTTTAGCAGTCCCTTTCGGTAATGAAATAGTCAGTTGGGATCTCCTTTAGCAGTCCCTTTCACGGTAATGAAATGTCAATAGATGGATGGCACACGTCAACTTTGCCCGCTTTCATATCAAGTCCTTCCACGTTAATCTTTCCCTCAGGCAACTTGATTCTTGGGAGTGAAAGATCAACTTTGGGCATTTGAAACTTACCCCCTTTACCTGCCTCACCTTCAAGATCCACACCCCCTTTCACTTTTCCCTTAGGCAGTGAGGTGTCTATATCTGGCACATTAAACTTCATGTCTGGTCCCTCAATACCTACATCATGCTCAGGGGATTTTAATTTTGATAAGGAAATATCAAACTTTGGGAAATTTATCTGTCCTCCTCTTCCAGACAGTCCTTCATAGTCAGTCCCTCCTTTAGCAGTCCCTTTCGGTAATGAAATGTCACTACACAGTCCTTTGACATTTATTTCTCCTTTTTTGCTTTCTTTCTGTAAAGAAATATCAATAGATGGCATGTCAACTTTTCCACTGTTGATTTTAGAGCTCTCAACATTAAACTCTGGTACCTTGATTTTGGGTAGGTGAATCCTAATATCTTTACTGACCTCACCTTCAAGATCAACACTTTTTATTTTTCCTGAGATGTCAATATCATGCCTATGAAGTTTTTCACCCTTGATCTCAGGGCCATATATCTTAATATCACCTTCATGTACAGGTCTATGCTTTTTGTCTAGTTTTGGAAATGTAATCTTCGTTGTCCTTTTTTCAATGGGATTCATTCTTTGTATAGATCCAGTTTGATCTGCAGTGACTTTACCGTGTTTCTTTAATTTAATCTTTGGGAATGCAAATTCCACATCAACTGGGCTAAAGTCCAATCTGCCTGCTGTTTTTCCAATGTTTAGTTCTTCTTCAGCTCTTGTGCTTTTTCTTTCTTTTAGTCTTTTGAGTCCAAACCTTCCTCCTCTTTTCTTCTTGGCTTTGAATTGTTTGACACTTCTCACACTCTGAAATTAAAGATAATGAATTAACAGGTACCCTGGTGGTGGCATATATTATAAGGATAGATTTAGATGCAAAATATATGTAACAATAAAAATTGTTTGTTAGATAGTTATACCATTTTTTGCAACTTGGCCTTAGGTCCTTTCTGTTCAATAACTGGTATATTTTGATGACCACTGACTTCAGTTTGAGCCACAGTCCTTTTCAAGAAGAATGATACTTTATAAGGTTCTGCACACTGGAGGATCTTCAAAGCATCTTCATATTTTACATTATCAAAATACACCCTGGCACTCAACAACTGATCTCCTATAAAAGAACACATTATTCAAACAATCACATTAACAAAAATGCAGCCAAAAACATAAAACTATAATGAATCAAACAAACAAGCATTTTTGTGGTGCTGAAATGCAAAAATAAAAAATTAATAAAAAAATAGATGCATTTTTAAGATATACTATACAATTCATTTGCATTGCATATCAATTATAAGTAAACATTTTTGCCAAAATAATAAAAATGTAAAACTGAATATTGAGTACTGAATTTTTCTTTTCTTTTACCTTTCTGGAGGCTGAGGTGTTTTGCTGCAGGTGAGTCTTTTAAGACGTCTTTGATAAAGATCCCCTTTGACCCTCCGCCCACCACACTGTAGCCGCTGGCTCCAACTTCAGCTTCTGTCTCTACTACCATCTCCACTATCTCTGATAGATGTCTCTTCTCCTCCTGGTTGTGTAAAGATTTTTTGAAATATTAGTATCTCAATCTTTGTCGTCTGATCTAGCTTTCCTCTGTGTCTATTACCTCATGGTTAATAGCTTTCAGATCTAGCCTCTAAACTGTTTTGGCTATGTCTCAATGATCTGCTTTCCTACTCGATTCTTGTTGAGGATTCATAGTTGTTTCTTGAAGGGTAAAGATTTTGTAATGTATAAACACATTGTCAGTCAAAACAGGTTGTCAGTTTCACCTTTTAGTATGTATTTGTAATTTAAGATCTTTCTCCTGTCATCCCATTGAGATTTACCTAGGTACACATTTGTATCAGGAAGAAAAATGTTTGCCAAAATAGTCAAAATATGAATAAAAATGATAAAAAAAATAGAATTCTATCTGCAATTTTGTGATAGTTGCATCAAGATGTGTAAAATAACACAGTCCCATTTATGAAAGACCGCCAATTTTCTTGTTAGCAAAATACTTGGAACAGCAAATAAAAGTAAATAATGCACATTGATAGTAAATTAATAATATTTGATTCAGAGGAGGGACATGTGGTATATGGATTACATGCAAAACACTTCTCTTATGCACTTACACTCAATGTAACCCTACCTAAACACTACACCAGACTGACACTTCCTACTACATTACTAACTTCAGTCTCTCATACCAGATAATGGGACCTTTGCATTTTTCTCTTAATAAACATCCATGGTTCGAAGGAATGGATAATCTGTGATTATTATAGTTCTTACCGGAGACTCACTCCTCTCCTTTGAAGGATCCATGCTTGCAAAATTTGTGTGGCTCTGCTTCAGGTGGCTTCTTTTTCTACTAAGAACTTGTTTTAGTTCTGCATGGAGTTTCTCCTTCTGAACCTGAAAAATCATTATGCAGTATTATAAGTGGGCTTGTGTGCTAACTTGCATGTCTTGGGCCTAGTCAACACTAACTGGAAACAGTTTCTTCTTCTACCGCTATATACGATCTTCCCTCGGGCCTATCTCAGGTGTCTATTGGCATTAAGGCAGGATACACCCTGGATGGAATGCCAACTCATCACAGGGCACACACACACACAGTCACACACACACATTCACACACTAGAGACAATTTTCCAAGGTGCCAATCAACCTACCGGGCATGTTTTTGGACCGGAGAACCCGAGGAATAACCACCTGAGGCACGGGGAGAACATGCAAACTCCACACACACATGGCCGAGACGGGAATCGAACCCCGACCCTGAGCTGTGAGGCGAACGTGCTAACCACTAATCCACCGTGCCCTCATGCTGGACATATGGACTTTATATTTTATATTATATTTGTTATGTAAAATTGCTTCCTTTTATACTGCAGTTTCACTTGTATTCTAAGCAAAAAAGGTAAAATGGAAAAATGTCCTCTAAAAAACCTTAATAGTCTTCAAATTCCTTAGATCACGAGAGAATTATGCATGAGCATTTCCAAAAAGATGTTTTCCCATATCAGCATTACATTTGTTACAAGTTGCTTTTTCCAGAGATGCATAGTTGGTGGTCAAAAACACTGTTTAATTGTGGTTGGAAATTCAAAATGTTTAACTGTTAGATTTTTCAGATTTACTTGTATAAGTGTGGAATAAGCTTTTTATATATAAGAAACATTTATACTGAATTTGCTGAAATAAACATTATACCCTATACTATTATCACATCATATCATGCTTTATCACTACATTTCTCTGTTTGTTATTTATTTACAAGGTGTGGCAATATTTCTTTTTATTTATTACTAAATTTGAGACTTACAACTCTTTCTGGGCTGTCCTGGTCTTCAGTGGAGATGCAGAGGCGCTGGCTGATTTGAGGAACACCGGGCGGTGATGGTGGTGACGGACTTTTGTCTTTTACCTGTTCATATGTAACGAAAAATAGTCTTGTATGATTAACTGGCATAATTAGTATAATTATATTCTTTAACAGATTACTCAAGCTATCACTAAATTATTGAAGACCTGAGTATTAATCAAAGTATGTGGATGATGAAGGGTTTATAAAACTTTTAGGACTTGTCATGATATTTTTGATCATAAAATGAATTTATATTCAATAATTATCAACTCATTATGCATTTTTTTTATATAAAATTGTTCATGATATAACAGGTCTTGAACTCACAGCTGGACTGGAACGGCTGTCCTCTAATGCTCTGCCTGTGTCTGAAAACAAAGCAAGTCAATATATACAGTGTATATATACAGTGTGTGTGTGTGTGTGTGTGTGTGTGTGTGTGTGTGTGTGTGTGTGTGTGTGTGTGTGTGTGTATATATATATATATATATATATATATATATATATATATATATATATTTATGTACTATTTATATATATATATATATATATATATATATATATATATATATATATATATATATATATATATATATATATATATATATATATTTAAGCACAGGTCTGTGACACATAGTGACAAGCAATTCATATTCAACTTAAATGATCTGAACATTCTCTCTAATATTAAATAATATTGATTAATGATCATCGTTCATTTTCTAATGGTTGTTTAAGTCTTGTTCACATTTCTTCTTACATTTTTTTTTATCAAGGTCCAAGGCTTTGCGATAGTGCACATTACACTGGAAAAAATTCCAATGCATTGATGGATCAACAGTGTTAGTGATTTCTTTCATACAAGGTATCAATCCTCCCAAGAGGTTTTTAAATCACATTTAATTTAAATATCCATAATGGCGGCCACTAAAAACAACACAGTACCTTCGTTTCTCTGAGTGGTACGTACAGTTACCAGACATGGGCGCCGCAACACCCTAAATGCACTCTCTGTATTATAAGTAGAATCATTTCAAACTCCATTTTTAAACCCATGGTAATCAGTCAGACATATATTTTATATACTATATACTAAATAATAATTATTTTTCATGGAGAAATCTGTCCACTACCAATGAAAAATATTCGTTGTAGGGAAATTGTAGGGAAAGTTAGACTTGTTGACTTGACTCTAGTTACCTGATACTTTTCAGATTCTTTCCATGGTGCATTAGTTCTGAAGCTTTGCTAAGTATGCAGTGCCACACCCTTCTCTGGTTGCCATCAAGCATTCTAATGGTGTCCCCTGTCTAGCTACATAGTTCTCATTTTTATCAAGAGCCAAAGTCAAGTGGCTGTCCCTCTTATGTAAAACCATTATTCTGGTAACCATAATGTGGATCCGACACTAGTAGGTATTTGATTTCCAGTTTCATGCCAGATATTCTGTTACTGAAGTTACACAAACATTATGCAAACATAAATAACTGTATAATAAATAATAAGAATAATATTATTAGAATAATAAATAGCTATGTGAAAAAAAAACTAAAACCTTAAACCTTGGCTGTGGTTAACTGGCTGTGAGGGCACAGATATCTGGATTATGTTTTTAGTGTTATATAGTCTAAAGTGTTCATAATTAACACCCTTTACTTAGACTATAATGTGTTGGATTTTGTAACTTGGCCATACCATTAAGGAATACAACACCAGTTATATGATTTGTTATTTAAGTAAACTATAAAAAACAAAATAGCACTATATGTAAATATATAGGTAACACAACTATATGTAATAAACGATATGAAACAAAACACAGAAAATACTCTGAAAATTGAGTTTTCTTAGAATTAGAAATTAGAATTTAGAATTAGAATTTCTTAGATTTAGAAACTGAAACGAACAGGCAAGTGGCTTATAAACAAAAACAAAAATTATTTGGCTTATATGGAGGAGCTGTTGTGTAACAGAGATATATAAATGACATTGCTGTAATAAGGACAGAATGTTTTGAGCCCTGAGTAAAATAAATTGTGTGAAAATGTAATATATATATATTTTATCTTTGTAAAAAAAATAATAAATGATTCAAGATTTGTGAATTGATGCATGGTTCTCGAACATTAGCACTGGATATTATTATATTATTTCAGAAAGATTTAAAATCTTCAATAGACCATCAAATTATCTCATGGTTGTTAATGACTCTAAAAGCATCGATGGATACAATTCTATGTAGAAATTGTATGTAACCACTCCTCAGTTCGAGAAACTTCTGCTATAAATTGCTGTCTGACAGCACTATTTTAGTTTAAAGCAATAACGCTTGCCATTTCATCCATTTATCTTTAACATTTGGCGTAGACCTGACTACTCAAATTCAGCGCATGCAAAAGAGTACCGGAGTCGCAGGGTCATTCACGACTAGCTTGTTTGCATAAGGTGTGACTGTGCAGTGCTGTATACGTGTATGGGGGATACTGTATATATGTATATATATATATATATATGCATGTTTGTTATATAACTAATTGATTGAAATAAGCAGCTGCAGTCATGTGATGCTAAACCCTCAGGAGTGGTCTTCAGGAATGTTGGCACACAAACTTGATCTGTATTTAGATACACAATGCTGTGACACATCTGCCTCTAAAATAAACAGTTTAGCACTTGGGTGCGTATAGGGTTGAGTGGGCCTATTGTGCATGTTAAGGTAGACAGACAGCTAATTACACTAGTTTAGGTCAATTTTGTCTATTATATCCTACTATGTGCTAGTTAAATTAGTCAGTCTCTTGCCATAACGTCATCTAATATGTTAATGTTGTTTATAAATCATTAAATCTTCTTTTTTTTTGTATGTGTCTCGGGCGGTATTACTAGCCAGCGGAACATCCTGTTACACTGCTGGATTCTTTTCTGGCTGTCTCAGTTATTTTGGCAGGAGCCTTTCCCTTCATTGTATTTTTATAAACAGTGAATTGACCACAGACAACACTGACCTTTAGTCTAACACATGTGGCATTTTTCTACTCAAAGCAACATATTTCACCTTTGATTTTCCTTCTGCGTGAGGAAGCAGATTTAGGTTATTGACAATTATAGGTTATTTGTAGCGTCATATATGTATGTATAATATATGTAACATCTCACTGTCCTGGGTGGCAACAGGGGATGGGCCAAACTTAAATATTTCTTGGAGATATATGAACACACTTGACAGAGGCAAACCATCAAGCCATCAAATGAAATCGATTGAAAACACATATTTACAGTTTTGACTTGCAGTCCAGAACTGTGTTTTTTGTTTGTTTGTTTACTGTGGCTCAGATGATGCACAACACACTGGTAGGGTTAAATGAAAAAGTACAAGGTGTTATAGCATGTTCCAACTGAATCATGTTTAGGTTTAAAATAGTTGATCAGGTGTATTCAATGTAAAATAATGTTTTTGAGTTTTCTGCAAGATTATCTTACTATTGATCAAGTGTCAGTCTATACATTTGCATGTAAAGGAGTAAAACATAAGCTCTTTAGAATTCAGCTACAGTATATGGTTTACCACAAACGCTCCTTTTGAAAACACATCACTACTCTTTCATCCAAAATTAGAGAATAACAGCTATTTTTTCTCCATATTTCTTTAAATGCCACATTTGTTTCCTCAGCATGTAACACTGTCACTGCCTGCGGTAAAGAATGTAAAATCACTTAGAGAATAGTATGTAAATATAAGTTATTATTGTTGGAATATAAAAATGATCATTTTGTATTTAATTGTAATTGTAATTGTAACTGAATGCTTACTGATTGCATTCTGATTGCAGTGATATCTTTTGTGTTAAAAAAAAAAAATTAATTAGAGAATGCAAGCTTGGTTATTTACAACTCTACAACTGCCTGGAGTGAATTAAATAGCCGTCTTGTTTTTTAGACTTTCCAAAACGATGCCTTTCCAAAAGCTGAAAAATATTTATTTATTCTTTTAAAAGGCAGGGGTCACTATGAGTCACTCCTACACTGCACTGAGATCTATCTTTAGACCGTCAACAAGTGTTTCACACACATTTCTTACTCTCGCTGCTGGAGACCCCACGCAGTATTGCACCACAATTTTACCTACGTGAGCATGTTGGGCAAAAAGCGTTACGGGCAAATATATTCTAAGGTAGTTTAGGGAAGGAATCCTAATTGTAGTAGATGTAATAGCAGGTATACTTTTCAAGAGAAAGTGTGCTTCTTTAACTTATTTTTTTATTATTTGTGTAGTATGACATCATTTATAGAATCTTTCTGCCCAGTAATAATCTTTCCTTCAAGGGACTTCACATCATTGATCTTTAAGGCTATACTGCTCCATTTATGGCAGTGTTACAGAAGAAGCAGTATGCAGAAACTTAATGTAGCATATAATGATGGAAGGAGGTTGTTGCTTAAGGTCTCACGATGGAGTGGTGCAAGTCAACTGTTTGTCAGTGTTGGTGTGCCAACCTGCTCCGCTGTGTTACATCATCTCATGTACAGGTGTATGTGTAGGTTTTTCGGTCATAAGTTCTGTCAGATTTTTTTCCCAGTATGTGGAAGCATTGACGGCGTAGTTTATACATAAATAGATAATATTGTGGCATTTGCATTATTATTATTCTTTTTTTGGTTTTGTGTACTGTATATCTCATGAACCATGTGTGTCTTTAAATAAATAAAATCTAATATATACACCATGTTGTGCAGACGTGGATTAAATAGATTCGTGTAATTTGTAGATGTATGTTCTATTTAGGTGCACATCGATCTGCATAAAGTTGAGTTATGACATTAGGCAAGTCATTTTTTACATAGTTGCAAGCCTGAGATAGCTGCTCCTATAAGTCATATAGTGCCAAGACAGGGTGACACTACAGAGGATCTGGGAGTCATTTGAGGGAGATTTTTACTGTAAAAAAAAATGTGGGTGTTACTTATTACTTATGTAAACATCTAAAACTAAAAAAAAATTGTGTAGGGTTTGGACATCAGCCAGCCACAAATAACTCTCCTACTCCTTCAAGATCATAATTCTGTTAATTCATTTTGTTCTCCAGTCGGTATTAAACTTAAGTCTGCATTTCCATGCTGCACTGACATGTTGAAAAATCACTGTGTCTGAAATCAACCTGAAAACAACGAGAGCCAATTATATGTACTCAAAAATAATAAACACCTCCATGATTTCACTACACAGTGCTATCTTAGCTATGGCATGTAGAGACTTGGGTCTTATGACTGGACTCTGCAGCTGTTGCCTCTCTGTAAAAACCAATATAGAGACAGCTCCAACACACACACGCACACACACACACTCACACGCACAAACAAGCACGCACACTCCTGCATACTTCGCAACTCAGGGCGAGTGTGTATGGCAGTACCAGTCTACAAAGAAATCTCACATGCTCATGAGGACCACTGGTTGCAAATTATAACAACAATGTGCTGCATATATAGAAAGCTAACACGCACATATAAAGTTGTTCTCTTATAAATAAGGACACACTTAACACAGGTAAACAATACATTTGCATCGGTTTGCAAATGCAGCCTTTTAAAGGTGATTTACTGAATTGCATTGTGGCAGGAGAGTGTTTTTAACTCGAGCTCGGCACCCAGCAAACCTTTCTGCAGTACAGGTATTCATTTAAACAATACTTTTTAAATACCTTAGAAAATAAAGAAATGTCAACACTAAATAACTGATACTTTACATTTTTTATTATAGATGTAAAATCAAATTAGCAGACAAAAAGATTAAATACATTGCATTAAATATGGTGGAAACATTTTTGGTGAAGCAGAATAACCTAAACTGTCTGAACTGGAGTACTGGATTTAAAAAAGAACTTACATTCTGGTTTGTTCGTTTATAGTTGTTTTTTTAGTGCAAATGCAATCTCAAAGATTTACCTGTTGTTATATTTATCTCTTTAGGTGCACTTGGGTGGACAGTTGAAGGAGAGAAAGAGTCTTGTACCTACCTTGATCAGTCTTTCGTTCTGAAACTGTGCCTGACTAAATATCTGAAACGATTATTAATACAAACACAGACCTACACACGAGCACATAGTCACTCTCTGCCCTTTGACAGCCAGCCAGCCTATTGCCCTGACTGAGCTTGGCTAAATTAGAAAATGGAACTACATTTGCAGAAAGGCAATTGGGTGAAGCCCAAAGGATGGCCCATGTAGGGAGGGAGTAAGGGCAACAGGCCGAAGTCCAAGGGATGGCCCATGTAGGGAGGGAGGGAAGGACAAAGGGAGGGAGGGCAACTGGGTGAAGTCCAAGGGATTGCCAATGTAGGGTGGCAGGAAGAGAGCAAGGAATCTATATGTCTTTAGCAGAGCTGACTTGTAGTAGAAGCGTCTCTAGCATGAACCAAATATTCCTTAATACTTTAACAGCCACTGTGCTATAAATCACACATATGGGGTTATAGCCAATGTTTCATTAAGTCTCGTTTGCCTTCATGCCATTCTAAACAAGGAAGCCAAATGAATAACAGGCAAGTATTATTTTAGTTGCTTTGAATGACAACTACTCAGTCTTTGCTAGTTGCACCAAGGCTGTAAGTTTAGAAAGTTATGCATGGAGCAGCATGAAAAGTTACAATAATGCTCATCTGTAGTGAGAAGAGTGGAACAGAAGAGATGACAAAAGTCACATGACTTCGGGAATTGTTCACAGCACATAACTAAAAAGCTCTGTGTCTGAGAACACTGCTACATTTCTCACACACACACACACACACACACACACACACACACACACACACACACACACACACACACACACAGACACACACACACAGTATCTTAGCATTATATATGTTTTCTTCATGAACTCGCAATATTATCTGACGTGAATCTGTTCCATGGGCACTTTCAGGAAGTCCGTGTTACACCCAAGCAGATAAACATACTCACACACACACACTCACACACACACACACACACACACACACACACACACAATTCCTTTACAGATAGATAAACTGAGTGTGGCAGCAGAACAATGCACATGTCCTTCACTGTTCACCTCAACCATCATATTTAACATTATTTACAGAACGGAAAGAGGACTCAGGAAACAGGTCCGAGAGAGACTAAATGCACACTTAACCTTCCTGTAGTGTTTAATTGTTGCTGCGTGCTGTAAGTCAGTAAGGCAGAACCCAAACTCTTCTTTTTTTGTGTTTTCAAATGAAGCTTCATACTTTTGACATTTCCAAGTAAACACACTACACACTACTTCAACTGGTTTAACAAACATGAGATCTCTGTCGCTATGCAACTGGAGAAATATGTAATGAGCATAAGATACGTGAAGCTATTAATCTAGCTAACTTTTGTAAGTATCATATTTATATATCATCAATAAATAAGACTATTTCAAAATACCTTGATAGTGTATTTTGTACATGATAGTGTATTTTGAAGTTTTATTTAGTGCTATAACCCACAGTTACCCAATGCTACAAGAGAAAAACAGTTCCTACATTCTAAAAACAAACAAATAAATAAATAATAAACTAAAGTAT
The DNA here is from genome assembly GCA_030449085.1 of Kryptopterus vitreolus. Lineage (NCBI taxonomy): Eukaryota > Metazoa > Chordata > Actinopteri > Siluriformes > Siluridae > Kryptopterus > Kryptopterus vitreolus. The sequence goes on along the minus strand of JACRUU010000027.1, from coordinate 8,497,173 downwards.
AAAATCCTTACCTGTGTTTAATGTCCAGTTGGCACAAAAAATCCTTCTCAGACACTCACACATGATTTATAGATATATAAAACACACTATAAATCACTGGACACCCAAACCAAACCGACACAAAAACATGGGGTGTGCTTAGTCCAGTTCTTCTCAGTGACCCAGATTAGGCTACTGGAATAGAATAGAAAGGTGATGTGTTAAACCCAACTATAGAATTATATAGTCCAGATTGGATTAGTATATCAACTGGATGCTATTCTAATGTTAGGCTGAATATTATAACACTATGCAGCATTAAAAGAAATGGTGATTTAGTCATAAAATATTGTTCTATATAGGGAACAGGGGTGTGGTTACCAAAATCCAGGGCAAAAGAGATCGGGGGAGGTTCGTGTACAGATAAATGGATTGATGGAGCATTTCAGGAGCGGAGTGAGAGAAGATGAGAGAGAACAACACAGAATGTAGAGTTAGCGGTTTGAGTCAGCAGATTGCAGTGTGCTAAAGCCAGTCTTTTGTTCCCTATTTTAACTTGGATTAGTGAAATAAACAGCCCTTGGACCTCTCTCAGACAGAGATCAACATAATTGATAAAAAACAGACCAAAGAAAAACATTCATTCGCTCACACAGGCAAAAACAAATCAATATTTTTTACCAGAAGGTATTTCTTCTCATTAGAAATCTGGAAAATCTAGTCTCTTAGGAAATACTATAACTGAAATCATGTAAGAGTAAAAAATTATGAGCTAAAAATAACAACAATTCTTAGAAAAATAGAATATTGGACCAAAACGAAAAATATAACGAAAAATAAAACGCTAAAGTAACTAAATATAATCAACCAAATGCAATGAAAATATTTTCAGTAAGCTATTAATTAACATAAACATTATTATTTACATTAACATCATGTTTAATCCATGAATGAAAATATTTTTACACATTAAAATATTAATTGGCGGTACATATGTAACAGTTCATGGAAAACGTTTTGGTTTTGTAATAAATAAACCTATTTTATTTAATCCAGTAGTAAATTACAAACAATTCTAACAAATCATTTTAAAAGTACATGTGTTCATTGTGTCCAAACTTTAATGCAGTGACTAATTGACTACAGCATCTGAAATACATACAGAGAGCAAGGAACATTAGTCATACTATTATTCTGCATGAACATTATAATATAATATAATATATATATATATATATATATATATATATATATATATATATATAGATATATATATATATATATATATATATATATATATATATATATATATATATATATATATATATATATATAATTGAATAACAATAACACATCGTATTTGTGAGCTGAGGCTTAATTATTTGAAACTGTACCAAAAATAATCTAAAAAGAAGGGTGGGATACAGCACGGACCACCAAATGTGTTCAGATATAATCTTGTTGAGTGTAATTTGCACAGAGCTAAACAAACGTACACGTACAGTCTCAACTCCGATGGGTCGCCTGCGTGCTTAGACACACAACTCAAGAGTAACTCTACCCATTTTACAATCAAGATCAGAAAAGATGTCTACAGAGTAGAGAGTGGGAGTCAACAATTTTACATTTGCTTTGTGCAAAAGCATTAAAAAATAGACCAAATTTTGGGTTTGGTTAGGATCATAAATTTCACGACCACCAAGCCACGCAACCTTATTAACCAAGTTCAGGTGTAGTGGTGAAATTCAACAGACAGTGAATGGCAATTCGATAAACATTACAGTCTCTTTCTTGGTTGAAAAGCTGAAAATAAGACAATGGGTATGAATGGAGACGTTCCAGGAGCGTTATTTAAGATTATTTAAGAATATATTGTTTATTACAAACTAAAATCGTAATTTATGCATATTCTAGCTGTTTCAAGAAAATTGGTGTCAGAGCAAAGAGTCTTAAAGAGCACTACGGATCACCTTATTCAAGTGGCAGCTTGGTGGCGGATCCACCAAGCCATGACATTCATGACATCTTGAAGCCTTAACTGCTGAACCACCACTGCACGGAGATGAGTCTGGCCTGGACCGAACTTGCCCCTGACATACAACCACAGGTGGACAGTAATGAAGTAAATGTAATGTACTTAATGTACTGGACTTTACTAAAGTATTTCCTTTTTTATTTTTATTTTAACTTCACTACATTTCAAAGTCAAATATCTTACTTAAAAAAAATACATTTAGTGAAATCAGATGTTACTTTTTATTTTTGAGTATATAAATATTTAAGTTGTCAAGCATGCAGCATGCCACAAATGAAAGTAAAGGGTCTGTTTTGACATGCATTCTAAGAGTAATAAATGATGGAAGAAATCCATCCTGACTCTAACTTTCCATAACACCCATGTTGTTATTTGCGTGAAGGTTCTGGTTGTATGTTACTTTTCATAGCTATCAATCAGTGTTTGAATCATTAATATCAATCTATCAATAGGCTATTTTTCATTCATAACATTAGAGTCTTTTCACATAAACAGAGTTGATTAAGCATAGTCTTGTAACAAAAAATATAATAGGAATATTATAGCCCTAATAAATCATAGCATTTGTATGTAATACATTCGATGACAAATCTTTTTGTGATTTTACTCAAATGAAAGCACTTTTACTTTTACTTGAGTAACATTTTAAAGATTCTTCCCAGTATTCACAGTCAGGAGATAAACATATAGATAGACCCTACAAACTATGTTGAATTTATTTAATTCAACTTAACTTTCAAACAAAAGTAAGGGGTTAATTTAATAATCAGTTCATACGTTTAAGTAAAATTCTCAGTATACTTGGAAAAAAATAGAAGAATCTGTATGTTTTACTGACCTGAATATTTTACTGATTTTTTTTTGTTGTTGTTGTTTATATACTGTAATACAATATTTTATCTTCCTTTAAATTGATACCCCCTATTTTAGACAATGGAACTGCCCAACCTCATTAAGATGGCACGTACCACATTTTCTGGAGGGGTGCAGTTACAGATTGCTCCCCCCGAAATAACAAAGACCTTAGTTATTGAAAGCACATCAATAAATAATAAACAATAACATAAATAATAACAGTTAACGGCCTAACATATAATTATATAATGCTGAATATAGAAAAGAAGCGTGGCGCGGGGCCAGAGCTTAAAATTGCGCTAAACAAAGTTCCATGTTTTATATATATATTTCCAATAAAAACGAACTGAAACCTTGTCCCTTTTATATCACTGCAGATATGGGTGTTTCAGCGCCACGTTGCTTGTACTGGCATGTACTGAGAGAGCGTGGTTGCCAGATTGATTGCGTCTCAACTACACACTTTATTTCTCGTTCGTTCATCGTCGCGCCCATGAAAAAATCACGTGACTGAAGGGGCACGTCGACCAGGTGTACAAACATTAAACTTTTTACTTCCCCTTTTTTTTTTTTTTTTACATTTCCCTTATATTGACTTTCGTATTCAGAGTGTTGTATCTAGAGATATATATTATATATATATATATATATATATATATATATATATATATATATATATATATATATATATATATATATATATATATATATATATATAATAGTTCGTGGTTAGCTTTACGATTATGTTTGCATATTGTAAACATGTTCGCACCCCCTTGACAACATTTTACTCATCTGAACATCCAACGTTCATTTATTTATTTTGGCTTTGTTTGGTGTGTCTTGTCTTGCACATTGGAACTGTAGCAAATTTTACTGGAAGAATGAGAGAGAGAGAGAGAGAGAGAGAGAGAGAGAGAGAGAGAGAGAGAGAGAGAGAGAGAGAGAGAGAGAGAGAGAGAGAGAGAATATGTCACCGAGCAGAGCATTCTTTTATTTACACCCTTTTATTTACATCCACGTTTATCCGCAGTGCTCACGCAGGCAGCCGACCGACAGTCTCTCGGCTCGGGATGCTTCCTTCCAAATTTCCGCCGACCCTTCCCGCTCTTAATATCTGCTCGGTGCTTGGTGGCTTTCTCCTCTTTATTGGCCTCGCCAGACTAAAACAGAGCGCACTGATTACTCTCATCAGCTCCAAGTCCACCCCTCATTACTGGCACGGTCATCATTTATGGATATATAATATAATATGCAAGTAATTGTATTTACTTATGGATGGTTTGTGGTGCAAAAAAGGATTAGGAACATGTAATGAAGATGTGGGTGTGTATTTTTCTGTGTATTTTGGTGCAGGACTGGGCTGTGAATAGGATCTAAGCCAGAGTTTCTTTATCACTTGAGAAAGCTGTGGGATGAACCAGAGAAGAACCTGTTTACCTTTTTATTTTTTTTTTAACAGATCTTGTTGCCAATACAGTTCAAACATTCTTTCATGGACCACACATACAAAAAAAAAGAACAATATATAGATTGCATAGCACAAATCCATATGCCAGTCCTCCAGGACTAGGTTTGAACTGAACAAATTGACATGATAAAAGAATGATTTTACTAAACTGAGAAATTAACAAAACGTGTTTCTGAAACACTGATGATATTTTCATGTGGTTTATTTACACACTTTTTCAAGAAGAAAAGTGAGGGCGGAACAGTGTATTTGAGAAGTCGATCCTAATCCATGCACTATTCTTCACTGTACACATCCAGAGTAAAAAGGCTCAGAAAATTACTTTCCATCCCTCAATCTTGGTTCTTTTTGAATGCCACATGAGCTACAAGACAGTCAGGCATGAGAAAAGTTTCTTCCCCCAGTGAGTGAACTTCCTCATGAACACTTAAATGCTATCCTCACTGTTCAATAAAAGTAAACATATGTGCATGTGAACACTCACTATCTAAATTTGTACTTCTTTGTGCAATAATACTCTATTTATTTTTCATTATTTATTTATGTCATTCTATTTAAAAATTAATATATAAATCTTTATATATTTCATTCTATTTGCACTCTTTTATTTCTTTTTTTAATTTCCATCCTATTTTTAAAATGTGCAACTGGAAGCTTGTCAGCAAAATAAATTCTTTGCAAGTGCATACTTGGCAAATAAAGCTTTTTCTGATTCTGATGAGTGATGAAACGATGGCACGAAAAGGGAGTCAGTGAACGAATGAGCAAATCTGAAGAAAGTGTTTTGGTGAACAGAATCAAAAGATTCGAATCACTTGAATGATTCACTACACTATTTTCCAGTAAAAGATGTTTACAATGTTTATCCGACAATCAGGTCAGCTATTTGATTGGTCTAACAATGTTCCATGAGTTCATATTTTTGTGTATACCTAGGTTTTGACTGAAAAAAAAAGGAGAAAGGAGAAGGAAAGCCAATTCACTATAAACTCTTAATTATACCACAACACTATACACAAACTCTTAAATCTGTTTAATCAAAAAGTGTTGATTATCATTTTTTTAAATAAGCTTTCACAATATTGCCAGCTTCAAGGCAAATTATAGGTTTATTATTCAAAATAGCTAATATTTTATAATATATGTTTACATTCTTATTGTGTTCAACCTTTATGAAATGATATATTAAAAGCATTTATCATAGATCTGTATTTTTAGTATAAGTATATTTTAGTATAAGTATAATGTTTATTATAATGAAACATTTGATTATTTCACTTAATATATATAATTTATTATACATATAACTTTTATTGCAATACATTTTTAATTGCTAATGATCAATGCTGGGTTTCATTTGCTCCTATGGAAGAAATCAATGACTGTAGAAAAGCCTATTTGCTTTTGGGACTGAAAATATGGCTTTAATTATATTAGAATACGTTAGATAAATAATTCAACATTAAAATAAGATGAAATGCACACTGAGCACGGCTTTAATATCATATTCTTTACTTGGTAACTTTCTCTTATGGGAATGGTGTAATAAAGGATTCATTTTTCAAAAGTTCTTGACTGCGTTAACTTGTTCATATTGCTTTTGGAAATATATTACAGCATTCGTATTTAAAAGTTACTTAAATGCCAAGCTTTCATTACATGCCACCTGACAGCTGAGACACAATAGAATTATTTATATTAAATAATCTACACATTATTGACTAGCAACAGAAATCCAAGGTGAATTATGGAGAGAGGAGGGCTGGGTTTAATAAAATTACAGTGCATGCTAAAAGCAGGACCAATACATATCAACATCCAAATCTAATATCTCCAAAAAGAAAATGAAAAAACATCAGATTAAACATCAAGAATTTTAGTGCAAGTAATGCAACAAAAATCCTTTAAAAACACAAACACACAAGTATCTCTTTTTTTTCTTTCTAGTTTAACAAAAGCAGTACATTTGGATGAATCAAAGAGTAATTTTGTTGTAACAAAGTTATGATGTGCTCTTTATTAAATCATCCAAATAATAACTTTTTTTGTACATGTATTCAGATATATTATCTGCCATTTTATGTAAATAAGAATTAAAAGACCAATAAGGATTAGCATCAGACTTTTGTGAACGACTTACGGCAACAGAAAATGATCTTTGCTTATATGAATCATTAAACAAAGCTGCACTGCTTCAGGCTCCATGAAGCTCGCATCCCACTCAGCATGAACAGACAGTGTAGTAATCCTCAGTTTGACTTTAGAAAAGAGTAGGCAGCTTCATGATATCTCTGAGCATGGGCCACCTTTGGTACCTCCGTATGAGCAACCTTTAAAAGATAATTCCTGCAGAGTGAAAACAGCATTAGATCTTATCACAATACACAGATGTACCATAAATTCCGGACTATAAAGCGCACCTGGATATAAGCCGCATCTGCTCTGTTAAAAAAAAAACCCAAAAAAATTCATAAATAAGCCGCACCTGCATACAAGCCGCATCCGCTTTTGAATGGTAAATGTACATGTATGTACCTAAATAGAACCTTTCCTAACCTGTATTTTAACACGGTGTAACGGTGGACGCTGCACAGAGACGCGGAGATCCGGAATTCATACAAAACAGGATTTATTAGAATAAAGAACTCAGGAGACGCCGCTCATACGGAGCGGCCAGACAGGCTAGGGAGCCTTGCGCTCTGCGCGCCGTGGTACCGGGAGTACCGGAGACTTGGAAGTCCGTGAATCGGGAACAGGCAAAGGTTAGGCATAAACATATATCGAGCGTCCGTGTCCGCGACACTAGGTATGTGCTACGAGCCCGGACGGGGATTGTAGAGTGAACCGGGCTTATATCGGGAGAGGGGAAATCAAGAACAACTTTGGCTGATTTGTGCGTGTGCGTGTCTGTGTGTGTGTGTGTGTGTGTGTGTGTGTGTGTGTGTGTGTGTGTGTGTGTGTGTGTGTGTGTCTGTGTGCGTGCGTGTGTGCGCGCGCGCGTGCGTGCGTGTGTGCATGTGTGTGTGTGTGGGGAAAAGAGCAGGGAGGAGAGAGAGAGAGAGAGAGCACTGAGCAGAAATTTTACTGATTAAAACGGGACAGAACCAAGAGAAAAAAAGCGCTATTTACAGTATTTATCTTCATTTCTCCTGTGTGTGAAATGACGTCACCTTAACCTTGTAAAGATAGAGTTTGTCCTCCTTCTATCCGCTTCTACCCACTTATATCTGCTAAAGAGGAACTAGCGCATTCTTCTTCTTTGCATTTATTTTGTGTTAGTTTTGATTCTAATTCCGGTTAGAGCCCCTAGCGGTCGGGAAAAAATCTGCAGAATAGCCGCACCTTATTATTAGCCGCATGGTTCAAAACCTAGAAAAAAGTAGCGGCTTATAGTCCGAAATTTACGGTATATATAAATCACTAACTAAATCACTTCAGAATATTAAGTCTAGTTAGGTCTCCCTATACCTGGTGAAGCTTAATTAACTCATCCTCCTCTTTCTGATGGGACATTCCATATCCACATAAAGGTTAATAATATCTCACCTGATGAAAGGATTGCTGTGGACAAAAATCAAGCATTGACTGTTCACACACACAAAAGTGAATTCACTTATAATATACTGGATAGTGTAATGACATGCAATCCCCTCAGACCACTTCTTCTCAGGCGGAGAAATACACACGATGCTACCGAGCAACCCAGAAGCAAAGGCCAGGACCATGACTGTCCAATTCCTCCAGTCGGAAAGAAATTTACTCTGAGTAAACATTTTATAACCAAATAAATCCACGGATAACAAAGATTACATTCCCAAAAAAATCAAACTGACTGGAGTAATTGTGACTCAAAACTACAAGCTTATAAATGGTTAAGCTAATTTACCTAATGCTGCATTTTTTAACCAGTCTTATACACTATCTAGGAAAACTGGGTATAAATAGTTACCTTTTAAAAAAGGAAAAAAAGGTTTTCAGTCCTATGCTCATTTAGGCATTGAAATTAAAACTGAGTAAACAATGAGCAAGCTGAAACAAACAAGTAGAAGGTTTAATCTTTATATACATTTAAAATATACAGTTTCCTTATATGTTTGCAGTAAGATTTAAAAAACAAAAACAAATACAAGTAATAAAATAACAGTATGGGGTGATTTGGCGCCATCTAGCGTCCAGATGGGTCCATATGTCAAACAAAATAACACTTCTACGCACTAACAGCCATGTACATTATTGTATGCAATTGTATAACGTATTTATCTTTGTAAAGATGCTATAAGGCTAGTATATGTACTGTATCTGTCCAAATTCTATTCACAGAGATAAAGAGAGCATGTAAAACTCTACTGAGACTTACAAGCAGGCATAATCTTAGAATTATGTCAAAATGCACTCACCAGAAATAAACACACAAATGAGCGAAATATTACCACATTCGTCTCAGGTATGGTACAGTATAAAATGGCAATGCATATAATACGTTAAAAATAGCAAACAGGTACAAACAACAGATTTCTGAACTGAAATGTTTCTGTTATGTCTGTTCGGTATTTAGAGAGCACTAATATATTTATAGAGAGATCCAGTATTTGTCACCTGATCCCCCTTCTCATCTGTTTAAGTCATTCTCAGACAGCATGTGGAGAACCTGGCACACTACATTTTTTTATTATTATTATTTATCATATTTCACATATGATTCATTTCTAATTGGTAGAAAGGTGTTAATTCCTATTCCTATTTCTAAAAATGTCAAGCTTTTTGAAGAAAAAAAAAGAAAGCATTTGTTTTTAAGATATCTGACGATCGGATGAAAAAATTTTCCGAGCTTTTGGAAAATATGCTTGAATTCTCAAATGCTGTACAGTTTTTAACATAACATATAGTGTGCAAAATTTAAAGACTCTATACAGTGTGATTTGCAGAATTATTTATCAATGCTTTACTTTGAAAGCACACATATAAACACACACACACACACATATATATGAAAGAATATAATATTTTCATATGTGATGCCCATATTGTGTAGATACATTAAGCATAATGGCGAGCAAAGCTATCCATTAATAGTGCTTGTCACTGTAGTGCAAATCCTTGTAGGCTATTTCTATTCCACCAACTGTGAAATTTTGTTCTTGCGAGATACCAGTAGAAGGAATGGGAGAGTCATCAATATTTGGGCTCTCACACACCCTCATCATTGAGACAGGGGAAATGACTGCCTCTCGGGTTACTTTTTTTTTTTTTTTTTTTTTTTTTTTTTTTTTCTAATTGCAGTTTTACCAACGGCAACAAGCCTAAATATCGTTTACACAGAATCCCAACATTTAGGAGATAAAAATATCTCCTAAATGCTCCGTTTCTTTTCACCATTTTATTTACATCATTATTACAACAGGCTCTACAATACCTTATTACGAGCACACCAGTATGTGAAATCAATCACTGAGCACCCCATAAACCTGGTGTGCATATCGCATATGTCAAGAACACCTCTGCAAAGACTCAAACCCTCCTCTTAGCAATGCATTAAATCTTTTTTTGATTATTCAGCATCACCCCCTTGATGAATTAATACAAATCTAGAACTGGTCCAGTTTAAAATACCTCTGCACACGACACACATTTCTCACAATCAGTTACAGGAGAGACAAAATATTTATTCATTAATAGCAAACAAGATGCAAAAACACAATTTCACATGATGTATTTAAGGCAGCTAAACGCCAGCAGCCAAAATCAATCAGAGAATTCTGGGTCTCGCTGACGAGGCATAAATTTACCTGAGAAAATAATTTGTGCACCATTTTTATTCAAATGTCCATTTAAAATATCAATAAAAAAAATACACTCGGACTTTTAACTGGGTGCCTTTAGCTATCTATCTAGCTATCTATCCATCTACTTAGCTATCTATCGACATCAACAAAGTTACACTGCAACTCCAGAAGCTCTGCAAATAAAATAAAAGGCAAATAGTTCTCATCAAAATCATTTTTAACATTTTCCTGCTTTGTAGTCTGTATATTTGGAGGAGCAATTGTTTTGTTACAAAGTGCATGTGGATTATAATGCTATCTGTAGTAACTGAATAAAAAAAATAATTCTGGAAATAATTATAATAAATAAAAATTCCTTATTAAAGTTTACTCAGTTTTGTTCATTATGTGTCATGGTTTATGTAGTGCAAGGGGGGGGGGACAAAAAAAAAAAAAAAAAAAAACAAGTCAAATGTGCACTGGACTGAAAACTATGTCTTGTGTTCCAATCTGTTTTTTTTCCCTTTATTTAAATTAATTATCTTTCCTGATATTCTGTTACACAATTATCTGAAGTACAATTGGTTTGATAAATTCTGGACTGGGAATCAAGCCGATATCAATCAAGCCTGCAGAATTCATTAGAACGAGTGAACCAAAAGGCAACCCGCTGCCGTCTGGTTGACAATTTTTTGTTCTTTCTTTATCAGTGTATTTAATTTGTTATATTGGCTTTCATTTGGCAGACCCCCTTATCCAGAGCGACTTATAACCAAGCATTTGAGGATTAAGGGCCTTGCTCAAGGGCCACTAGTGGCAGCTTGGGTGTGCTGGGATTTGAACCTGCAACCTTCTGGTCCAGAGCCCAAAACCTTAACCACCAAGATCCCACCTCCCAAATATAGCTACATTGTTCCAGGAGTTGAACGAGTTCCCCAATACAAATACTCTTTCAAAATGATACTGAAACACAAGGCCTGCTGCTTCAGTGTTATATTACACATATCTGCTCGAGGTTGCTGTCGCGGTTGAGCGGAGTGCTGTAGGATGAATCCCAGTCTCTTTCAAACACAGCCTGCAGCTGTTCTCTCACTGTGGATTCTGAGGAAGAAGTTGAAGTCTGATTCACCACCAACGCTGAACCCGCGGTGTTCACAAAGTAATCACCGGACCAGTTGGATGTTCCTGCAAAGCATGGAGGGAATGATGAGCGAATACAGTTCTGAAAAAAGTTCTGCTAAGACTCTTGTTGGTTGTGACACCTCGCTTGCGACATATTAGTTTATTACAATAATTACACTTATCTTTGTCCTCGGTTTTTACAAAATGCAGACACGCTTTTGAGCGCTTCCTGTTTAGATTACCACATAAGGTCCTGGCAGATTGGATGTGGAGAAGGTCCTGGAAGATTGCATGTGCGGAAGTTCCTGGTATATTGCCAGGTGAAGGGGAAAAAATGCACTGAGGAATTGAAATTTTAAGTTGAATCCGAGTCTTAATCTTAAATCTACAATTCCAGATTCGGAATATAGTTTCGATTCCCAACCCTACTCAAGGAGTCCTTTCTGGATGATTCATCCTCCTCCTCCTCCTCCTCCTCCTCATCCAACCATCAAGAAATATTTATTTCAATTGCATTTTTCTTTAATTTTTATAAATATAATAATCTATGCTTATTAGTTGAAGGGAGTAAATTAGTGATGTGTCGGGAACGGATTCATCGATATAATTCTTATGGGGAAATTCATTCTGATTTTTATTCCAAATTTTGTTCAAGTAACCGTGACTGAATTAACTTCTTTTTTTTTCCTTGTATGAATTTTTTGCTGACTTCCAATCCAGCATTTATTACACAAAAGATACCAACTGTAGTGGGAGAAAGTACTCTGAGACATGTGAAGTCACATAAGTGCTGGCATGTTCACATTTAACCAAAAGCTGTATATTTACAGTTCACAATACTTAAGTGATTCAAAATGTCATACCTATATAAGCAATTCTGTCTGTCACCATGTACTTGTTATGGTTCACACGAGCAAAGGGGATTTTCTTTTGACTCGGGTTGCTGGGAACAATGAAGATTTTCTGCAGAGAAAAAAATAAATAAATAATTAATAATAATTATAATGTTTGGACACTAGATTTGGTATTTATCTTGGTTACACTGTCTGTAAAATCATGTGCATGTAATGTGATCACTGGCAACGTGGAGTTGTAAAATATTAAATACAAATCAGATCTTCCTGCCGATTTGATTGCAAGTTTGCCACATATTGTCCAGGTTCAACATAGCAAATCAAAATATAATGTTTTTTAATTGTTCATTATTTCAATAGATACAAGTAAAATTTTAATTGCTTGGTGACAATATCTATCTACATTCATGCGTTTTCGAGAGGATGGTGTGTAACCTAAATGAATGGAGTACTGAAACATTAACTAACACTTTCTTCCTCTTAAACATGTGACATTAATCCCACGCCATTATAGAATTTACTGGTGAAAACAATACTCAGGCAGACACCGTTTGATAATGTTAATCTGATTGCCAGAGAGCGATTTTGGGTTCTTGGCTTCCTAAACAAAGTTTGCTGTAACCAAAGCGTGTGCTAAAAAGAACTTCTGAAATGAGGAAATGGTTTCTGATTCTGTGCAGTTTTAAAAAGCCTACTGTATTTGATGAATTGACAGCTCTGATTTATGCAACTATACAACTTTACACAGTCTCGAAACCTTTCATAAAACCTTCATGTCACTTACCACCTGAATATCCAGTTTACTCTTTGAATCCTGCACAGATGCAAGAGAGCGTAAAAATGGAAACATTAACGGAGAGGTGCTGCCCCAGCAGCTGATCAGCAAACGCACATGAATCTTTCTTTCGAATGCCACACGCCTCAGCTCAGTGTCAATATCAGCCCAGTATCTGGAATACATATATACGGTTAGACGGTTACTGAAACAGCACAAATATCAAATTCTCCAGAAATAATAAATGGACATGTACACGATTTCTGTGTAAATACATCAGCCAATTTTTAAAAATATAAATAAAAACACACATTATGTATACGTACATACACACACACACACACACACACACACACACACACACACACACACACATATATTATTTATATATATATATATATATATATATATAGTTTTTTAAAATGTATGAGCCAATTTTAAAAAACATAAATATATTTTATTTATATTCAAACAAAAAAAATGGCTGATATATATATAAAAACTAATTGTTTTTAAACAAGGTTTAACCTGACAATACATTTTCTTAATGTATTAATATTTATAAAAGTTTGCAGGAAAATTCAAATATTGTTAGATACCTCTGCAGGGAGAAACAAGGGTAGTCAGGCCTTGCTTGATATTATTTTGACATTATTTTCTCCATATAGTCAGTTAAAACACACACCTTTTAGAAAACGTGAACTCCATAGTAGGCAGGTAGTTCATCACAGCAATGTAAACAAACTGCCGTGCGTCGCTAATGACGCTTAAAATGGCCTGGAGGTCTGACGTTCTTCCTTCAGCACACAGAGATGGAGGAGAACTCTGCAAAGATATAGCTCTATACTGAATATACACAGTTGAATGCATTTGCAATAATAAATGGGTAATTGTGCATGTACTGTTCAAAAGAAACTGTTAACATTTTTTAAAGAGTAAGCATCTTAGAATTGACATATATTAGAATGTATAATTTGTTCCTCCAGGCTGATAATGAAATATCAGTATGTGTGTACAAACTGCTCAGTTGAATGACTGTTATTGTACCTGATCACTTTTTACTTATTTTGGAAAAATTTCTTGATAAGTTTTTTTTTCCTCAGGATGGTTGTGCCCCATTTACACAGCATGAAAAAGTTTAGTGAGTATAGAAATGATAGCTTTCACATTCACAAATATCACACATGCCAAGACATAAAAGCTTTGCTGATGACAGATCTCTTACCGACAGGTAAACTGTAGAGTCTGTCCCATTGATTGGCAGCTGCATTGGTGTGTCTTTGTTAAAGGTTGTGGTGTACTGGCTGGGCCAGGGAGATGGTATTTTCATGCTGTCACCAAGGAACCAATAGGCTTCAAAGATTTTCTCAAGGTCATCAGCAAGGCATTTACAGTCATACACCACAGCACCAAGCTCCTTCACCTGCGGAGTGAGCCAAAATATAAAAATAAAAGAAAGTGTGAATACATGAGAGAGGTGGGTGTGGCACAAGAGTGTGGGTGGGTTTGTGTGTGCATATCAAACATGTGTATGAAGCCATTTGGATTCAACTATTTTTGTGAATATAGCTCTTAAGTGTGGTTGTGTGAATGTATATATATATATATATATATATATATATAAATATATATATTGTAATATATGTTGAATTAAAATAATAAATAAATGTGAATAAGTTTGTTCCTTTTTTTTGTACTGGATTTACAAGCTAATATAACCGGCGATATAATTTCACCCAAAACATTATGTGCATGCTAGAAATGGCATTATAACTTCTGTAATCCCATTTGTATTAAAATAAAAATAACGTGAGCTACAAAGGCTACCTCATTACTATCCTTTACATGTTTATTGTATATACTGCTCACACTGACAGTGATACTGTTTACATGGACACTTTGCACATTTCACTTTTTATCACTGCTGCTGTACTTTGCACACTCGCCAAACTGGAACACTTTGCACTAGGTCGTTGTTGTGTTTTTTTTATTTTTATTATATTGTGTTAGTTGTTTGTTGTGCACTGTCTCGTGTTGTGAACAGAGTCTTGTTCTGTCTCTGCTCTGTTTGCACCAGGTTGCACACGATGCACTTTATGTAGCTAGGACAAACTTAGCCTCGTCCTCAGCATTGTGTTCTTGTGTTTGTGTTATATGTTGTTTTGTGTAAGCACCAGGGTCCTGGAGAAACGTTGTCTCATTTCACTGTGTACTGCATCAGCTATATGTGGTTGAAATGACAATAAAACCTCTTGACTTGACTTGAAAGGCACACGAAATTTGGTCAAAATTGATGGCGAGATGAATTTTGATCAGGGTCATATAGGTAGCTTCTGTTGTCATTATGATTTAAAAACACGTAGAGTGATTTATCCCTTATGATTAAACACGATTTGACAATAAATGGTTTCAGCCCACCACTAACCATGAGTAAAAGAAACGTTTTTGTGTTATCATTCATATACATATATACACATTATTTTTTGCGAGGGATAAGCCATAGCTGGATGTTCATTATAAGACTATAATACAGTTGCGCAATCAACATCTGCCCGAGGATTATCCCACTTATATTGCCCAATTTGTCAAAAGTGGCAAGTTAATAATATCATTTACGAAGTAATTGGACTTCATGGATAAAATAAATAATTCATGTGTATAAGTTATTTAATATGAAGGCTATTAAAAGTAGAATTCTGCTCTAAAGCATAAAGAGGCTGTGTATGATTACAGCATTTTAATAAATAGTCATTAGAGAGATTGCATGTGTGTGAATACCATGCATATGTCTGCATCTCTGCGAATATTTAGTCTGTTAGTGCTACATCATTGTGCCATTATAATATATATTTAAAAAATTTTGTTTTTCTTCCCCTGTAATCTAATGTGTGGCTCAGTCCATTTATCACAATTATTAAAAACAAAACAGAGTTTAACTGAAATAATGGTTAGTGGCTAACGAGATGGAAAGTACCCTCCATGCAAATATTACTGTACAAGGGAGATGTTTTTTTTTTTTTTATATCCCAGGAAATAATATTGAAACAAATTCATTCATTCATTCATCTTCTACCGCTATATCCGATCTTCTCGGGTCACGGGGAGCCTGTGCCTATCTCAGGCGTCTATGGGCATTAAGGCAGGATACACCCTGGACGGAATGCCAACCCATCACAGGGCACACACACACACATTCACACACACATTTATACACTAGGGACAATTTTCCAAGGTGCTAATCAACCTACTGTGCATGTTTTTGGACCGGGGGAGGAAACCGGAGAACCCGAGAAGAAAAACCCCCTGAGGCACGGGGAAAACATGCAAAAACTCCATCACACACACATGGCCGAGACGGGAATCGAACCCGGATCCTGGCGGTGTGAGGCGAACGTGCTAACCACTAAGCCACCGTGCCCCTTGAAACAAATTGTAGACTTTTATTAAGGTTATTTTACATATAATTCAATTTACGTATAATATAATTTACGTATAATAAAAAATCACCTGAGTTAAGGATCTCCAGTCCATGTTGGCACTACCGATGTAAATGTGCTTCTTATCAACCACCCAGAACTTGGTGTGCAGTACCCCGGATGTTAAAGCTCTCATATTTACATTCCTCACGTTGGCGCCTTAAAAGACAAGGCACAGCAAACAAGTCTGTTAAAAAGTCTGTTGAAACATTTTTTGCTAAATGTTTTAATGTAGATTCAGTTACAAGAAAAGAAAAGCTCTTCAAATCTTCTAATTGCATGGAAATGTACATAGAGACAGTTAAAGGAACACAAGAAGAGACATTGAGTGAAATGCTTCATTAACGTTAGGAATAAATTATAAATAACGGACGGAATTATTACTGTTCGAAATAACATATCAAATGCACTGACGATAAAACGGATGGAAAGTCAAACAGGAAAATAAACAAATACACTCAAAAAAACTGTTTCGGGTTTTTCGAGTTTGAGACAGAGTGAAAGACAGGCAGGAACTCGTCTTTAATCCACAGCAATAAGGAGATTACAAACTCATTACTGCTATCCACAACGCTGCACACACACACACACACACACACACACACACACAGACCTGCATTAATGAGCTCCTGAATGTCATGAACTGGCTGTCTGTCCCGAGGAGTGTTCACAGCAATGCGCACGGAAATTTTTCCGGACATCTTCACAAGTTCCTGGAGGATTTCTTCACCCTATAAAAAGCATGAACGCAACAATTAATAATGATAATAATAATAATCATGAATCATTAATTATACTTAATCTATTACCATGGCAAAGGAAAAACATACAGAGTGATGGATAGAAGAAGATGAAGAATATAAAATACTGATACACTCACACAAAAAATATATTCTAATAGAAAGAGAGAGGGGGGGGGTAGAAATACTGGTACACTAATACAGAGAGACACAAGACAGCAGACATGCGTCATGGCATAGAAAATGATAAAATAGAAAGGCGGATTTCCTAATCGTGCAAAACTGTCACCTGATTGGCAGTGGACTCGTTTGTCTTTGTGTCCTCATTAGTGAGCGTCCAGTAGAAGGAGGCAATATCTAAACTGCTCTGTGCCTCTGACAAGAGGCTTTGCCATGCCTGATAGATGGATGGGTGACCAACAGAAGAGTTGAATTCCATTCCTACAGGGATACTCTCCAACAGGACCAATCTGTAAACACAAATAAACACACATAAAACACTATAAGGTCATAGATAAATAGGGGATAAGGTACCGCTGTTGTCCAGAGGTTTTCAAGAAAGGTTGTGTGGCAAAAAGCAGAGGATATAAACATATGCAGAGACATATGCAGATACACAATATGGACAAAAGTATTGGGACACCTGACTATGTGACATTCATTCATTCATTCATCTTCTACCGCTATATCCGATCTTCCCTCGGGTCACAGGGAGCCTGTACCTATCTCAGGCGTCTATGGGCATTAAGGCAGGATACACCTTGGATGGAATGCCAACCCATCGCAGGGCATACACACACTCACATTCATACACACATTCATACACTAGGGACAATTTTCCAAGGTGCCAATCAACCTACAGTGCATGTTTTTGGACCGGGGGGAAACCGGAGAACCCGGAGAAAAAACCCTGAGGCACGGGGAGACCAAGAAAACTCCACACACACATGACCGAGACGAGAATCGAACACGGACCCTGGCAGTGTGAGGCGAATGTGCTAACCACTAAGCCACCGTGCCGCTACTATATGACGTTCTTCCTCAAATTCTTACCATAAACTTGGATCTCTCTGGATATCGTACAATAAAATATTGTATTGAATTCACCTTGTTTCACGACTTAACTTTATACTAACACACTTGTGGCTGAGGAGGCACAAATATCCACAACACCAAATCTAAAGATGCATCTTTAGTGGAGGGCTTTTATAACAGCAAATGGAGACAAAATGTGGAACTGACTTTTCAAAAAGACATATTTTGCTTTATAGTGCGTGTGAACAAGTTTTTGCTCTACAAGCATCTTTTTTATTACCTACCTGCAGGTGTCGGCGCAGGGCTGCATGGCCGGAGGATTTCTGTTTAGGCCAGATGTTATGAGGGCGGGAATAAGGAAGGTTTGGAAACTAAAGATCAAAAGCAGCAGAGCGGTGACAGAGGTGATGATGAGAATACACCTGGAATACTACAAAAACACACAAACACACAGCATTAAACAGACACAGAATAAGAACAATTCAAACACATTCTCTTGTTGCACACGGATCTCCATAGTGTCCTGATAGCTATCTCATAATGAATACTAAGGCATAATCAGTAAATATAAACAGCAAATTTAAATCTGTAAATTTGAGTATCTAAGTATGTGTAGGCTAGATGTGAGTAGATGTTGCTGAGGTCGTGCCATGATAGACTTGTATTAAAATCATGAGTATGAAAATCAGAGTTTGATATATCCCCACGTACCATATTTAACAATTAAAACAACCACTAAAATGACATAGAATTAATTTATTAACAAGAAATGAATATTAAAAGAATAATTTCCAGTGTGAAATAAATATAAAATAATGGATTACTTTATAGTTATTAATCGCAATTAAATATTTTAATTATCTCTTGACAGCAATAATATAAATCTTTTAATTCTGGGTAACAATTTAGACCCAGCATGTCATCCAAGACATTTCAAACTTTAAACAAAAAATTATATCCTTAAACACTGTTCAATTTTTTTGTCAGTCCCTTAAAAAAATTAAAACATTAAAAAACTACTGATATATAATAGATATTTTATTACTGATAAACCTAGGAGTCTAAGCTTTTGTCACTTCTAAAGCTCTTTTTTCTGTTTACTGATCATTTAGCCCTTTGCTGTTTTGTGGGCGTCACCAAATGTTGTTAGCAGTTGTTGTACATGGGCTTGATAAATTGCAGGTGATTACAAAGAAAATCTGCATTTAAAAGTAATGGAAAATACAGACTTTTTTTATTATTTGTTTCAGGACAGTGATTAAAGTGTTGGCCTCTGGACCAAAAGATCACTGGTTTAAACCCCACCACCACCAATCTGCCACTAGTGGGTCTTTGAGCAAGACCCTTAATCCTCAATTACTCAGTTGTACGTCGATCTAGATAAGGGCGTCCACCAAATGCTGTAAATTTTCTTACAGCAAAAATCGTACAGAAAAATCACTTTCTGTACGTCGCGCTGGATAAGGGCGTCTGCTAAATACCGCAAATGTAAATGTAAATGTAAGATTGTGTCTTATGTGTCTTTTAAACCTTGTGAGGCTTCAGAAGGCTCTCCCTGGAACTTGACTCCACATCAGTCATCTGAAAGAAAATGAATTAGCAAATTACATACAAACAAATTGCTTATTATTTAGGAGTTAGTCTGATAAAGGCCAAGTGATTAAAGGTAGCCATGAGCCTTTTTTTTTTTATTATTATTTGTATCTCTAATCTATATAAATTACATTCTAACATTTTAATATAATTGACAAAAGAATGATTTTTTCCTGCTCCACATTCAAGTAAAAGTAATTTTACCTCTTCATACTAATACACTAACAAACTCCTGATGCAGATACACTTACCAGATCACATTTATGTTAAGACTTTAAAAATGCAAAATCACACAAAACCGTACCTTTTCATATGCAACATTAAGCTTCATGCTGGCAGACATCAATACACTGGCAGTGAAACAGGAAATAGCACTACAAAAAGAAATGTCACAAACACATAGCTTTATCACATTCTGTTCTCGATATGCTTAGAACTTTAGTGCAATACCTCACTCTAAACAAATTCCTCTTTATGATCAAGACATGGTAAAATGGTGAGAAATAGGTATAAACCAATAATCACTTGACTGCAGATATCCAATGGAACACATCCCAGTAATTAGGACAATTATGTTCATAACAACCGCCAGAGAAAAGAAAAATTATTTCTACATCCTTATTACTTCATCTTAGCAAAAATAATACATTTGTTCTACTCAGCAAAATGCACATTAGTCCTTATATTGTTGGCCATCTGCAATTACTGTTAGAAATATACGAATATAAGAACACTTTGCAATGATCTGTGGCACCTTTGTGCCATTTCTGCATGCATACAGCGAGTGTACACGTTCGTCAAAGCCCTTTATAAACAACCATTGTTCCTAAACACTCAATGTTTCTCTATATGAAGTGTTCAGTCAGTGTATAATGCAGAACATACTTGAGGGGTGTTTTGATGACCGTGCACTCTACTCAACAAACACACATACTCTCCTGACACACAATACACCCTAAAAGCAGAAGTGACTTTTCTAGTCATACGGGAAAAGAAGTGACCTCTTCAGTCCTTAGTCATGAGGAATAAGTCCTGTGTTACTGAAGCACATCGTGTCTTTTCTAATAGTAGTTTGAAGGTCATTTAAAAATTCGGCACATTATTACAATAGAGTAGAAAAATGACATTGCTGTATTACCACCAAGATGTCGTTCTTGCCACCAAACCAAGCTTAATTAAATTATTGTGTTTAATTAATACAATTTTACAATGTATTAATTGAGAAACACTTGTAAAAGGGTTTAGGATGTGACTTGATTCTTTTGTTTGTTTTTTTTTCCTCGAAAAATCAAGCAATAGCACTGCTTATTTGTTTAATGCCAACTTTCTAACTTAAAGAACAATGTTCGGTGTGCTATGTATATTTTGTTTTTACAACAATTCACATTCTGTTGGATGCTGCTTGATGGGATAGATTATGTGAAAAAGTTCAGATTTTAAAGCCTCCTGATACTAGAAAAATGCTAAAAAGACAGTGTGTGTGTTATACGATATGAACACTGAATGACAATGACAATGACATGAGAAGTGAAAACAGATCACGAAGATAAACTAAACAAAATCATGGTTGTATTTGAGAACGTCACAAATAAACATGTTGTTGAGTGCATCAGTCTAATATCAATTGAAATGAGTTTATAAAGCCAAATTTACATATTTATTTATATTTTTTCAAGCTTAAATTTGAGTCAGAGTAAAGGGAAGTCTTAAGTCTTATGACATGGGATATCCTCAGTCCGGTGTGAAACTGAAAGTTTCTCTTATATAATAAAAAAAAAAAAAAAAAAAAAAATATATATAATATATATATATATATATATATATATATATTATAGATAATATTATAATATTACCTTTTGTAACAGTTACACGGTTATGATATTGTCCTATTTTAATATCACATACTTTTCTTTTCTTTTTTCTATCTTGCTGCTGACATGATTTTTCCTTAGACAAAAAGAAGAACAATAATGATAACAAAGATTGACAGGAGAACAAAAATACTCCCCTAAATATTTCCCAAAATGTAGAAATGGGAGTTGGTTCCTCTGAATTATTATTATTATTACTACTACTACTACTACTATTATAGACCAACAGAAGCTTCTCATATACACAGATCGCTGGCACACATGATGTTTATGGACTTGTCGAACATTTCCTGCCTTTATTTAAGGAACTTTTCTATCTAGCAAAACAACTGAAACATGAATAACGTCTGTACCTAGTTATTGTACATTGCACTTATTGCACACAATAAACTTTGATTAACGCAGCATTATAACGTATACAAGAAACATAACGAATATCTACTGATCAAACATCAGTCTCACCTTTAATTGCGTTTTCCTTCACAGTAAGCAATCGGCTATTATCATAATAATCAATAATTAAAAAGAAAAACCCAGAAAACACAAATGTGTTTAAAATGCTGCGGCACCGACATCTATCTCTATTTACAGCTTGTTTTCCCCTCTTCCTCGTGAAATCACGTGACCAGAGTTTAAGCAGCCGACCAATGGGCGTGCTATGCGACGTCATACTGCGATTACGTCCCTCCATAGAGCCAATTTATAAATATTTTTTTTTTGTACATTACAAAAAATAGCGAATAAATGTCTGGAAGGCTTTTATATCCTTCTATATCCTTTTATATCCTTTTATATCCTTTATATCCCACACATATATCCTTCCCTCCCTGCCGTAGTTGAAAAAAAAAGTGTATTAATTTGAATACAATATGTTCAGTAATGGCGTTCTGGTGATTGTCCAGAAGATGGCGCCAAACGACATTTTCTGAATGGCCAGCCAATGACTCGATCAATCTACCTACGTAATTGCTCTATTTATTTCTCTCTATGTTACTGGTTCAGTCTCTTTCATTATCCCGGACAGGGTCTAGGTGGATCCGGGATTTGTTCCTGGAAGACTGACGTGAGGACTCAATACACCCTGTATTGGACACTTTATTACACACATATTCACCCACATATTAGCACCAATATATATTTCATGCATTGCATGCTTTCATACCATATGCAGGCGTTAAATCAGCAGTGCTCTCCTCTCCCCCACCCCCACCAGAATTACTAAACAATGTGAATTTAATTCACATGACTGCTGCTGGCATTTACACGTTCCCTTTCATCTTAAACAGGCAAGCAAACAAACAATTTAAAAAATCAGTTGCTGATTTGTTCATTATGTATTGTCAAAACTTACGATGTATTTAACTCTCACATTTAAGATATGCATATTATAGAATAAACCTCTTAGATTAAAATAATATTGGAAAAAATAAGAGAAGTAGTGACATTTCCGAGAATAGAAAACGTTTTTAAAAGACAATGTGATTGCATAAATACAGCAGATAATAATGTAGTTTATTTCATATTT
This sequence comes from Kryptopterus vitreolus, assembly GCA_030449085.1. NCBI lineage: Eukaryota > Metazoa > Chordata > Actinopteri > Siluriformes > Siluridae > Kryptopterus > Kryptopterus vitreolus. The sequence continues at coordinate 8,474,080 of JACRUU010000027.1, read as the reverse complement.
ATTTATTTATTTTATTTTAAATAAGAGTATATCAATGAATTGCTATGCCACTTAATCTTGGAGGCATTGTTGTGCTTGCCTAAAGAATTCAAGAAAGAGAAGCGAATAGTGCCAGTTAGAAGATAACACTGGTTGTTATGGTAATTCTTTTTTTTTTTTTATCTACATCATGCTGCAGGGACTTTAAGTGCTACTTTAAGCCACCATCACACAACAATCATATTGGCTTGCAAATGTTGATGGTTTAGTAAAATCAGTTTCTGGAGGGAAAGTGGTGGGAGGATCATGTCATCCAGCTTGTGTGTTATTTAAGTTTCTTTATAGTTCTCCGTTACATGCTGCCAGACTGCAAAGACATTAAAATAAAATAAAATAAAATAAAAAGCATTAATTGAACCACACAGATATTTGATTTGCCCTGTTGTGTCATTAAGCACAATATTTGCTCATTCCTTTATGATTAGAGTAGTCTAAATGAAAGATGAGGCAATAGAATGTCTATTTTAAGACTATTTAAGATGTGATGTCTACAAACCTGATTCAAAGAACAAACTTCTACATACTGCCGTTGATAAAACTAAATACAATTCTGAGGCAGAATGTCTGGTGCCTACGTGCATTTTTCATTTTTACATTGGCAGAACGACAGTTTTATGGATTGATCGTGGTAAAACGGATGCAATATAAAATTGGAAGAGAAGGATGTGAAATCAACCTTCTCAGAATGGCCTTTATTTGTCACATATACATTACAGCACAGTGAAATTCCATGATATCACATTCTATCCATGATATCACATGATTCCATGAGTGTCAGCTACAGCACTGAGGGTTAAGGGCCTTGCTCAAGGACCCAAGTGTGGCAGCTTGGCGATACCGGGGCTCGAACCCTTGACCTTAAACCACTGAGCAACACCCTTACAAGACATATTTTGAATATTTGAATAAAGTATTATATGCGAGGGCCGGTCTCTACCAGTGTCTCCATGGCTTTACACATCTTTTAAATCATAAAGATTAGTTACCATATGCCATATTACAGTATTGTAATCATAATCCCAAATGTAGGAGCTCATGCAATGTACCATATTCCATTAATATTAATATATATATATATATATATATATATATATATATATATATATATATATATATATATATATAAGCATTAATACTAGTTCATCTCGGTTACTGGCATATTCGTGATACAGTTGGGGGTTTAACATTTAACGCTTTATAGCCTGAGGGCCGTTATGGGTGAGTCGAGAACCTCCGCCACAAATCCAGGATACAATTAAGGCGTCAAGGAAAAGAGAAAACACTCGATCATGCACACACCCACAGACACCAACGCACACGCACACGCACACACACACACACACACACACACACACACACACAAAAAACATGACGTTTATCTGCCAAATTTAGCATACTGGTAGGAGATTGAATTTGATCTGGGTTTGATCTAGTATTTTAAAAACACTGGATTTATTATTAATTTGACACCGTTTTGGTTATGTGCTTCAGGAAGTTTTGTGACACGTTTATGAGCCACATCCTGCTTACCTGAACAGGTGCCTCCAATTTGCTTAGATAAATATGTTCCTCAATAGCAAGTGAATGCAGCTATTAAACGTCCTCAGCTACATATCCGGGACTGACAACAGGATAAATGTGAAGGAGGAACAACTACTTCTTTGGTATTCAAGATCCTATTCTGTCAATGTTGTTCTCAATCTTCAATATTCTCAATTTGTTTTCTTGTGCATGTTTCACTATTGGATTTGAGCACATTTTATTTGAGTATATTTGAAATATGTTTTCAATAGCATGTGTGTAATCTAGAGTTTTATCAAAGAATCCTCTTTCTTAAAATTACACCTTTTTAAAGGGCCTTCGAATATGAAGTTATTGACAAAACTTTAAAACAAACAAAGAAAGAAAGAAATAAAGACACTGCTTTTAAAAAAAAAAGTCCTATTGTATTCTACTCCATATAGTCTAATTAATCGTCTGTATACAGCGATCTTAAATGCAATTCACGTGTTTTGATAGGATTCAGCCCTGGAGCAATTTGTAAACATCAGTCTTAATCTTTTACTGTCATTTTGATGCTCATTTGCATTTGTACTTTGGTTTATTTTCCTGCTCGAAGGTGAACTTTCTCTTTACCTTCAACTGTCTAAAAGGGGCCTGCAGGTTAGGAGCTGTATATGATTACTTCTTATCTTCCCTAGACACATTTCGACACATAGATTTATATAATTTAGGAAGGCTTACTTGTTTTTATATTTAATTATGAGAGAAAAGTTTTTTAGTCAGATAAACATGTAAATCTGTGAAGAAAGGATGTGTAACTGTAACATTATTTAACAGATATTTCTGGACCACCTTTAATGTTGTTGTAGGTCTTAAGCTTCTACCTTTAATCAGTTTCATCCAAGAACTCCCTGTTCATAGTAATAATCACTCTGCTGCCCTTTTTTCTCCACTTCATACATCATACATCTTATTTATAGGATGCCTCTTAAAGCGGCTAATAGGCACAGAATTTTATCGATGTAAAAGATGCTTTAACATCCCCCGTCAGTAAAACCTAAACAAAACGTCCTATTATCTTCGTATTTTAACTTGTCAACTTGAGGTAGTCTTCTCAACCATGAGTTCCTCCCTTGTTTACAGAGTGACATCAAATTAGCATGGCAATGCGTAACATCAGGGTTTAACAAAGCAGTCTTTCCTTCAGATCAATCAACATATGAAAAGATTTGCATAAAACAATGTAAATCAAAGTAATTTTACAGTTCGTACCATATTAAGGAACGTATGTATCACTCTTCATACTGTATCTAGCTGACTCTTTTCTTTGCTAACAAAAAAGACCCCCCCCTACACACACACCTTTTCTCACTCTATTTTATCTTCGACTGTATGTTGAATGTGATTCTGAAGTAAAACCACTAATAAAAGTAATTGGAAGCTTATTGGGTTGCGATTGAACAAGTTAATTCTTAAACCTTTCAAATCAGAGACATTCCAAAATATTAAATTTTAAAGGAATGCTTTAATAGACAGCGAACCTTATCAATCTGGTCTGACTGAGCTAATGAAGGTTTTTGAAACATAAGTTTTCCATACAGACTTTGTTAGCGATCACAGACCCAGAAAAATGTATCTTGGTGGTGGCGATGGCTTAGTGGTGGCTTAGTGGTAAGGCATGGGCCTCTGGGCCTGAAGAATGCAGGTTCAAACCCCACAACCACGAAGCCACCACTAGTGGGCCGTTGAGCAAGGCCCTTAACCCTCAATTGCTCAGTTGTAAGTCGCTCTGGATAAGGGTGTCTGCCAAATGCTGTAAATGTACATGTATCTAAGTTCCAGGAAGATTTGAGAATGCTTTAAACTCCCTTTTTACTTTCGGACATTTCGTCTCCACCCAGTTTGTGCTAACCTGTTGCAGTTAATTCGTGCCAATATGAAATGACGTTTTCTGCATGCTTGTAAAATTGTCACGTAAATTGTCCTGCTTGCACTAGAAGTTTAGATAAGCATTGGTTATAGAAAAAAATTTGTATTTAAAATAGTGTGAAATAGTGCTTTGTGGCAATTCTTTGTTACAACTTGACTCTTGGATTGGCTCGACAATGTGTCTAAGACAAGTATTCGAGCTGTGTTTTTAACCAATTTGCCTAAAATGGAGTAAACCTTTATTTTGCTTTGTTTGCTTAGTGTTAACTCAGTTAGCACTTGCCAATCATTTTACTACACATGCAGCTGTTACACAAGTCACAACACATTAGGGATGTCTATGAGTTGATAATGAGAAATGCTAATCGTCTGACAGTAGGAATTGGTACAAACAAACATGATGCAAAATAGCCAGCAACTAAATGCTAATCGCTCGCAACCGACGGAACAAATTATGAGAAATAAAGTATGTTTGATGCACCTTAGCATAGATTTACCCTTTCCCTGCAATCAAAAAAAGAAAGAAAGAAAATAGAGAAAATGGCTGGGCTTCAAACAGTTAAATGCTGCAGTTTTTATTTTCATTTTTACACTACCAGAGGCGGAGCAGCACCCAGAGTCATAAAGTGGGAAAACACGCCAACTAAAACAAGGGTGTGGGTCACAGCCAAGCATTTACTGTGACTTTATCGAAAATGTGAAGAGAGACAGAAGTATGCTGGAGGTATGCTGGAGGCGACTATCATGACATAGACAGATAGACAAACAAATATATGGAGAGATATAGATATGGAAACAGATTGAAAGAGAGCGGCAGACTTACAGATTAATAGATGATAAGCAAAAGTCAGACGGCTATTTACATTATCTCCGTATATGAATTGCCATTCACGTGTACTTTGCGACTTCTAGGCCTCTGCTATTAATGCTACCAACGCTACTCTTTTGCAGACTATCAAGGTGTTTCAACATAAAGATGCTTTCACACATAGCTATGTACTTTTTAATACTTTAAATGATAATTATTTAGAAAAGCCATGGCTTATTCTTTACAAATATAAATACAGTGGTACGATTGAATACTATCATTTTCACCTTATCACTTAAATGACAATTCGAGAAAATTGTATACAAAATAAATTCACTACAAAGTATTTACTTTTAACATGGGTTAAAAGGTTAATGGAATTCTCAGCTTGGAGAAACAGTAATAATCAATACTGTACATGCATATACAGTTTTATTTGGTTATAGAACAGTATGATAGCCAGAGTGTTAACCATTTTAGTGCAAGATTATTGGCTTGTTTGCAACATGTTTATATAATTTGTGAGTGCAAAAATGCTAGGATAATGCCAAAAGCTGCCAAATGTGAAATGCTGAAAGCATGTTGCTGTTTAATTTGACACAAGTCATGTGATCATCTTGACTTTTACTTTAACTAAACCCTGTTATACTAAATACTCTAAATAAAATACAATGATTTAATCTGGGAGTTTTTCTTTCATATAGCTGTGTAGAAACAAATACTAATAAATAGAGGCACATTTTGAAAGAATTATTAGCAATTGAGAGACTATGTTAGAAAAATAGACATATGTGTGTGTGAGTGGGTTGGGGGGGGTTGGTGGGCGGTTGAGTTGAGAGGGTTTTACAAACAGTTTGTTCACCAAGGTGAAGAGATAAAAGGGGCAGATGGGGCAGTTTATTCATTACCCATCAAACCCAGATGATCTACGGGAAGAGGAGCATGTAATATCGATCTGAACTTTTGCACAATTTAAATTTAATAGAAATTTGGAAGTTTATAAAACAGACTGCACGTTCACTCCACCTGACTGTAGAAATGCCGGCATTTCTCATTGTGTCTATTGTGTCCTAGTTTTGTGCTTTTGAGTCTTTGGGATGCACCCAGTTAAAAAAAATCGCTCTGGCATCATTTTAAGACGAGGAATATGAATTGAATTGCGATTGCATACATGAGTTAAAGTACCTGAGATGATCACATTATGTTTTTCCGAAGAAATAAGAAATAAAAAAATTTAGGGTACATTCACTTTTTCTTTTTTACAAATAGTATGAAAAAGGTCATTTTGACAGCAAAAGAACAGGCAGGGTAACTCTGACTCTCTTCTCGCTCTCTGTGCTTATCAGCTCATGTCCTTGGCCCTGTAACACCTGTAGCAAAGTTATAAATTAACTAGCACTTCCTGCTGTTTCCAGACCTCATACACACACACACACACACACACACGCACACACACCCCTATACATACTGCTGTATGAAGGTGAGGCTCTACTCATACAAGAGAGTTATTAAAATAAAAAAGGGGAAGGGTCGTATAGCACTAACTGCTGTTCTGTTAAACAACACAAGCGTTATCAATAAATCTGTTATTACTACGGCATCATTTGTTCCACTCTTCTTATTGTCTCCATTAGGATTTCCCCCAGGTTTTAGCACAAAAAAGAAATAGGCAATTTGTTCTAGGTAATTCTCAGTTTCATCCTGAGATAAACTGGCATCCCATTCAGGGAGGCGTCCTGCAATGTGTCCAGTGATTAGTATTTAGGAAAACAATGACGATAAAGTATTTAATAAAATAAATGAACGAATGAATTAATGGTTCGAACATTCCATCTTTTCTTTATTGATATATAACATGAACTGGCAGATTAAAAATTTAATCGGATATTTTTTAAAGCTCCTTTTTCACAAAAACTGCTTTAAAAGAAGCCTTTAATGAAATAAGGGCTCTTGCTGATGATAAAGCAACAATTGCCATTGCCATAAAACTCTGCTCTCTTGCTTTCAGCACTCTCGGCCAAAGCAGCAAGGTGGCTATAAGATACTAAACTCAGTGGCAGATGGAGTTTAGAACTTCAGCGTGTTCTGCCAAGGTTTGGGAATCAAAAATCGATTCAGATTCTGGAACTGTATAATTAAGATTAAGAATCAAATACTTATAAATTAAAATTAATTCAAATTTGAATTGAATAAAAATTTTTATTCCTCTTATCGATTCCTGGGTGCATTTTTTCCTCCACTTGCCAATCTGCCAGGACCTTCCACGCATAAAATCTGCCAGGACCTAATGTGGTAATCTAAACCTCACTTTAGAAGATCAACCACGGGAACTCTCAAAAGTGCGGCTACACTTTGTAAAAACCGAAGACAAACCTAAGTATTCTAATAAACTAATGTGTTGTAAGCGAGGTATCATGACTAACATGACCAAGATTCTGTGGTTGGTTCACCATTTGGAATTCAAACTGGGAATCGATAAGAATCAGAATCGATCACATATAAATGACTCCTAACCGTAGTTCTTCCAATACTTTTTAGTTCATTAAGGAATTAACATCTAGATTTAACAATTAACAAGTCAATCGGCAATATTCCCAAAGCTTCACTACAACTTAAAGAGAAACAGAAAAATTAAGCCGATTAACTATAAATCAAATAATGCTCGCTCAGGCGCATGGTGCGATCATATTTTTTAGTATTTGGCAGTTGCGTTTATTTACAGCCACTTAAAGTTATCCTATTTATCCAACATAAATGTTGAATGGCCCAGCACTGACAGTGCAGGGATTTTTAACTCCCAACCACAAAAGAACCGGAAAAGAATCTCCAGCAATTTCATTCTTGAGCTCTTTACTTTAATCATTGATAAAATTGCGAGCGAATTAGATTTTAAAATCGAACAATATGTGTCAGTGCAATAATTGTTACATGGGAATTAACTAGTATAAGTGTTTCATTGTTGTTTCCAATATTGTTTTAAGCAAGGCCCAAAGCATCTACTTGCTACCTGACTGCTCCAGTTTGAGCCCGGGCTTTAAATGCTCTGTCTCTTATAATTTCCTCCCACCCTTTTAAAAATGATTCCAGGTTTTGGATTGGCTATTTTTATTGCCGCATTGAGTGAATGAATGCATGAATGTATGTGATATGGAATGAGTAGGAACTGCCTTCAGCAGGTATGCCTAGCTTCCACCTAGGAAAGGCTTAAACTCTGACTTAACCCAGAACAAGGGAAGAAACGCTTTAATTTTCTTCAGTATAGTAAATATATGTGTTCTATAAGATTTCAACCAATAATTTGATATGATCCTATCATTTAAAGCTCCGGTAGAGGACAGAGAGCACACACTATAGTGATACAAGCCTTTAAAAAAATTGCAGAAGTGACTGGAACCAAGGGTAATGTGTGGCACCAGGCAAAGTCAAACAAGAGATAATCCATGTTAAAGTAAAAAAAAAATGAAACAGGTGAGGGTCATAACCAAGTACAATGAAACAAAGAACTTGGAAAGCAGTGCTTGGATTTACCAACAATGCACGCATGATAAGGCTGTAATCACACAATGAAACAGCAGGGAATATACAGACAATCTAATCAAGTCCTAACATGGCATGGGGGACCACAAGTGAATAATAAAACAGTGACAGACTGGGGTGAAGATAGAACTAGAACACTGTAAAGCACACTATAACATGTTAATGTAAACAATATGTCATTAGATTGTTGCATATTACCCTGTAAGCATCATCAGTCAGAGATAGTTGCATAAATTGGGATATTTAAGCCGACATTATGGGTGGAATTTTCCAACATGTTTAGAATTTCAGGCTTTGTGCTTTTGTGTCTTTGAAAAAAGCACAATATCTGTATATATCTGCATATAATGCAGTAGTCAATTTTTCATATAGGCATTTACATGATGTAAGGTGAATAATACTATAAATATGTTAGGAGTGTTTAGGTGGGGATGAGGTAATTCTATGTTTCCAAGGGGGATGACTATGTCACTTTGTACATTTGTATTTCATGGCTAGTAAATATACTGACACACAAGTCTAATTTGCAATAGAAAGGAAAAAATAGTATTGTTTTTCTGTGTCCTATTTTTAACCTTATTCGACTTGAAAATGTGTGTCGCCTTTAAAATTGGAGCTGGGTGGAGCTCGGCATTAGTCAGACCGCTTACCTGCACACTCGGGTCTGACCAATCATTAATGTGGATGGTATGTTAGTGTGTCTTATCAGTTAAGGCACTGAATGTGTGTTATCAGTAAAAAAAAAAAGAGAGAGAGAGAGAGAGACTGAATGTGTGTTATCAGGGCGAAGTAGACCACACAAACACAGTAAGAGAGAAAAAAAATCACTTGCATTCTTATTCAGACTGCGTTGGCCTCAACGGTCTGACAAATTTCTTTTGAGGTACAAAAGAAATAAAGCAATAATAAGAACCACACTGAGCATTTAGTTCGATTATTTGGAGCAAATTCTAATACTAAGTTTTTATTAAAAAAAAACATACAGGAATGAATTAAGTATAGATTTAAGGTTTTATTTATTTATTTATTTATTTATTTATTTTTTATCTTATTAATATACGTTTTACTGGAAAATTTCTCTCAATTGGTGCAATGTACAGTAAATGTTAGACATTTATATGTTAAAGGCATTTTAAACCATTCACAAATATTTCAGTATTAGATTGATCAGGGGAGATTTCTTTGTTATATAAAATGCATTTCAAGAAAATAAGAGCAACATAAATGAACACCAAACTATCTTAATGTGACTGTATAATGGAAACACATTCACATACACACAATTAATATATATATATACAATGTATATATATATATATATAATATGTAAAATGTAAAATATATAATGTATATACGTGTGTGTGTGCTCATATAAATAACTGTGAGATTTGTTATTGCATGATGGCTGAGAACATAGCAGTCTGATTTGTAAGCATTGCTGTTTTTATCAGCAGTGTATTTTCATTTCCTGGCGAATAAAAATTGAGTATGTCTGGTCTGATTGAACAGAACCATCTGCTAGCAACCAGAGTAAATATGAGTACAATACACTCCACCTGTGCCTCGCTCCACCACTAAATCCCTCCTGTTTGAGTGGTTGGGTAGTATATATGTGCGTGTGTGTGTGTGTGTGTAAATTTACATTGTCTAGAACATCATAGTTTATTATCAGTCTGCCTTCTACCTCTTAACCAATGGATGCTAATGCCACAGAGGTGACAAGTTTTATTCAATAACCAACTGTCTGAACTAAAATATTGATACCCTGACCAGGTTGATGTGAATATGAACAACTGAAATTCAAACTGCATTGCTATAATATCTAATGTTATAAATGAGTGATTTTAATGCAAGTCCAACCAAGGGCATCGTATACACACAAATCCACACTCTCATTAACACCTGGGGCGCCATTTAGACATAACCAATCCACATTTTGGCGAGGTGGAACAAAACAAGACTAAGACGTGCTATCCTTTGGAAATATTAAGCAAGCACTGAGGATTGTGTACTAGTTTGCAGAGGACTTTGTCAAAACATACAACAACTTAGGATTGGTTAAGTTACTGATCGGAAGGTTGGGGGTTCGAGCCCCACTATCACCAAGCTGAAAATCTTGGGTTCATGAGCAAGGCCCATTTAACTCTCTTTTCATCAGCTGGCATGGCAGCTTCGAAACCAGCTTTGATATGCAAAGAACCAATTTCACTGCGCTGCAATGTAAATGTAACAAATAAAGGCTTTTCTATTTTGCTATCCAGTATGGTCAAATAGATGTTAGCTCAATACGTTCCTATATCAGTGTACACATGTGAATTTTTTTTTTTAGCAGAGAAAAGCTGAACTAGTATCCACCTGCCCTAGATTTAGCTAGCTTGCCATGTACCCATGGTAACGCCCTCTTTCAAACGACAAAAACAAATACAAGCGCTAATCAGAACAGTAAGGAAAATGTACACTACATAGCACAGAGATTACTCATAGCTGGGAACAAATGCCAGCTACATGACAAGGCTGACCTAAGTTTGTGCACTGTCAAATCCAAAGATTTTTTTTTTTTTCAGATTAGTTTATTGTTTATTTGACAGCAGGTTGCTTATTTTATGAGAGGCAGAGAGAGACAGACATATTTCGCCCCCCCCCTCCCCTACTCTCTGTCGCTCTCTTTTTCTCTCTCCCTCTCATTGTGTAGCAGATTGACCCTCTCCTTCTTTTCTTTCCGTCGTTAATGAGTAACTGTGGGGCAGCCATGATGAAACGTTGACATTTCTCTCTGATTATTCTTTCTTCCTTTGTTCCTGAACCTAGAGTGTTTGCTTATAGCCTGGGCGGAGCACAAGAGAGATGGAGCCAGAAAGAGGCACAGAGACAGAGGCTGGGGAAGTGGGGGTGGGATTGGGCCTGTCTGGTGTTTGTTGACAGTGTTTGCTCAGTGTGGTGGGGTCCTAAAGTCTCAGATGACAAAATGGCACTCAACAGCATTTAAGATGCATTGAAACATACTGTTGAAGAGCAGGTCAGGCCTACCTGCTTTTGAAACCACCCACGTGAAGGCCACTCTGTATGTGTAACATGGCTGTCAGGCACGTCAGATAGAGAATCCGTTTGTAAGGTTTAGCAGTAAGTTTTTATTGAGAGAATGCTAAGCTTACTATTAGCTTTACATTCAAAGCATTTAGAAGGCGGCCTTGTCAAGAGCGACATAGAAAAAGTGTCTCTATCTATGAATAAATTAACATCTGTTGACCTACTTAAGACACAATCAGCCTTTAACTCGAGTTGCAAATAGGAAGAAAAAAGTGCTAGTTCAAAAACGCTAATTGCTAAAAGTTAGCTTAAATTCTCCTTGCTGTTAAAAACTGTCAAGTATTGAAAACATTAACAGCTTTGGGAACTGATCTGACGGTCAGTATATCATCCAATTTGTGTCATTATCTTCACAAAATACGGCACCGAAAATATATTCATGTAAATTGAGGAAAGGTACTGAATCCACATTGACGCCTCCTACAGTTGTTTAGCCTATTGCATGTAAGATCATTAGGTGGGTTGGTGCTACGGTCAATAGACTCCAAGGTTTTTAAGTCCCGTAAGCCTGCTCGTGCGGGCCGCCCATGTTGAACCAATTATCCCTAAAAATGCACCCTAGTGTCAAAGCTACTAGGGTATTTTAAGTTAAAGAACACTAAGTCTAGGTGTGACAGACCTAATATAGGACTGACTGGGATTTAATTTACCAAACCAGACTCCTACTTCCAAAGCCAACATCCAACACAGACACACACAGTTACACACAAACAGACACAGTCACAGTCACTTGCTCATGAGCCCTCGCTAAATTCTGTCTTTACTCAATCACTCTTTTAGTATATACAGTGTGGGCTGTACAAAGAACTGTGTGTTAAGGAAGGAGAGAGAGAGAGAAATAGAGAGTGAAAGATGCAAGAGAGGTGGAAAGTGGTAAAGAAATAGAGAGAGAGAGAGAGAGAGAGAGAGAGAGAGAGAACTGCTCCACAAATAAAATCTTTAATTTCCCAGAGCGGATGTTTTGCAGGAAACTGTGTGAGGATGTAGCAGTCTCTCCACTTTATCCCTCAATCCTCTGCTTCGCTGTTGTAGAAGGTATGTAAGTAGTACCCGTAGCTGTCTCCATTGTTCTTATAAGTCTTAATATTTCATAGAAGAGTTCTTAATTTGTAAATTACATCCTGTGTCTTTTTTACCCCTTATGCCCTTATTTTGTCATAGGCTCACAGAGTAAGAATTGCCTAGTGGTGTAATAGATTGTTGTCTGTACATAAGACAATAAACTAATAAAATATTCCCATTCATTCCTCGGGAATAGATACTAGGGTTCTAAACATGTAAAAGTACTGGTTTGAAAACTGCTTAAAATATAAATGTAAAAGTAATGTAAGGAAAAAATGGCATTCAGGACAAAAGCTTAGGCCGCGTCAATTGCAAACGTCTCTCTACAGAACTCCATACTGTAGCCCATTTGCAGAGGACGAAGAGAAAGCACCCATTTGATAAATGAGCCACTAGTGGAGAAATAAGGAAAAAAATTCAAGGAATAATCCTTTTTAAGTAACGACCCCAACACTGTTTATGTCCTTGCTGGAGTGTGACGTGAATTGTGTCGTGTGCAGGTGAGATAGATCGCGTACAAACCAATAGGGTGTCGGAATGATATATATTTATATCTCATCCAGTCACAGTCACATTCACTCTATCCGGATGGCGCCATTAATCCGTATAGGTTTTTTTTTTAAACGTTGACAAGCCAGAATGAAAACGAGCCGAAATGAAATAGGAGTAACGAGGCTATTTTTAAAATGTAAAGTGTAGAAAGTACAGGTAATTGCGTGAAAATGTAATGAGTAGAAATAAAAATTTGGTTGAAAAATAATTCCTCCAGTAACATATAGATTTCACAAATTTCTACTTAAGTAAGTTAAGTAGGTATTTGTACTTTGTTACTTGACACCTGTGGTAATGGTTAAATATTGAATTTGTCGCTTCACTCTTTTAATATAATATGTAATCAGTACTCAAAATATTCATTCCATAAAAAAAAATGTAAACTTATCTTAAAATATATACATAGGAAAATAAAAGTCCTCTAGCTTTTTTTCTAAGCTATATTACTTACAGTAAGTACTGTAGTCCCCAATTTACAATGGAAATGCATTCCAGTAACACTATTGTAACTTAACCGCGATATCTGTATTGGGTATTAAATAATTTGTTAATAATTTAATATAAATACTTTGTTAAAACAGAGCAATTTTCAGTAATTTGTAATCTTATATGTATATATGTAGAATATATGTATGTGGCAGCTAGCATGTAGATCGGTGCAGGAATGAAATGAGGCTGGTTTAGTAAGTCGAGGAAACAATAATTTAAGCATCACACCTGTAAAAGATGAGGTTGTTTCGTTGCTGATAAAAAAAGAGAGATCGAAGAGCAAAAATATGCCTTTGAAACTCCAAAAATAAAATGCCATGGAAAAGTAACTACAAGATAACTGAATTCTGTCGACCAGTGAGGAGAGTAAGGTGGAAGAAGTGTACTGGACCTGGTCCCAACATATCACATACTACATATATTTTGCTTAAACTTAAGGGAAAAAAAGTACAATATTTTTTGAAAACTGACTTCCTTTGAAACATAAACATTACTTTTAGCAGTTGGGAGTAGGCATTAACACTTAATGAAAAGAGATGGCCATAAGTTAACAGAAACATGCAAATACACTGGGACAGCTTTATTATGTCAATCCATTACATAAAAAAAGAAACTGGGATTACTGTCATTTGTCATTATTCTAGGTACTAATAATGAGTATATTTATAGCATATATCAGTTCTCAAGTACCAAATTGTGCTCTGTGGGGACAAGATCATTATATTTATACAATATATATTGGCGCCAGTGTAATTCACTGTAATCGAACTTTTTGGCTTTATTACTGCTGTGTCATCAGGTGAAGTTAACGATTACCCAGGGATAGCGAACAGGACATAAAGAAATATGCCACAAAACAGAATCGAATGAAACCAAAAATGTATAGTTTTATGTGTATATAATATATAAACATATACATTTTTGGTTTCATTTATTTATTTATTTATATAGTAAAATACTATCTGGTAGTGGGATCCAATATGAGCCAGGCCCTAGAGGTCCTTTTAAAATGTTTAACTAAAAGAAGACCATGATTTATAGGCTGAAAATCTGTATTTAAACTGCGTTTTCTGTTACACAATCACTGACACACTGGTCTAAAGAGATCAGAGATAAGACATCTTTCTTTAACCCGTAGTCGTTTTGCATGTGTTGTATTACGTTTGTACTGGTTTGTTGAGGGTGTGTCTGTAGATTGCTGTGTAATTTTCTGTTACTGCCTTTGGTGTCAGTTTTAATGGGGATGACGCAGAGATGCCTGGGGGCTTTAGTGAGCACTTCATTTGAATACCAAATTTGAAAACTACTTGATGGACTACTGAAGCACTGACCCTTTTGGCTGTGAGCACAAGATTAGTGACGATGTCATTTCTCCTAGCGAGATGCTCTCTAAGGATGTCGGAGTTGTTGACTCGGCATTGCAAGATAGCATTATTCTGATGACAGCTTAAGACCCATGGCTTAGCTAAAGACTGGAGGCTCAGTCAAAGTTACCATAAATGCAAAGCAATGACAATGAATCAGATATGATGACTGCTGTACAAAACATTGGTATATCAGATCAAGTATTATCTATTCATTTACAAATATTTTTTTGTACTTTTTGATGTATCTCATCTAAGTTATGGAAAGCCTTTGGGGCAATGGTGAAAGGGGGTATTCTGTGCTCCTGGTAGCACTAATTTTTCTAATGTAAAAGAGCAGCGTCAAGTGTTATAATGTCAATGAGATGAGTCTTAGGAAAACTTGGAAGCACCAAAGTAATGATTTAAATGTATTACTTCATATTTGTCTAGCGTACTTTAGTTTCAAGTTTTATTTGCCATTTGTAAACAATATTTAACAATAAAGAGAAAATGCAATGATGAAGCATGACTATTTACAGATGTGTGCAGAAAACTAATTAAATTAATTATATGAATATTTATTCATTCATTCATCGCAGGGCGCACACACACACACATATTCACAAACAAGGGGCAATTTTCCAAGTTGCCAGTCAACCTACCGTGCATCTTTTTGGACCGGGGGGAAACCGGAGAACCCGGAGAAAAAACCCCTGAGGCACGGGGAGAACATGCAAACTCCACACACTCATGGCGGAGGTGGGAATCGAACCCTGATCCTGGAGGTGTGAGGCGAACGTGCTAACCACTAAACCACCGTGCTACTTATATGAATATTTACATAGGGATCTTTATATGCAATATTAGCATGAGGCAATTTTTTTATTAAAATATGGAAGACAGAGAGAGTGCAAGTAAGGGGTGATAGCATTGAATGCCATGATATTAAGAGATAGCACAGTGGGTAAGGTACTGGCCACAGGACTGGAAGATCACAGGTTCAAAACCACCAATCTGCTACTAGTGGGCCCTTGCGCAAGGCCCTCAATTGCTCAGTTGTAAGTCACTCTGGGTAAGAGTGTCTGCTAAAAGCTGTAAATGTATGTCAGTTGACAGTTTTTGGTTTAATGCTGTATTGTAGTTTGGTGGGGTTTATGGGTAATATATATTCTTCAGCCTACTGGTTCTGGAATGACACTGGTAAAAGAAAGCTGAGGATGGAGGTGTTAGGCAGGAGGAAAAGGAGGAGGTATATGGAAGGAAGACATGCAGGTAGTTGGGGCGAAAGAGGCAGATTTAGAGGACAGGGCAGTATGGAGAAGAATGACCCCTAAAGGGAGCAGCTGAACGAAAAAGAGAAAGAATGAATATCCCGATACCTGATGGAAGCTTGTGTGTGTGTGTGTGTGTGTGTGTGTGTGTGTGTTTTTTTTGTTAGCCTTGTCCCCACGTCATTTGTGGCATATGACCTGTCTGGGAGTGTATTTCCAGTGGTGAGCTCTGCTGCTGCAATCTAGTACTGTGCAGTTGTCGTAAAAGACCGTCAGGTATCCAGTTAGGGTGCACCACTGATCGATTCTGATTCACGTACTTTTTCACCTAAATAATGCTAATTAGAGGGGCACGGTGGCTTAGTGGTTAGCATGTTCGCCTCACACCTCTATGATCCGGGTTTGATTCCCGGCTCGGCCATGTGTGTGTGGAGTTTGCATGTTCTCCCCGTGCCTCAGGGGTTTTTTCTCCGGGTTCTCCGGTTTCCTCCCCCTGGTCCAAAAACATGCACAGTAGGTTGCACCTTGGAAAAATTGTCCCTAGTGTATGAATGTGTGTGTGATTGTGAGTGTGTGTGTGCCCTGCGATGGGTTGGCATTCCATCCAGGGTGAATCCTGCCTTAATGCCCATAGACGCCTGAGATAGGGACAGGCTCCCCGTGACCCGAGGGAAGATCGGATATAGCGGTAGAAGATGAATGAATGAATAATGCTAATTGGCAAATAAGATGCACCGTTAGCTAGCCTGATAGGGCCAAATAATCAATTTGTCATTAACTACACGCTATCAGTTCTCAATTTTTACTTCTGTGCCTATAGGTGCATTTCCATTCATACATTCATTCATTCATCTTCTACCGCTTTATCCGATCTTCCCTCGGGTCACGGGGAGCCTGTGCCTATCTCAGGCATCTTTAGGCATTAAGGCAGGATACACCCTGGATGGAATGCCAACCCATCACAGGACACACACAAACACACATTCATACACTAGGGACAATTTTTCCAAGGTGCCAATCAACCTACCATGCATTTTTTTGGACCGGGAGGAAACCAGAGAACCCGGAGAAAAAAAAACCCCCTGAGGCACGGGGAGAACATGCAAACTCCACACGCACATGGCCGAGACGGGAATCGAAACCGGACCCTGGCGGTGTGAGGCGAATGTGCTAACCACTAAGCCACCGTGCTACCCCTCCCCCCAATTCGCAACAGTGTTCAGCATTTCGTAAATATCGCAAAAGTTTTACGCAAATCTGTAATGGAAACGTACCTTATGATGAGGGCAGCAGTTTGGGGTTTATAATTTGTATTTTGTAGGGAGAATTACAACTTTCCCTTCAATTATAAGCAAAACAAGAGATCTCACGTTCAATGTTCATTTCAATGTTCATATCCACTCCCACCTGTCGTCAGGGGGAACCCCAATCAGACACTCCGGGGCTTAATTTTCACCATGATTGTTTATCCTGATCAGCACTAAGATGAAGAGATGACAGATTAGTGGATTTTAAAATTGTCTAGCTGTGAAGTCGTAAGATCTAGCTTGGCGCTAATAGACAGTCGAGACAGAACACTGTTAAGTAGTGCACATTACAGGATGTTTCCTTGGGGTTTTCTGTTTGTTCACCTATTTATGTCCACTAGTGGGTACGATTTTATTCTGTGTGTGTGTGTGTGTGTGTGTGTGTGTGTGTGTGTGTGTGTGTGTGTGTGTGTGTGTGTGTGTGTGTGAATGAGTGGCTGTTGTTGTTTATTTGCCTTGGAAAGGTTGAACTCTCACCGTATCACTAATTCCGTCTCTTTAGCCACCGAGAGGAAAGAAGCCACTGTGTGTGAACAGAAAAAGCTTGTGTGCGTGCGGACACACACACTCGCACGCATTCAAAGGTGGGATCTCCACCCATGTGATGGAGGGGTCTGCATTCCTTTCATCATTTCATGGTTCCTTAACACCAATTTCTCACTTTTTTCTCGCCTCCTCAGTAAATACTGCAGGTTTTTTGTTTGTTTGTTTATGCTTTTCTTTCTATTGAAATAAATAATTAGGTTGTGTGCAATTAAAGTTCCCTTCTTGTTTAAAAATTATCTAAATGGTGACCTTGTGTTATTATTATTATTATTATTATTATTATTATTATTATTATTATTATTATTATTATATACCTTTAAATGCCCGTAAATGAAAATATACTGTGTACTTGTGTAAATTCATTTATTTTGTGGCAGTGTAACTTCACTGCATAAAAAATCGCATTGAGCGTTGCTTTAGCTTATTTATGAAATATGCTTGCATCAAAAATTATACTCATATAAATTTACAGTTTAGACAATTTTTGTCTTCACATATAGTGTAGCTAGACTGAAGCTAGTCGCTAATCATACGGTGCGCTATTTAAATATCATCATGTCTGAATAGGAATACTTTTTGTATTGTTAGGTTGCAGTTGCTCACAGTAAAATGAAAGTACTGATTAAGTAAAAATGTTCCTGAAAATACTGATAGATGACCATAAGTGGACAACGGCTACATGTATTTTCACCGTATGCACCGCAATGTATTAAATAATATGAAAGAATGTGCATTTTAAATGGGTGAACTATCATTACCTGAAATCTGTCAGTAACCCCAAACTTAATTTTATAAAACTATCCCAACCCTTAAATCTATTTTATTTTCTTTTTTACCAGAAAAGTTCTGTTGGAGTTGTTTTGTATTTGTTTTGGATTATTGCCCCAATAAGAATTACTGTTTATGTATTTTTGAAAAACACCGAATATCATTTTGGTGGAATGCCTACCTCTTTTTTTTCTTCTTTTTTTGGAATCCACCTGGCCTTATTTGAATAAGGTACACAGCTAATTTACTGGAAAAGGCCAAAGAAAACCAGTTGGTCCCCCTTGATTTTTTTTTTTCGCTCCCCCCTTCGTTTTTCATAAACACTCCTCACGAAGGTTGCCATTTAGCAAGGCTTTTCATTTTTACTCTTCACCGTTTCTGGCACCTATGGAACAGCCAGTGGGGAAGAAGGAGGCTAAATATAAAGTACGGAGGAAAAAGGTAGCTTTGTAGAGAGCGAGAGAGTCAAAGCGCTAGAGAGGGAGAAATACTCCCTAGGAAGGGGCCAAGGGGCCAAAATTTTTGCCCTCCATGAAAGAAAGGATTGTCCAGCCGCCTTTAGAGCCAGGAAAGTTAACCCAACTCAAGTTTAGACCTGTATGTCAGAAACGAAAGGAAAGAGAAACAGATCAACATACAGACAAATACAAAACTATATAAGTTTTTAAAAACATCAATGCTAATAATTATACTTCTTTTCGACAGAGAGAGATCAAATAATGTCCATTTGATATGAAAATTCCTTTTTATCTTCATCTTATTAGTACATTACGGCACTACAACCCTCCCACAGTTGTAGATTTCACCCTGATAAAAGCCCCCATTATGACTAAAACGTCCCTTCCATAAAGCATGATGATGCAACCACTGTGTTGCACTGTGGGTATGATGTTCTTTTGTCGAACATCAACAATTATATTTGTTCGTTTTATTACTTTTAGAAATGATGAATATTATTATTATTATTATATTTTTTGTACTCTGTCTCAACATGTGTTGTAACATGGATTAGGTTTGATTTAGCTGAGCTTGCAGTGAAAGAGTGCTTGTGCTTAGCCACCCTTTCCCACAACCCAAATATAGGAATAATGTTCCCTTAGGTCTCTTGGCAGCCTCCCTGATAGCTTTTTATCTAGTCCTTTTATACATTTTTGGATTCTTGGTCATGTCACTGTGGTCCTTAATTTTCCCGATTTTTTAACAAATAACAAATACCATCCATGCAATGTAAGATCTTTGCAGAGCATGGCTCCAGCACTAAATTTAAGTTAAATTAAATGCAAAATTTAATTTACATTTTATTTCCACCCACTGGTTGGAAATTGCTAAACTGATCTGATTTGTTTTCATTCAGAATAATGCCCTTGATGACCTTATGATCATTATAAACATGAGATTGTAATTGGTTTATTCTTAACAGACACATAATCAGTTATAAAAACATTAATGTATTTTTTCCTGTTTTTTTTTTCTAATACAGAAACTCATCTGTTGTGAGTGAAATATATCTGAACATGATTAATCCTGCCAATTTAGCAGAAGTGTGGAGCTTTACCTGAGGAAGGAAAGAAAATATTTTTTTTCATATCTAGGAGTGTGCTAAAAATAAATGGTGAAACAGACAAATAAAACCTATATTTTTAATAGCTTACATCATTATTCAGCAATCTTGTAAACATGTCGCTTCCAGGATGAGGCATAGATTGGCTCATAATACCAAGAATGAGAGAATGAGAGCGAGAAATAAACAAACAAATATTGAATTTAGTGAGAAAATAAAGGGAAATTTGATTCAGGAAGGGTTTTGGTGGGAATTTGTTATTCCAGATGCTCACATTGGGATATTTAAGGTGCTTTTTACTGGGTTTTTATTTATTTATTTATTCTGAGTTAGAGCTTGTAAACATCCATCGCTCAAAGACACATTTTATGTAGAATTTCCAGAGAAAGCCTTAAATGAAATCTCTACCAAATCTCTCCATTCTCTCATTCATTATATATCCATCGGTTTTCTGCATGTTCTATATTTAGAAGTGGATTTTATAGTGAATGGTGGATGTTGACTTTAAGTTATGTGTTTAAATATTGGTACTACTTTTTTTTCTCTCCTTCTCACACACATATGAACAAACCGCACACATCATCTAGTCACATGTGCTACGCTTGATTGATGTACCGGAACACAATTATCCCAATTAACAAACACTGTCGAATGGTTGTTGTTCTTTCATAATAAAAGTCTACTTTTATCTTTTAAAACTGATGTTGTGATGTCCAAGAGATTTATAATGACAAAGATTAAATGGAGATAAACCATATCAGACCTCTCTGCCAATACAGAAAATAAGAAAACCAGTATAAAATAATAGACTAGTTTTATCTGGATGGGGGGTTTACACTGGTATGTTCTGTGGCGACAAATTAACAAACAAAGATGAACAAAAATGTCTTTTTGTCAGATTAAAAAGTGAAAATATACAAATCATGTACAGAATTTATTGTAAATGAGCCCTCAGAGTGACATTAACATGAAATGGGTGGTGGTAGCTCAGTGGCTAAGGCATTGGCCTCTGGACTGGAAGTCTAGCGAGACTAGTGGGGCTCTTGGGGCTCTTGTCGTTCTGGATAAGGGCGCCTGCCAAATGCTGTAAATGTAATGTAATAGGACATTCATCCAAAAATGATGAAAGGACAACTAATCAAGCAGTATGCTTTGGGGCATACATGGATGTTACAGGTGCTACTTCATATATTTCACATCAATCTTCTTCATTCAGTATTTCTCACTGTGGGGTTGCTTTGAAGAAAATCCAATTTACATATAGTCCCTTCCAATGCCGATTCATTCGATTGTAAACTAAGGGCATTTGTGATCAAGAGATAAGAATGAGATGTTAACCGATGTTGTAACTCATAACAGAAACAGAAGTAAGAATTTAGAAATTCACAGGATGATTTGGTCGAACGATTTACAGAGAAAGAGTGAAAGTTTTCAGCCTGGCCAATCATAAATATTAACTCATTTGAGAAATATTTCACCTCCTCCAAAGGAAAAGTGAAAGGGGGAAAATACATCACACAGCAAACATTCTAGTGACTGAGTCACAAGCTTTATACAGTTATAGCCAGGGATTCGTTTACTTTTATTTACGTCAAGGCTCCTCTATTCCTATCAGGGAGGTGGGAGTTCAGTGATTAAGGCTTCTCTGGACGGGAAAATCGCAGGTTCAAATCCCATCAACAAGTGGCCACTAGTGCACCCTTGAGCAAGACCCTTAACCCTTAATTGCTCAGTTGTAAGTCTCTCTGGATAACGGTGGCTGCCAATTGCTGTAAATATATAAATATCATGCAATAATGTTCACCTGACCTGCATTACTGGAACATGTTACAAGAAAATCCGTATGACTTAATCACACATTATCTGCTAAGACAAAGGACTATGGACCTGTATCTTCTTATATATATATATATATATATATATATATATATATATATATATATATATATATCTATATATATATATATATATATATATATATATATATATATATATATTATATTATATATACACCTATTGTGTAGCATTAGGGTGGCAGCATAATGTCCTGGAGGGTATTATGCGTAATAATAATAATAATAAATAATAATAATAATAATAATAATAATAATAATAATAATAATAATAATAATAATAATGTAAAATTATTTGATTATAATGATGTATGCAAAAATAATGTCATATAAATTATGTATCCAATCCAATATGCAGATGCACACATTTCTCTTTACCAAAGTGTAACAATTGGTATTACATTCAGTATTGTTTAACAACCATATGGTCATGAAATAATTGGATTTAATTTATATTTATTAATTTTTATATTTATATTTCATATTTAATATTATATTTCAATATTATTATATTTATATTTATATATAATTATATAAAAAAATCTATTCCTGATCATTTAAAATAAATGATATCACCAGAAACAGTTAAAATATTTAAGCAATTATGTGTTTATATTTTTTAATTTTGGGGTGAATCTTCACAGTGAATGAGGGTTTGCTTTTAAAAAATATAAAATAAGTATTTGAAGTGAATATGTGGTAGGGACATACACCTGTAAACATGTGTGTGTGTGTGTGTGTGTGTGTGTGTGTGTGTGTGTGTGTGTGTGTGTGTGTTTGTGTAGCCATGAGCTTGATGATTTGTCTCACACCTCCAAACACTTCAGCTACTGAATGATTGGCTTTCGCGCCTCGTTCCGTCTCACCTTCACTTGTGAAGCTTTTTTTTGTTTATTGCTATTATAAAGTATGAGGAAGGACCCTAATCCTATTACTGCTAAACGGTGAAAATGAAATTGATGTAAAAGTGCCTCTTCCCTTGATGATGATCTTACGGAACGAACCCCGACGACCCCACCGATTTGCAAGCAAGTGTTAGGATGCACTCGAACCTGAGACCCTTGGCCATGGATTGAAGTTATTCAGATTCAATTTGATGGACATGGTCACACAACAGCAATTTTGTAGTTACACATTGTTGTAATATCAGATACATTGGGATTAATTGCCAATTAGCTATTAAACAATTGGTGTCCGTCTAAAAATATTCCAGAAACAATTAACATTTAAGAGAAAAACTGATTTCTTTTTCAAACATTCTTATTAGTTGTCTGATATTATTTTCTACAAAAATTGACTATAGAATATTGAGAGCTAAATATTGCAGTATTGCTAGAATTCGATGTTTTTTCAGAGTTTGAAAGTTGGAAATGATAAGAGATTTATTTCTGATGTAGTTCTCTTTGTTTTTTTTTGTTTTTTTTTTTAAATTAAATATGCACTTATTCTATTATACTTATTCCTATACTAATACTAAACTCTATACTATACTATACTTAGTAAAATATCCTTATTGTTATTGTTATTGTTATTATTATTATTATTATTATTATTATTATTTAGCTAGACACTGTTAGATCCATTAGCCTCTGTGCTTACGTGGAAATGTTATACATTAGTCTGGGCTGATGGACCGTATCTGAGGTAAGATTCAGCGCAGACAGTAGTGTATTGGGAGGAGCTTGTTGCACAGATAGTACGTGGTGTGACATGCGATAATATCCGTCTTGGTCAACTGAGCTGTGTAGGTTCACACACTTGTGTGTTATCAGAAAGCCATAAAAAGGCATATTTATGTTTATATTATGACTGACTTCCTGTCTGTTTCCTAGTCAGAATGTACGTCACACTACTTCACACTTCGTTACACTTCTTCTCTGTCTGTCTGTCTATCTATCTACAATCATGAGATTAGTATTTGTATCGACATAATGAGGCATAATGAATATGGGTGAGTTTAGATTTGAGCGTGGGTGTGTGTGTGTGTATGTGTGTGTGTGTGTGTGTGTGTGTGTGTGTGTGTGTGTGTGTGTGTGTGTGTTTGTGTGTTTAAATCCTCCAGATCCTCTGGCAATTTTGACAGCTCAGCAATGGATGTCCTGTTTTTGAACTATATCAAAATAAATTGTTGGAGCTCAGTGTATATGTGTATGTGTATGTGTGTATGTGTGTGTGTGTGTGTGTGTGTGTGTGTGTGTGTGTGTGTGTGTGTCCAGAATAAAAAAAAAAAAAGACTATGGTTCGTATGCACTTTGTTTACTCAATGATCAAACACAAATCAATCTGCCTGTCTTTCTCTGTGAGGAAAATTTAATCATGTCGTATTTCTCTTTTTGCTAATCAGAGGCCGCGCTAGCCTCACCTACCACACCGTCATGAGCAAAGTCCACATCCTTATCTGTTACACACACACACACACGTAGACACGCACACACACACACACTTGGAAAAGTGGTGAATACACTGAGCCAGTACACTCTGTCCTCCAAAACAGCTCACACAACTAATTGTGCATTAAACCACAGAATGACTAGGTAACAGCACTAATACCAAACAAAAGTTCTGCTTTATTTAGTCTTCATACACTGTTAACCTTTTATTTAATTAGTGGTTACATTTTAGAATGTAAAAAATATCCTGGCAAAATTATTCTATTTGTCCCAATAGTCCACTGGAACACTTTTTTTTTAAACACACTAAAAGGTCAGGGAGAATGCATGTTTAATATGCCAAAAAATGTGTAATCATGTCATTAGGAAATTTCATTTTGTCATCTGTGCTGTATGAGCTTCACATTGACTTCGCCCCTCTCGCAGCTGTCAGCGTAACAAAAAAAGAGGAAGATTCTTCAAATAAGGGTATAGACAATAAGCTAATTAAGTTGTTATTTGAATACTAATACTAATAATAATAATAATAATAATAATAATAATAATAATAATAAGAGAAGAAAAAAGAGTGATTATCAAATAAAAAATCCCAAGGAAAAAAAAAACAAATCAACAATGTTCACTAATAAATCAAGTTGAGTACATTCCCAAATATAATAATGCAATTATTTAAAACTGTCTTCTTTTAATCAATTATCTTTTTAAATGCTGACAGTCTTGTATTAGTTGTAATGCCAGTAAACACTAAGCACAAGACGGATGTAAAGCTTAGGTGAGACTCTCTCTCTCTCTCTCTCTCTCCCTCACTCATACACGCACACACAAACGCAGATGTGTCATAACTGAAGGAACAGCCTGAGGCGTGAACGGGTGGCTTAAACGCTTTCTTTAAAACCCACTTGTGTAAACAGAGCATGTTCCTCCTCCAGGATACAGTGGAGGATATTTCACTCTTTTACATCTTAAGGGAAGGGCGCGTTTTCTCGCTCGCGCTATCCTCCTGACCCGATATTATCTGCACCACCTGTAAACAAACAGTCGGGCCTTTTACTGAAATGCAACTGTTACATCTCTCACAAATCTACCCACATCCAAATAGTACATGTGCACTTCCTGGAGGAAACAAACCGGTTAATAAAAAAAATAAAACAAAGAGCAAGAAAGATAAGGAACAGGTTAAAAGAGACAACAGAATTATAGAAAAAAATGAAGGGGAAATATGAAAGAAGGAAATAGAAAGAAACCTGTCATTTATACTGTCTGTAAACAGTTTAATAATTAGTCTATATTTCAGAATTTGATGTTCAGTGGCTTTTCTCTCTCTCTTTATCTCTCTCTCTTTCTGTCATTCTCACTCTCATTCACCTAAATGCTTCTTGTTTGATCTCACTGTACAGCGTCTGTTTAGCTAAAATCTTTTAATACATCAAATAATTACATTAAACCTGCTAGCTATGGATAGTTAATTACCTAGATTAATATATGTCATAAAACAGCAGGTGATTCTGAGTGAACAATTAATACACCAAGCAAAATTCCAAATAACAGAAATGTGCGGAAAACCGACATTGCGTCATAATAATAATGTTAGATTTCACGTTCAGAGTATGTTATCAAGTCTGTATTTTTAGGCCTTACATTGTTCCTTCCTGAAAAGATGTGTTTGTTTTCCAAGGTAACCGTGTCATGGAACAGATAAGGACACAGGTGAGAAAGGCCCGTCGTCTTTTCCAGTTTCTTTGGAAACCCTATCAGCGTAATGCTGGTCTTATCAACTTTGACACCAAAGAACCACTGCGTGCGACAGAGAGAAATAACCGCTACAGCTCATATCTGGTTAAAAAGCCACCAGTTCTAACAAGAACGAGTGAGCATAGAATCTTGGTTTCTAAATCAATATTGTAATTCACTGAAAATCGAACACTAAAGACTACGAATTTGAAAATATAACACTGCTATAAAATATTGGCATAACATAGACATATGGTTAACCTTGACATTAATGCAGCAGAAAACAAAATGGAAGGAAGAACTTCTCTTGATGCATTCTAGAAGAATTGGTTGGTTAAATAAACAGAATTAATTAAGTAGATTGAGTGAGTGCGCTGTCTATGCATTAGCTACTAGTTTAAAATAGTCGTATAATGATAAGGAAGATTGAGCCAAAAAACAAATCGAGGACACATTGAAATTCATTGAAATTTTCCTCGAGTCCCACCTGGATTTGCACTCCCTCGACCAAAAACACAAGTAGACATGTGAGTGGAATTGGTCCGTGTGATGTCTTGGCACCAGGCTGTCTGGTGCCCTGAATTCCCTAGGAAAAGTTCCCTTAGAAAAAACCCTGAATCTATGACCCTATTACATCTATTACTCTTAATATACTGTATACTACCATGAATACACGATGAAACCGTTAGTGCATGTCGGTTATTAAGTCAATGCAAATTCTTCCGGTATGATCTGAGAAAACGGTACAGCATTAGTCGTTGGGGAAAGTACAACTGCAGTGGACAGTTTTGCCTCCTCACAGCTTCGGGGTCTCTGGTTTAATCCTGAGCTCGGGTTTCAGTCTGTGTGGCGTTTTCCCCATGTCTAATCTAAATCTCTGTGGACAATTGTTTAAATGTGTTTAGCGCTAATGCATAATGCACAGAATTCCCCAGTACTCGTTTTGGCCCGACCACACCCTGACCAGGATATAACAGTTTCTAAAGGTAAACCCATTGGCCGTCTCTTTCTGCAGAACACAGGGATTCATTAATTATCCATTTTAAAATGATAATTTGCCTTAAACAATAATACAACTTAATATATATGTCGCCTTACAGTGCCTTACACTTTACAGTGTAAAATCATATTGACACATTTATGGCATTTATGGCTTTTTGGTAAACACCATTGTCCAGAGTCATTTTATTTATAAAGGGATTTTCACTCATGACGTGCTGAGCAACCAGCATTGACTAACTAATAATAAGCCAGACTGGAGAAAGATGATTTTGATATACAACAATCACACATAACATTAAATCCACCTGCTAAATACAATGTAGGTCTCTCTTGCATCACCAAAACAGCTACGGACCATCAATACATGGATTTTTACAAGGGCTCTGAAGGTGTGATGTGGTATTTGGCATCAATATACTAATTTAGTTTTCTATACCAATATGTACGTTGCAAGGTCACTAGTTAGTTGCCATTATAATGAGATAATTAAATTGACACCTCTTTTGTAATATCAACGGAATGCAGAGAAATGGAAGCATGCATTCAGAAAACATCTGAATGCATTTATTACAATACAAATTCCCTATAATATCATACACTATATACGTTTGTTCAAATGTGCCCACAAGGGTAAAATAAGACAAACCTAACAAATCCACACACTTCCATTTCAACACTAGAAAGTTCCTAGGCCATTTTAAGTCGTCTAATTTGCTTATGTGTGTGTGTGTGTGCTTTTTTTAACACGTATCTCCTAAAGAATTTGAACTCTTGATGTTATAATTATCTGCATATGTCATACTTAAAAAATTCTGTTTAAGTAGAGTGCTACTTAACGTTTTTTTTTTCTTGTTTCTCTTCCTTCATGACCTTTACTTAGTTATTACTGTAAGTGTGAGCCGTGCATGTAGGCAGACATTAACTGGTGCAACATGCCAAGATGAAAACGAATTCATTACGACTACAGATTCTGAATGAGCTGTTTATTTTTACTTCAAACTTGGCACTCCTAATTTACAGCCAGGTTATATGTAATCCAAAGTAAATTTGCACAAATACAAAGAGAGACATTTACTGACATAAGTGTAGAGAGCATCTAAGATGTCCAGGTTAACTATGTATTCTACAAAAGAGAAGGAGCTGAGCAGAAGAAGTGTAACCTAAAATAAAAATAAGTAAAAATGTACAAATTGAATGAATATATATATATATATATGTATATATATATATATATATATATATATATATATATATATATATATATATATATATATATATATATATATAATATATATATGAATGCAAACTTGTGGCAAATAACCAAAAATGACCAAAAATTGAATTCCATTTACATTTATTTTATATTTTCATGAAAAATAACTTGTACTTTTCAAGGTATTTTTGGCGTTTGTTACTACCATCATTAATGTACTGACACTTTGCCATGTTACAATAATATGAGGCCAATCGAGGTAAAATTACACTGATACCTACACATTTTTTTCAGTGTGACAAATTGCTTTAACAGGCTAGACTAGGAAAATTTTTACATAGCAAACATGCACCAGTTCAAATAATTGCCATGTGTATTTGCACACTTTATAAGAGCTGGAATGTAACTCCAGTGCTGTCATCTTAGCACACGATGCTGTAATCTTTGCATCCCACAATAACCTAAACTGTTGATTTCGTTATAACAGTACAATGTAATGCTTATTATTTCTGGCTATATCTGTATGTAAGAAAGATCTCAAGTGTATTTGCTTGCCAGTAAATAAAATGTATTAAACAGCAGTGTTGTTATCGTTCACAAATTTAATTACCATGTGACCTTGAAAAACCGCATACAAGCTGTTATAAGACTGCATCTGTTTTTCTGAGGAAACTGTGGTCCTTTTCACTCATATAAGAGTGCTAGTGTGTGTGTGTGTGTGTGTGTGTGTGTGTGTGTGTGTGTGTGTGTGTGTGTGTGTGTGTAGCTCACTGAGTTTGTTTAAGGAATTTACCATGACTTTGTGCTTCTGTCCAGTTTGAGGAATGGATATGGTCAAATTGTATAATTTTTTTTTTTTGGAAACTATTTGCCCCAGTAGTTTATTAAAACTGAACATGAAGATATGTACTCTATATAATTTCTAGTAGTATACTAGATTAAGTTCATTATTAAGTTAAAATTATATGATGTACTAAAATATATATATTTTTTTAAATGACCAATAAATATTCTGTCTAACATATTTACATAATATGAATAACAGTATAGATGAATCCAGTCCAAGTGAGGAAAAACTGAAATAAGCTCAGAAACTCTACATGGTCCCCCAAATGTAGTTTTTTAATAAGAAATGAACAGGACAAACACACCATATAACAAGCTTTTGTACCAATATATAATATATACACATATATTAACGTGTCTTTCTTTGAGGATGAAAAGCAAAGAGTTTAAATAGACAATAACAACAAAAAACACGTTCCTGACCTGAAATGGTTTCCCTCATTCCAAACCTTTCATTATGACATAACAGGAAATTAAAACTTGTTTTAAAAAAAAGAAAAGAAAAAAGATGATGAACAAGCAACACATTAGCATGATGTCATCAATTGGATCTGAAACTTTTGTGTGAAATAAAGTAGTTACAAGGCTTTGTTGTAACAAATTGACTGTGCTCCCTTTGTTATGAAGGAGGGAGGTCATTAGTGCAATGTACTGTGTGTAAATCGACTTCTTTACAATCGGTTTATAATTTTTATATGTGTTAAAAAGCACGTTTTTATTGCCTGACAGAAGTAATGTCTATGATTATATGTGGCTTCTTGGCATACATTGAACTCTGAATCTATAAAGCTGAGGAAGTCTCTAACTAAGGAAAATGTTTACATTTGGGAATTAGCTTTCTGTCTCAAATAACATGTTTATATTTTCGTTTCCTGTTGGGATTAGCAGCTATATTTGTGTTGGAAAAAAAAAAGACCTGATATGCTGTATACATTTATTTAGTCAGCAAAGCCGTTATCTTGTAATATAAGCTTTTAAAATCAAATTTTGACTGTGAGCAGGAATTAAATAATAAATAGTACATTACATACAGTCATTTTTATAAATAGTAGGCCTTGCTAATAATTTTGTTTACTGCGATTTTCATGCAAGCTTTACGTGGAATTTCTCAGATTTTTTAAATACACATTTTATACTCACACACACATGCCAGAAACCTATAAAGTACAAATTAATGGCACAGGCGATACACACACAGGGCTGAAAGTGACAAGACTTGACACTACTGAATGTCCTGTGTTAAATATTCCAATAATGCAGCTTAGCCACTGTAGTGCAGTTTGATGATTGCTCCTATTAAAGGGTGGCATTTATTTTTAATTAATTGAATACCAAGACAACTTATCACTATCATATCATTTTGTGTTTTTATGTGTTAAAAAAATGAGTAGTACATTTAGTGCATACACTTCCCTGTTATATTATCTGAATCAAAATTCACATTAGAGTCACATTAGAGTCACTTAAAGCTAAACCTCTTCTCTAGTCTAACTGGATTAGACATTACTTGTGAAATTTCCCCTATTGCCAATTTATCAATAAATTAGGTCATATTCAGCTTAAATAGGGAAAACGATAAGAAACGGGGATATTACAAATATGCACAAAAGGACATGGGATTTCTGTGAATTTTTTTTAAATGTCATTTTAGGCTCTTGCACTTTGCACCATCTTTTGCTGTGGCACACAAATAATAACAGAACAATGTTGTTTTCTTAATATTAAGACCGAGTTTAATTACTAGAAAAGGGCTTTGAGCCAAAATGTTTACCACAGTTTTTTTTTTTTGGCATATTAAAAAAAAAAAAAAAGTCATTACACATGAAGCAATGCAACATTACACATTTGCGCACTTAATGCTAACAGGAATGCCACGCTATGCTGTAACATGAGACTGTACTGTAGCAACAGAGTTACTTCAACACACACCCACCCACTCTCTCTCTCACACACACACACACACTCACACAAACTATACAACCCATAATAATCCCAAAACATAAAAAAAGAAAAATAAGATATATTAATTTTTTTCCCTTCATAAATAAATGGCTTTTCCCCTTTTGCCACAGACAGTGTATATACACACACACACACACATTTCTATTTCATTCTGATATTTAGCAAAAGGCCCTGTCCTTAAAAAGGCCAAAGGTCCAACAAAATCGATTGTGTTCATCAGACTGGCCTATGTGCAGAGGTGTGTGTTATGGGTAATCAGTTTCTAAATGTTTAACCCAATTCAATACGCCTGTTAATTTGGTCAAGAATATAATGTAGAGTTACAGATATCCCTTACCACAAATGTAGTTGATCAGCCCAGACTACTTTACTGACGGAGGTACCGGGTTTAGCACTCACCTTAATAGACCATGTTTGGCTCAGTAACACCATGTGTACGTAAACATTTAAAAAATAGATAGGACAATTCTGTATTAAACACTAAATATACAAACAAATTGAACCGTATTACTTCTAACATATCATTCCAGCCTTTAAAAGGTAGCCAACACCTCCCACAAGAGTCTGATACTCATGTTGAGTGATATCAAGCTATGGTCTGAGAAAGAATAAGCTTTCTATATGCTGCTAATCTGTTGGTTATAAGCTTCTCTTAACTGTTAGCTTTCTTAGGCCTGGAGCTCCGATTAAAGAAGCAAACATCAGACCTGAAAGCCCAAAATGTTGGCTGATTGACTGCCTTTGAGGATGGGTTTGAGGAGATTATAAATTCTCCTTTAACAAAATTGTGTTTACAGTTCTAAAGGTGTGGAAGCTTAGTAAGGTTAGAAAAGGTAGGATGAAGAGCAGGGTAAGCACTAGTATTTTTTTTTTAAATTTACACTCTACTTTTATCAAATCCAATGACATTTCAATGTACTTCAAGAAATGTGGCCAGAGGCAGAAAAATAAAAGTCTGTTTCCATTCTGTTAGAGGCTTGGTACCAATCATAGGGTTTCTGACAACTTGATTTGTCCGGAAAGAAAAGACCTGTCTAGGATGCATTAAGCACAGACCTACTGTAGAGGGTCTGGTAATAGGCGCCTGAGTCAATGCTTGAAGGTCCAGCGCTGTCGTAAATCTGTTTGGCAGCTACAGGCGATGAAGCAGTGTAGCCGTTGTAGGCCATGACGTGATCTTGGTATGACTTGAGCTCCATTTTCTGCTCGTTAGACATGAGGTTGGTGATGGAGAATGGATGGTTGAAGTTGTACTGTGGATCCATGGACTTGAGTGGGTCATTCTGCAGATCCAGGTGATGATGCTGGATGGAATTGGATAGCAGATGAGGACTTGTGTTCATGCCCTCGGAGTGCAGGTGAGCTCCAGAAGGCGGCATCGAGGACGCAATGGCATTTTGGGATGGAGCGTCAAGTGGCGCTAGACTCATTTGCTGCTCATCAGAGGCGGAGCCTGGGTGAGAAACGTCAGACTGGGCTGAATCGGCACCATCGGATGAACCTGCGCCAGGGCTTCTGTCCTCCTGGACACCTTCACTGTGCCCGTGTTTCGAGTTCATACCATCCTGAGACTTTCCCCCGCCCTTCTTTCCTGGCTTGTCGTCGATTTTGAAGCGCTTCTGGCGCCGCAGGTAACATCCATTCTCAAACATGTTGCCCGAATTGGGATGGAGCGCCCAGTACGAACCTTTACCGGGTTTATCGGGGGAACGTGCGACTTTAACGAAGCAGTCGTTGAAAGAAAGTGAGTGTCGGATCGAATTCTGCCAGCGCTGTTGGTTCTCACGATAGTATGGGAACAAATCCATTATCCACTGGTAGATCTCGTTCAGTGTCAACATCTTGTTGGTTGACTGCTGGATTGCCATTGTGATCAGCGAGATGTACGAGTATGGTGGCTTGGCATGGGTCAGAGTGCGACGATATGGCTTGGGCACTTCCTTAGCACGGTTCAGTGCTGGGGGAGATGGATAACTTAGCTGAGAGATAGGCTGACTCATGCTCTGGTAGTGAGAGAGCGGAGCCAGGGATGAAGATGAAGGACTTAATTGGGTTAATGAGCTTGTGTTCAAAGAGGTGCCAAGGTTCATGTGACTGGATGCTCCTCCCATGGTGTTAAGACCTGGATTTCCATATCCCATGTTCATGCTGGCACTCGAGCCAGCTGGGTTCAGGTTGATATAACTGTTCAGGCTACTCACAGAATTCATGGCACTTGCAGAGGAATACATCTGTCGAAAAAATAAGACTTTGTATTAGTTATTTGGATTAGTTATATTTGGATCACTATAATGTCATAGTGATAATGCAATATAATATAATATAATAAAAGAGCAACTAATGTGTGAGCAACTAATGTGTGTGTGTGTGGGTGTGTGTGGGTGTGTGTGTGTGTGTATATATATATATATATATATATATATATATATATATATATATATATATATATATATATATATATATATATATATATATATATATATTAGACAGTTATATTTATCTAATTCTGCGTTTGTTTTTACTCAGTTTATTACATAAATAATAAATATATTTTCTCGTTTCTACTACACAACTGATGCAATGACACATTTCTCGAAATGTTTGTGGATCCCATATCTAACGTTCAAAGAACGAAGAAAAGAACAGAAACATGACGCTGCTACGTATACATGCTTTTCCGTTTTACTCAATTTTCCTTTACATTATTATAGACATATATTTTAGGTATTTCTTGAATATTTATTTTAATTGATTTATTTCATGATACTTGCAAAAGACAGTTATATTTATATGTATTAATAGATAAATACCGATGAACGTGGCGTGAAAGCATGCAATTTAGTAAATATAATTTCAATTGAAAATGATCATGAAATTCGTTTTATTTTTCGTCAACAACATCACTAAACAGCAACAACAACAATAATAATAACAATAACAAACAATAATAAAAAACAATAATAGTAATAACAATAATAATATAATAATAATAATAATAATAATAATAATAATAATACAAGCGTACGTCTTAAATTGGCGGGGAAAGCGCCGCATTATAGCTGTGGTTTATTAGAATTCCTGGATTGAATGCAAGAGTACTTTGTATTTCTCTCGATTCGTTAAAACATACACAGAGAATTGTACATTTTAGTACGTTTTATTTATTTAAGTTTAAAGCTCTGAATATTTATACACGTCCAAGTCTGATTTAAGACTCAGTTGTTTAAACTATAAGCCAAAAAAAAAACCCAGCAGTTATTAATGAACTCAAGCGTTCAATAGTAATCTAGATAAAACTTTTTGCTGTGTTTATCCTGATGGAAACAATTTAACACATATGATGGGTGAAAATGACGCCGTTTTCTAAAGGTAGATATTTATTACAAGAAATATAAAGAAACAGGGTTAAAAATAATTCATTTCACTAAACCCCGTATTTGTAAAGACTGAGATTGGGGGACGATATAATTTTCAGTATCATTAATGTGCTGTTTGACTGATTATTATTATAATCATCATTTATTATTATTATTATTATTATTATTATTATTATTATTATTATTATTATTATTATTATTATTATTATTATTAGGTCTTGCGTGTGCGTATTTAAGGTGTGTTCTTTACCTCACTGGCGTCGCTGTAAAATCCGCTCCACTCCGGTATTTCATGACTTTCCATTTTCACGGAGCTCAACATCCCAAAGAAAAAAACACTTGGATATAAAGTCTCGTTCACAAAATAACGAAATGTCCGGATCCGGTTCGATATTCAGTCGAAAATATCTCCCCTAAAAAATCCAATTACCGAGAGCTCCAGTAATATGGTGGGGTGGTTTTAAAACAGCTTCTTCTTCTTTAACTGGGATTTTTGTATGTACTTATAACAGTCTCGTTTCCCCCCAAAAAAACCCTCTTCAGTTCATCCCTGAGAGTAAATCCAGAAAGAGAAGTTATAGGGTGAAAACGCATCCAGCTGAGGAGCAGCGTGTGCACCCTGCTCCGTCTGGGGCCCCGTGTCTCAGTCACAGTGTATGTGTGTCTGTGTGAGTGTGCGTGTGTGTGTGTGTGTGTGTGTGTGAGTGAGTTGAGGTAAAAGTTCAGCCGGCTTTAAGCTCAGGTATAAAAAAGAAGGCCACGCCCCATAAACGCCTCGTTTAAATATTGCCATCATTTCATTCCTCCTCCTTCCGGCTTTCCAGGCCTCAGGACGAATCCCCTTTGCCCCCTGCTGTCCTGTATATTGGCCCCAGACCTTGAAAATTAAGTTTGAATCAACTCTTCTGAAATAACAAAAATATATATATATTATTTATATTTTTGCACTAAATTCAATTCACTGAGTGATAAAAAAATACGCCATTATCAGGGTTATTATTATTATATAGGTATTATTATTATTATTATTATTATTATTATTATTATTATTATTATGGTATATGTTATGATAATTATACGTGCAAACTGTAAACTTTTAAAATACACTTATGATTTAGACTAAATTTTTACTGAGCAAATTGCAATTATAGCATTTGTAACATTTAACATTTGTATTTGTTTGCTGCAGCTTGGCTTATAAATGTATTCATGGAAATTATTTTCGTTTAATCGATCAAACAAACACATTTAACAGTCCATTCTAGGTTATGCATAACGGTTTTTTTTTGTTCAGTGATCTTTTTGGGGCATAGTTCCAATGACAAACGATTAAGCGTTTAACAACGAATACAACACATCAACACATACGGGTCAGGAATTTAGCTAGAATTAAATAAATAGATAAAATAGCTTGGAGTCGGAGAGATCTACAATTTGCATTTAAGTCTTGGGGGTTAATCGGACAGCTCTTTACCGTGTTGGTCAATTTTGTTCCATTTAAGGTTACAATCTTTAAACGTTTGATCATCACAATCTTGACTAGCTTAATTCAACGTTACATCAAACTTACAAGATGATCTTCACTGTTTGTACCCAAAAAGTTCATCTTGTTAAAAAAGTTAAGCTCTGTGAAGAGCCTTGTTTTAATTCTTGCTTGTTTTCCGACCACTGACTTGTTAAGATCAACGAAATTATTTAGCTACAACATTGGTACTTTTTAGATGTTGAGTCTCTTCCAGTGATTGGAAATGAGCCTGAAGGTCTCTCCATTTCTCTCTCCATCTCTTTCTGTCGGTTTCGGAATCCACATCCTCGCCCTCACAGACTGATAGTCATCTGAATATCAATTGCGTTTCCTCTAATGCTTAATGAATGGCCATGTAATGGAGAAGATCACAGGGGGGTCCGACAGGATTAATGGGGGCGGGAGAGCAGGAGGGAGCCACGCAAAGTCTCGGGCATCTGGTGGAAAGCAGGGTCTCTATGTAGTATTCGTTCCTAGACCTTTCACATAAATTGTCGCAGCTGCATATATATATATATATATATATATATATATATATATATATATATATATATATATATATATATATATATATATATATATATATATTTGTATTTGATTGTCATGCGCGCATTTCACACACGCGCACACACAGACACACACGCACACGCGTAAAATGTAACAATTACTTGTTAATGGAACGGGCGATTACAACACTGATTTTTTGGGAAAACACATCCCTGAAGACGGAGGACAATGTGCGTGTAGAAAAGTCCAGCAAGCATTAAGAGTATATTAGATAGATAGATAGATAGATAGATAGATAGATAGATAGATAGATAGATAGATAGATAGATATATGGCGCATATAACATATATATATATATATATATATATATATATATATATATATATATATATATATATATATATATATATATATATATATATATATATATATATATATATATATATATGCCCATGGAATGCGCAGATGGTGAAACGAGTGCGCACGCAACACACACACACACACACACACACACACACACACACACACACCACACACACACACTTCGCAGTCTGGCCGCATCGTTCATTTAACACCTCAATAATTAGTGAACAAAAGCGCTAATGGGTCACACTAATGGAGGAAGCGGGAGATTTAAGTGCGTTTTTTATCAGTAATACCAGAGCCTCACGCTCATCTTTTTGTTCGGACTAAACTTCACACACACACCACACACACAGACACACACACACACACACACACACACACAAATAATACCTATTCAAATTCACGAATTTATTAATATAATAGCTTAATATACGCCGTGTAAAACATCAAATTAATAGTTTAAAGTTATGTTATATACATACACGTTATTATTATTATTATTATTATTATTATTATTATTATTATACACAGTAACTTATTTATGTAATCATATTTAATTATATAATTAAAAAAAACATTTTATTTAATGAGTGGTCTTTTTCAGGGCATGAGATCTCACTGAATGGTTTTCACGAGGATGAAAATGAAATGAAGGCTGTGGGGCTAGCTACAGGCCTACATGCTATAAAGTGAGTTAAATCTGTTGAATCTATATGCTGGAGTAAGAAAAATGACATTTAAGCATATAATGAACGAAACTGCCTAAATCTATTCAAATTTGTGAGCTTATATTGAGTATCCACATGACAGTGATGGCAAATCACACCTGTGCTCTTATCCATGTACATTCATATAGTCCTGAATGCCTTCTCCTGAGCTCCATATCACTTAAAATGATTCTTATAACGTTTAGACTTTCTTTTAGGCTGATGGATTTCATTTATTAGCTTAATTTATGGCATGACTTCACAAGCTAACCTAAACAAATGAAATGTAAATAAACATGTAAACATTACTGAAAAATCAGAAATGCAAAGTTGTATAAATGTTTTTACTTTATATGTTTAATAGAACAATTTGTGCTCTGTAAACAAATTTAGATTTTCAACAGATATAAAACAATACATATAAGTGTCTGATGCTAATTCAGAAATTCCATTTTTATCCATAACCAACCCTGTTCAATTTTATTGTTCTTTGGTCAGATTTGCTGTAGTCACCCTCATTGTTGCTAATTACAAACCACATCTGGTACCCAAAAAAACCTTATAATCAATCCATATTGAAATAGATTGCTTTCATAAAACAACATTGCCCAAAGTAGGTTATTCCTCACATACCATGTCTTTAACATGTGCTAATTACTTTTACTTTTGTTTTACGACAAATAAATACGCCACCAGCTATAATGACACATAATAGTGTGAAAACCAAATTAATTCAATGAATCAGAATAATAGCTATATTGGCATTTCTACTATAGATTGCACAAATGTCTTCTGGTTTAGTAACCACTTCTATACTCATAAATCCTCAAGTAGAAGGGGATGCATGTCTATCCCAGAACACCAAGCCAACACACACAAACATTTACATTTAGCAATGATAGCAATTTAAAGTCTGACAGAATAATGTTTTCCTGAAGAAGCGTCTATGGAAATAAATATCTTTATTTTGCAGCTTATAACTGGTCAGTAGATATAAATGAATTTATATGAACAAATGGATATAGTTACTTCGCACTGTTTGTGACCTGCATAACAAGGTGTTAAAAGGGACTTCTTGGGACAAAGATGGTGCTAGACACGCAGAAGGTTTGCGCAGAGTCAGACGCCATTCCTCCCATTGTGTCTAGCCAACAAATAGTTCACAAAATCACTATTAAAAGGCTGCAAATATTTTTAAGGAAGAAAAGACGTACTACATAATGATGTTTTACTTAGAATGAAATGATTAGTCTTCGTGCAGCCAGATCTCTTTCACACTGCAGCTTTCATTCACCATCATGTTCCCTGTTAATGAATTTGGCACATACACATTACAGCACAATGAAATTCTTCCTCGCATATCCCAGCTTGTTTGGATCCGGGGTCGGAGAACCGAGTGGAGAACAGAGGGTTAAGGGCCTGCACTAAAAAGCACTTATAAATAGCCTAATCAACATCCTTACCAATTCTAGTCGTACTTAATCATTCACGCTGCTTCAGCCCAGAATCAGTGACACTCCAATTCTCACCTCACCTCCGGATCAGCACTTCTATAAAAATACCACAATTCTGTTCAATATACGAGTTGTTAGTGCACTAAACATTTGATTCAATTCAGTACAACTGATTCATTTTGTTCTGATTTAACATTCCTAAGTTAGTCTCTAGGCTACAATACTTTGTGCATTATGTCTTAATGCAAAGTATCATTGCAGTAAAAACAAGAGATTGGAATCTTTAGGGATGTATTTAATAAAAACATTTGAATTTCCCAACAAGAAAAGTGTTTTCTTTTTTTTTTTTTGAAAGTGATGATTGTACAAAGCGAATGTGTGTGAAAGTGAAAAGCAGGACACCTTTTTTTAAATTTAAATACAATCGAAGAGCTGATTAAAACAAAACAGTGCTTCTGTTTACACACACACATATATGTCCAGAGATACATTTTTTTTACTAATAAAACAGAATTGTTTTAGAGGTGAGGACTAAACATTACCAGAACACGTAAAAAGAAATTAGTACTAATAACAAGAAAGAAAGAAAATCCATACATGGGGGAACAAATATCCAGACTATAACAATAATTGTAGAAAATTAAAAAAAAAAAATATATAATAATAAAAATGAATATTTTCAACTCAGCTGTGTTAGAATACAAAATATACTGATCGGCTAACACTTTAGTAAGAACATCCGTGTCCATGAGTATATATATAATTACGTGAATCATTCCCCACCTATAACGCTGTACTTTGGGGGAGGAAAAAAAAGAAGCAGTTTTGAAGCTTTGTGTATGTATGTGTGTGTATGCATGTATATATATATATATATATATATATATATATATATATATATATATATATATATATATATATATATATATATATATATATATATATATATATATAATGTATTGTAATGCAATGTATATAATTCAGCATATCCATCTTTGGTTTTGTTTGCGGTATCAAATCTATAGACATTACACATCTAACAACCATTAACAGCAAATATTTTGTACAATCTATATTGTATAAAATATAAATATTTCTACTATACATTTACATTAATGCAGCAAACACACACGTGCCTGTGTGTAATATATATATATATATATATATATATATATATATATATATATATATAGATATATAGATATATATATATATACACATATATATATATATATATATATATATATATATACACATATATACACACACACACACACATACACACACATAATATCAAGTCTGTGTGTACATTTTGACCAAAATACAAAATAATGTCACAAAACTGAATGTATGCATGTTCCAATTAAATAATAAAACAATAAAATTAAACCCGACTTTGATATATGCTGCAACATTTTGACATGTTCTTTCAAACGCTTTCAGTCATGACTGCTGCATCCCAACCAAACATTAACTTTAAGTAGGTGGCATTATTTTAAACGAGTACATGGACAGTTATATGCCTTATTTAAGGCAACTCATTTTGTTTAATAAAACCTCACAATCTACAGAGTTGCTTTAATTGGTAAATGATTCAGAAAAAAAAACATTACTACAAGATTGTACAAACAGCTGTGCAGTTATTGCAACATGTATATTTACCATTTGCTCATGCCTACCTTAGTGCTGTTGTAGCTCTTTAACAACCAGATGGACAACAAACATCCAAATCCTTTTTGTCTAATGTACTCAATCGACCATTTGTGCCTAGTTTAGTGATGTGTCTCACCCTGGCTGGATTCCTTCCTGGAATTCTGGGTGAGAAAGAAACTGCAAAATAGTCTTGGCTGTTTAATTCGATTTAACTGCATTAAAACTTTATGCGAGGATGCATTTTTACGGCATTAATTTGGATAAAATAATATTATTTGACGTACAGAAGATGTAGCTAATTCTGGGGAAAAAAATATACATTTCAAAACCCTATTATTATTTGTAGTGGGGGGGGACAAAAACAAATCTAAGTGATTGTCCATAAAATCCAGAGAATAATGAAGGAATGAAAGAGAGTTTGATGCATGAAAAATGAAAAAAGCGCTAAAAATATTGAAAGAAACTGAAAGAAATTGAGAACTGGAGAGATGAGGAGAAACCGATGAGGGATGAGAAGTGAGGGTGTGGTAAACAGAAAAAGAAACGTTAATGGGGTAAAAGGAGAAAAAGCAAAATAGGTAAATATGTAGACAGAAATGTACATTTACAGCATTTGGCAGATGCCATTTGTCCAGAGAGACTTACAATGATCTCATTTACACAACTGAGCAGTCGAGGGTTAAGTGCCTTGCTCACGGTTCCAGCAGTGGCAGCTTGGATTTGAACTCACAACCTTCTGATCTGAAGTCCACTTCCCTAGCAGAGCGACCAGAAATAAAAAAGTGGTAGGTATATGTTACAAAAAAAAGAGAGAGAGATAATGTGAAGGAAGGATATAAAGAATGGTTGACTGAACAGAAAAGTGATGACTCGAGTAAAAGACAGGAAAAAAAAACAAAACAAAAAAAGAAGGAACAGAAAAAAACATTCCGGATGGAGAAATATAGACAGGCTCTTGACTGGAGAAATGGAGGGAGAGGATGTGTGCAACAGTCGTCTCTTCAGTGCTGTGGCATCGGTCGTCTTTGGGGGTTCAGCCTTCTGTGTTAAATAAATAAATAAACAAACAAATAAATAAAGGTGTAGAATATTTCTTTAATAGACTTCAACTCGATATGTCGCATATTTTAACAAACCATACCTGCTTCAAATTAAGGGTCCCGTTCCTTCTTGACTTTCACATCTCCGGCCAAGATGGTCGAAATCTCACCTTGCATGAACGCCCAGGGTACATTGGAGCCCACTAGTGGGCATTTATCACCGCTTGGGCAGTACACCTCACTTCCTGAGCCCTGATTGCGGATGAATTCCCTGGTACAGGGGAAGCAGAACTTGTGCACGGGTACGGAAGGGCACTGGACGAAGTGTGTGTCCTCAAGCCTTTCGTGGCATATGGTGCAACAAAGAGGAGCTCCGGACGCCCCTGACATTTCGGACCCTTGATCTGCCACGGCAACAGGGGGCATCGACGATCCGACGGCGGCCGTTCCGGAACCGTTTTCACCGTTCCGTGACGCAAGTCGCCTTTGGCCGGATGACGACGGGCTAGCGCTAGAAGAGTGAGCACTACTGCTGCCTGGCATGTCTTTTGGCGATTGGCTAATGGCACCGACGTTGTCTGCGACAGTCATGAGGGCACTAATAGGCGAAGGATCGCTCCCATGGGAGACCGGAACTAATTCCTGGAGGTTTGGAGCCTGGCCAGGCATAGCACTCACGAGAGAACTGGTGGGAATGTGGGTGCTCATGCTGGGGTACCAATGTTGGCGGATTTGCTCTTCGGACGTAAATCTCTCGGCAGCGTCGGGATCCGGAGAAGGTTTCCGGCGCCGCATTCTGGCTTGGCCAGGACGTCCAAGGTGGCAGAGCGCCGTGGGTAACATGGTGCACGATGCATCCAAATAAGGTTGGGGGAGCGTATCTGGCATCGGTGGTTCTTTAAATAACCGAACGCCGTCGCCGAGCAACTCGGAAAGGAGACGCCAATCGCCGACCCCGTGCCGTTTCTCGTATTC
Source organism: Kryptopterus vitreolus (assembly GCA_030449085.1). NCBI lineage: Eukaryota > Metazoa > Chordata > Actinopteri > Siluriformes > Siluridae > Kryptopterus > Kryptopterus vitreolus. Next base: position 8,431,673 of record JACRUU010000027.1, on the reverse strand, counting down.
GACGTATTTAAAGCCCGAGCTGATCACTTTGCCCGAGTCTTTTTGGCTATCCAAGAACATCTGCTTCACTAATGCCAACATGCTCGAAAAAACGTTACCGGAGCCGCACGGGTACTCCACGAACACCTTGAGCTCAAAGTCCACCCCGAGTTTGGCATCGAACGCAAACACTCTCCCAACCAGACCGTGGTCTTTCTTAAAGCGGACGTTAAACGGAGCGCAGCTGGAAAGGCCGAGCAAAGTGTCGCGCACGGATTTGGGTCGCCCGGCCCATTCGTCGGTCCGGTTCCGGACACTTTCGGAAAGTTCGGCGAGGGCCTCGGCATTGCGCTGTTTCTCTTTCAGGTCCTTCTCGAAGTCCGACGTCACGAAGGACATCCCGACGCCCATCGACTGTCTCTTCCCGAGTTCGCTCAGCATCGGCGCGGATATGGTGAGCGGCGCCCCGCTGGGTCTGGCGCCAATCAAGAGGCCATGCGGCGTACCCACAATCCCCTGGGCCATCAAACTGGGTGGCACACCTGCCACCATCGTTCTTCTGGCATTGGGACTTTGCCTGCTAACCTCTGCAACAGCACCATCTTCCAGCCTGGGCAGTCCGTTAGGGAGTCTGGCAGGAACAAATTCTCCTCTGCTCCTTTCAAACCGCTCGGCGGTTCTGCTCCCGTCCAGCGCGCCATCTTTCGTCCCAGGGCCGTGTTTACCACCCGACTGAGGACCCGGAGACCTTCCGTCCTGCATCACATGGGTGCGTTTCAGCTGTCGCGCCGTGTCTATTAGCATTTCTATCCTGTCCGCACCTTCATAATTCACGCATCCGCGACACACCGCTTCACTGAAATCCCATATCATGGCCCACGGCATCTTGGGCAAGTCGCAGAGATAACACCATTGCCGCCTGGAAGATGCCTGCGAGGAGGAAGAGGAGGACATGTTTGATTTCTGATCCGCCCCCGATTTTCTTTTGTCTCTTTTCCCTTCTTCTCTTCTTCGCCTCGACTCGTCCGATTGACAAAACGCTCCACCTTTATTCACGGAATAAACTTTTCCTAAACATCCAGAACCGAACCAGACCGATGTTCCGATTTTAGCCGATGTGGCTAGCTAACCAGCAACGGCCGCGAGAGTTTTCGCCTGGAAGAAGCTGGAAAGTTACACAACTCTGTCGCGGTGTCGTGTGGGAGATGTAGTTTTATACTATTATTCTTGTTTCAGCTTTTCTAATCCAGTTAACAAAAAATATGCCTTTGGGGTGGGGGAAATATAAAAAAATATTTTGTAAAAACAAAACGCATTTTAGTTATTGTTATACTATAAAGGATTATTATTGATACATATGTTAATTTGTAACTATTATATAAATTGGTGAACTCGATTTTATGGAAGGTTTGATGTTATTTCCTAACAGATTAAATATATTTATTCATAGTCGTTTTAGATGTTTTTATCTAAATATTAGGGCTGAAACTTGCTTGATATCCAAATCAACACGCACGTTTACCATGATGGATGGAAAATATTTTTTAGAAATATGACGGGGAGAATAGTGACTACATTTCCCAGGAAACACCGCAGCACTGTGCGTTGGCGACGCAAATTCCGGTAAAGCTTCCTGAATCTCAAAACTTTGAGATTTATTTATTGTGAGACGGCCGAATAAAAAAGTGGATGTATATTAGTGAGAATTACACTTAAACTGACGGGGATAAACAAAGTATGAAATGAATAGTCATAATAAATATACGACCAGGAAAACTGAAAGCACTGTAGATCTGACGTTTTTATTGTATTTGTTTTATATTGCCATGGTCTGTCTGTCTGTCCGATTGCATATATATCTGTCTGTCTGTCTGTCTTATTGCATATCTATCTATCTGTCCGTCCATCCATCCATCCGTCCGTCTGTCTGTCTGTCTGCCTGTCTCTGTCTGTCTGTATCTATCTGTCTGTCTGTCTGTCTGTCTATTTATCTATATGTCTGTCAGTATCTATCTATCTATATATCTGTCTGTCTGTCTATCTATCTATATGTCTGTCTGTCAGTATCTGTCTATCTATCTATCTATCTATCTATCTATCTATCTATCTATCTATCTATCTATCTATCTATCTATCTATCTATCTATCTGTCTGTCTGCCTGTCTGTCTATTTATCTACATGTCTGTCAGTATATATCTATCTATATATCTGTCTGTCTGTCTATCTATCTATATGTCTGTCTGTCAGTATCTATCTATCTATCTGTCTGTCTGTCTGTCTGTCTGTCTATCGATCGATCCATCCATCCATCCATCCATCCATCCATCCATCCATCCACCCACCCACATCGTACTGTATGAATAAATACGCATACCAAATGTTTATAAAGTTAGTCATTTACGATCCACGGCCATTTTTTTCTTGCTAGAAATGACACCGGGAACACGGCAGACATTTAAAAGAAAAATCATCTACAATCACAGACTTGTTAAAACACAACAATAACAACAACAACAAAAACTTTTCACTTTGCCTACATCATGAAAGTGTGTACACAAAGGATGAATGCAGGCTTTAGGGCACTACTTACGATAGGACTGGAATCAAGTACTATGAATAATAGTGCCTGTTTCCTGTTTAGTATAATGGTTTTTGTTTCCTGTTATAACACACACTTATAAACGGCTGTAGCCTTATTGACAATTATTCTTAGTTGTTACAATTATACTTAGTTGTCATGTCCCTAGTTCATACTAAGAACATGATTACATGTTTCTAATCCTCACGAATCTCTGATCCAGTAAAATCAAATAGATTTCTTATTGGGGTCTTGTTTGATCTAATACATGTTTCATATTCACCAGTTATTTGCATATTTACAAATCTTTTATTTTCTTTCTTTGAATAATAAAATGAGGTCATTAATACATTCATTAATACAGTTCAAATACACCCACGTGCGTAAATCAATGACCATCATGAAACAAAGTATTTGAAATGAATAAGCATACTGCAACACAAGTAAGTAGTGACGATGAAGTGCCCTCTATTTGGCAGTATGTTATAGTTAATGATGTCCTGTCGGTGCAGTGTTTATATATACAATAAACATAATAATGAGTTAATTGTATAAATTATAGAGTACAATCTATGCTTTTTGGCTGCCATATCAACCAGTAAACATGGATCTAAATATGCATACAATAAATAATTTTGACACCAATATATTATGTGTCCAAAAGTATGTGGACACCACCAATCGTACCTGGCTATTCGTACAACATCTCATTTCTGATTAAGTCAATTCTTTGAACTCTAACCTCTACTATTCCAGGAATATTTGTATATTGTTTTTGGAGCATGTGCGTGGGACTTTGCTTGTTCACATTAGGTACTGATGCTGGGTATTTCAAATCACAGCTGTCAGGGCTCGGTGTTGGCTACTTATATTCCTTCTTTCAACCTTGGCAAACCATGTTCATTGACCTTGAGAACAGGTTCATTATCATGCTGGAAAGTCTGGATTCCAGTGTAGGCTTGGCTTGAATGCTTCGGAAAATAAAAACATCCCAGACAAATGCATGTGGACAACCATATTTAGGTCAAGATGCTCATGGGTCCACTGGCGTCAAAAGTATTTACTTTCATTACTCAGAGAGAGGTATTCATACTAGGGACTTATGTAGAAGTTGAAGTATCAATTACGTTTTTTTACTCAAGTAAAAGTACTGGTTTCAAAACTACTTAAAGTATAAAAGTAAAAGTAATGTAAAGGGGAAAAATTCCATTAAGGACAAAAGCTTAGGCCGCATAATTTGCAATCGCTAATTTATTCAAAAGTCTCTCTAAGGAACTTGCTACTTCATTTGCAGAGGGCGAAGAGAAAACACTCGTTTGATAAAGCCAGTAGTGGAGAAATAATCACTTTTAAGAAATAATGTTTTTTGAGTAAAGACCCCAACAATGGTTATGTCTTTGCCGGAGTGTGATGTGATTTGTGTCGTGTGCAGATGGATTGTGTACAAATCAATAGGGTGTCGGAATGGTATATGTTTATATCTCATCCAATCACAATCACAATCACCCTATCCGGGTGGAGACATTTATCTGGATAGGGTTTTTTTTTTTTGCGATGACAAGCCGGAATGAAAACAAGACAAAATGAAATAGGAGTAACGAGGTTATCTTTAAAATATAAGGAGTAGAGATAATTGCATGAAAATGTAAGGAGTAACAGTAAACAGTCGGCTGAAAAAGATTTACTCCACTAAAGTATAGATACCCCAAACGACTACTTAAGTAAGGTCACACGTACTTAACCTATTAAAATTTGGCTACACATATATTTAGCTTTAGGGAGAGCACTGACGAGAAAATAAAACACATAATCTTCACTTGACTACATGGCAATTAAACGCCTTAATTCCTTCATTATCGCTAATTAGTCTCCTTACGACAAGTCACTCGTGGCATGCCCTTACTCCGTGGCGCATGCGCACATTGCACAATCAGCAGGGGAGTCGCGGTTGTCGTGGTAACGCTGCTCTAAACTCAAGCAGAAATGAGACTGAAACGGCTTAATATTCGCTACTATCCTCCAGGTAAATGGCAATAAAAATATTACATTAGATAACTTTATAATACTTATTTTAAATGCTTAATGCTGTTTTTGTCGTAATGTAAATATTATGCTTCGCGTGCATTTTTAATAAACACATCTTTTTAAAGGGGAACAAAAACACTTTAGCTACTCCCAGGTGGCTAAGCTATGTTTCTTGACCCAGAACGATGACTAATGGGAATGAAATCTTAATTAGAAAATCTTATTTGGCTATATGTTTGATAATTCATTTCATTATTACACAAAGCAACGTAATAAAGACCATTTTACCATTTATTACACCAATTATACCAACTTAGACATGCTATATGGGCATTAAAGGTTCAATTGTTTTTATAGCAGCAATTTTCTACAGACCTACATATACATATAAATATTTCTGCAAAATGTGTTTTGGATTTGTTCAGACCCAGTGGTGTGTCATGGATAAACATGCAGTGCATGAGCTTTATATATCAAAATGAATGATTATACAGTAAATATGTTGTGCTATTTAGCATTGTGGAATGTTAAAAATAAATAAGCAGGCACAAAGTAACCAAGATGCCCATTCAAAAAAAAGCATGTTACCATAACAGACCTTAAGGTGTCGCTGTTTAATATTAGGAGTCATTAAATTCTTTAGTCCAAGAATGTATCAACTAGTATCCCATAATCACAGAGAGCTTTTTGTTGCAGGTTTGCTGTTGGACTATGAGAAAGGAGGACAGGAAAAAAGCAGGTGCATCGATTTGCTGCACTTAACACCAAAGTGAGTGTTTAATGCACTGGCGGTTATAATAATAATATTAATAATAATAATAATAATAATAATAATAATGGCAGTAAATAATCCTGTGCTTTACAGTTATTCAGATTAAAGTGACTTGCACTTCACAGGTCCCAAACCAGTCCAAATGGGCTTTCAGGTTCTTAGGACCAATGTCCTAACATTTAGAATCATTTCTAAACTTTGGTAGACATCTTTTGCATCCAGCTACTCTAAATAGTGCTGTATTTAGTTGATTCATAAATTGTATTTGTATATTTACCATTTGTATCCAGCACTATTTAGAACACTTTCATGTTTCATGGGTATGGTGGGATATTAATCCATGATGTACATCTTAATATTAGAATAAGTTTGACCTGTTAGTATTTGCTTCTTTTAATTCTAAAAATATGGAGCCTTAGAAACTAGAAATTAAATACTGATTGTCTTCGTACCTGTGTCACATGGAAAACTAAATGTTTGGAGGGAAAATATTGTGGACATACCTGCAGTATTCCCATGGGAGTATAAGTGAAAACACTAGAGCCTTGTGGCTTGAAAACAATAAGGATAAGTCACATAATAGCTGGTAATAATTCTAGATGAAGCTGACCTTTAACTCTTTCGAAAAATATTTGGGACATATATAGGGGTTAAAAACGAAAGCCAAAATATATTTTTGTAATGTAATGTATATATATATATATATATATATATATATATATATATATATAAATTCAGTTTCTCTTAGGCATTTTTCTACAGCACCGGGAACTTTTTTCTAAGCCTGCCAGCACTAGATATATTTCATTCAAAATTGTTTGCAACTGTATGTTCATAGCCAAATTATGCAACAGGTAGTTTTTTTTATCCAATCATTAATTAATGGTAAATTTATCCAATCATTAATTTTTTTTAATGTACTCCACCAACAGAACTAGAAGATCATAAAAGAGCCACTCAAATATATATGAGGTGTCAGAGCTAAAACCTGACCATGTCCCCAATATGTGTATTTTTAATCTTCGCATTCCAGATTGACTGCACTGATCTAATCTACAACGAATGCATTGTTTAATATAACGTTCAGTTCTGAAATGACGTATTATATAAATATAGTTTTAATATTGGAATTTGTTTAATCGTGTAATATTATAATTATTGAAATTCACTCTCATTTCAGCACCGATGTAAATGAGCTGCTTGCAGAAATCAGGGAAATCGAACCTTTAATCACCGACTCGCGCAACGATCAGGTGATAGCGCTGATCAAGCGATTACAGGAAAAACTCAGCCAACCAGACGAGCGCCACTTCTACCTGTTTAAGGTATACAAATACATACACGTCTGTACTTCAACTTTGTTTATGTAGCACATTTAACTGCGATTTCGTTGTCCAAAGTGCTACACAACACTTATTAAAATCACAATACACACAATGGAGTTCACACAAACAAGTATGGCTCCGACAGTATCCTGTATTCATCTGTACATACATACATACACTGTAAATAGTTTTATCTCATTAGATGGCCAATGTTAGAAATGCAGGATCAAGTTCATAATGTCTGTAAGATAAAAAGAATCTTTATAATTGATTATGAATGAGTGTATTGGCATAGTTTATCCAGGTCTTTCTTTAAAACACTTTACAGTGAATAACACACAGTGATATGCACTTTTTCGTCGGACATAAAGTATTTTCAGTATAACCACCAGATGGTAGCAGAGGGCCAGTTATGGAAAAAAAGGCCAGATTATAGAAAAGGTGATCAAGTCCAGATGACAACTATATCTGGGCAATCAAGCCTTTATAAACGGTTTGATTTTGGGGTTCTCAAACTTGTTCAGCAGGAGACCCCCTTGTGTAGGGTGAATCCTATTGAAGAAAACTCATGACGCAAAACATCCTCATATGTACAATTTTACTTGAAAACTTTAGATTGTAGTGTTTTTGTTCCAGGCAAACATCTTCTGTATTCACATTCTCAGCTGCATCGTCAATCTAAAAATGTATCCATTTTAAAGAGAATTTCTCCGTGTGTTCAGTAACCATTCTGTGCACGAGTATACCAATGCAGGTATCAAATGCACCATAGTTTACCTACAATCCTGACATACAGGTAAAATATATTTAAAATATTTTCCTAAACTAGACTCTAGTACGTTCGCCTCACACCTCCAGGGTTCGATTCACGTCTCGGTCACGTGTGTGTGGAGTTTGCATGTTCTCCCCGTGCCTCAGGGGGTTTTTCTCCTGGTTCTCCGGTTTCCCCTGGTTAAAAAAACATGCACAGTGATTGGCACCTTGGAAAATTTCCCCTCGTGTGTGAATGTGTGTGTGTGTGTGTGTGTGTGTGTGTGTGTGTGTGTGTGTGTGTGTGTGTGTGTGTGTGTGTGTGTGTGTGTGCACCCTGCGATGGGTTGGCATTCCATCCAGGGTGTATCCCAGATCGGATATAACGGAAGAAGATGAATGAATTACTTTAAAATTTCACTAGCACCCTCTGGTGGCCCCTCAAGGGGCCATGTCACAACCCCCAAGGTCTAAGAACCACTGATTTAGAGTGTTGATTGATGGAGAGGATTACATAAAGAACACATGGATTATACAAAACATTGTTCAGTCTGTAAAATCTGGCAAAATCCATGTGGCCGGATTGCATACATTTCTGGAAAGATTTCTTTAACCAGTGGGGAAAACATGTCTGCTTGCCAATCACATCCACACAATGCTTATAATGCCACTATACATGCATAGGTTAATAGGTTTATTTATACACTGTAGTGTCCCTTTATTTATTTTTGTTTTTTCTTTGGGATTTATAGTCTTTAACATTCTCAAAAGTAACTAATTTAATTACACGTTTTTTTTTTCTCAGTAACTGTAACGAATTACTGTTACTTTTATTTTGTAATTAAATTACGTAACGCCGTTCTACGTAACTAGTTACTCCCCAACACTGCTTGTTTGACAACAACTTTCATTCTGCTTTCGGCTGCTTCTGCTAGGGGCGCCAAATCTTTTGTGATCCGACCATTTGGTTTGGCACATGTTTTGCACTGGATTCCCTTTCCTAATGCACATGTTTGTCAACATTGGCTGAAATAAAAATGTTTTTTCCACACCAGCCTTAACACTAGCTTGAAGCACACTCACTGCTGCCGGTCTGCCGTGCTGCTGATTTTCCGTCCAGTCTTCGGTGTGTTTTGATCTGGATCTACCTCAGCACTTTCTACGTGGGCCTCAATTTCAGCGAATGAGAATCGTATCTGCATTCCAGTGCGTTAAAGTCACTCTCTCCACTCCTCGAGACTGTTCTGAAGAGTCTTCTGCTGCTGCAACATGTCAAAGGAGCTTACCTTAGCTCTTATTTCTGCCATTTGCTTAATAGCTTGGCAGAAGAAACTTCCAATCCTGGGGTGAAATGAGCAAAAGTTGCCGAAGGTTTGACAAATCGCTCTGGGAATGTTTCTTATTTAGCAGCACAGCCAATGTCTGAATCAGTAATAACTAATTAGAAACACTGCAACTTGTCATGCATGTTTTGTTTTGTTTTCGTCTTCCTGCAATCGGGTCAGTTCAAGTTCGAAATGTATTCTCACGGAATTATCCGCTTTTAGACCAACTGTTTTTGGTCTGCGCTTAAGAGAGAAAAAAGTATTCGTATGTGCCCTCATGAACTGCACCAAGAAGAAAGTGCACCCCGGGGTTGATTCACATAGAATAATGGAAGTTACCGCGATGCGTATGTGAAAGTTGAATAAATAAATGCTTAGGGTTTAAAAAAATGTGTTCTGTATTCTTGAAAAACTAACATTTTTTATCTAATGCCAGTGCCAAGCACATTAACATGAGAAGCAGTAAGACAAATCCATGCATGCGCAAAATAACGATCCCCCCCCCTCCCCCGGGGTTGCCACAGCTGTCCCTGCAGCTGTGCATATCCCGAAAGCCTAATATTCCTGCCTCCTCCACTGAATGCAATACCGTCACCACCACCACCACCACCGCCACCACCACCACCCACAGGGAAGCCACGGTTTACAGGCAGAAAATTACTGATGTATGTAAATGACTCAGTCAGGATTACAGATTGGAAACGAATTAATGCACTTAAGCGCACTACTTCACAACACGCTCTTTCTCCATCCATCATTCCCTCCCTCTCACTCCTCCTATTTCTCTTCCCCTCTCTAGGCGCTTCAGGCTCACATCCTGCCTCTTACCAATGTCGCCTTCAATAAATCAGGGTCGAGGTGAGTTTATCTCAGCCACTCATGTTTCTCTCACTCACTCACTCAGCCACTCACCCTTTTCTTCCCCTGTCTTGTCTGCAGATTCATAACCGGGAGCTATGACAGGACATGTAAAATATGGAACACTATGTCTGGAGAGGAACTGCACACATTGGAGGGGCACAGAAATGTGGTTTATGCCATTGCATTCAATAATCCATATGGGTAATTAATATTCTTCTTATTATTTTATTGTTATAATTAGTATTATTATTCCTTTGTAGACTGTCCACAAACTATTGCCACAGTTTTATAGGATGTCCTTGTATTCTATGGAATTACATTTTCTTTTCACAAGAAACATCTTTTGGAGGAACAGGAAATCTAACAGTGCCCCCCAGGCCTCCATACCTGATATAAGTGTCTATCCTTACTAATGTTCCTGAGGATGACTGAGCATATATATATATATATACGTAAATTCACTATAAATTCACAGCACTAATTTTATGAACTCGCGCATCACTATGTGAGTGATCTGCTCCTTCACTCAACATTGTGTGGGAGAACAAACGAGACCCGGATGGCAAATACACTCGAGTAAAGACCTTCCCAGATAATTTCAGCATTGACCTTTCCTCAGCCTTCACTTACAACGTAATGTTAGGGTGGAATAAAAAAGAGGCGATAGATGTGTTTTAGTGGTTTTAAAAAACCAAGCCAAGTGCATCTATTCACACTTCCTAAATTTCCACGAATTACACCTACTAGTTGGGCATTCCCAACAGGTATGAGATACTCACTATATTAGCCTATGTTTCCATACCTATGCTATGGTATGAAACCTAAACGTATCACCAGTTTATATGGAAAACAGCCAAAACCCGAACAGAATTATTAAAGGAGCCACGTACCATATTTAACAATTAAAACAACCACTAAAAAAAATTACCATTCAAATGAACAGGAAATTATATTAAAATAATAATTTCCAGTTTGAAATTACCATTAAACAGTTAATAAATGCATTAAAGATTTTGAGTGAAATGTGTACATCTATAACATAAGTTACAATTAGAGTATTGGAAATGAGAGTATTCATTTATGTTGCATGTGTGAAATGTATGATTATAAATGCGATTAATCTTGAGTTAACTCTGCACTTTAAGTTAACATTCTATGGAAAAAAGTTTCAAACCCTCGAAACAGGTTCTATTTTTTTTTAAATGAAACTGCAGCAGATTGTCATCATTGTAATCAAAATCACTGTTCTGTTGAAAATCATGTCGTCGTCTAAAGCACTGATTTTATCTGAAATTCTTCAGATGGAATATTTCTAATTGTAAATTTAATTACACATTTTTGTCAGTAACTAATGAAGTACTGTTACATTTATTTTCTAATCTAATATTATGTAACACTGTTACATCAACAAAATCAACAGAAATATGCATTTTTAATACACAGTATTCAATAAAATGACATAACAATACAATAAAATGTATTTAATTCAATGAATAATAGCATTGTACTGCATTTTATACCTAAGATGCATGGCAGTGGTTACAGTGGCAAGGAAAAACCTAAGCTAGAATGTGGAAGAAACTTGGAGCAGAACCAGACTTAAAAGCAAACCCATCCAAATGTGCATGACACAGAATGTCCACTCATTATATTTTTCATCTTCAAATCCATCCAGAATAGAGCGTCAGGATGGATCAGACAAAACAACGATGAAACACTGTACAATAAATATCAGAAATAGTTATATAAGCACTTTAAACATAAGATAAACAGAATATTTAATAGTCTTTGATTTGGATGGAACGTACGCGATGTGCATTCGTTCCTGTCTGATCTAATACTAATGGCTTCAATTAAACAAATGTTTACAGCATCTCTGGATTGTCCTTAGTTGAGCCACCACAGTACTATAAAAATGCGCTTCAAAGTCGTTTAAAAATTAATATTACATTTGTAAAACTGGTACAGGCACGCATACACACACACACACACACACACACACACACATTGCAGGTTCAGTCAGCTTCTGGCTGTTATGTGGGAGCACTTGTCATTTTGAGTCAGGTGCTCATTCCCTTATCTCTCTGTTCCCTTCTGTGTCTTGATCGCTCTTTCTTTATCTATACCCCCCCCCATTCTCTTTCCCCTTCTTCCTTCTTACATTTCTACATCATTGAGATATGAATAAAGCAGCCAGTGTAACTGACTAAATATTTCCGCATGTACAGTATATACTGAATATAAACAAATGAATATATACATTTCATTTACCTTGTTCGTGTTCTTTCTATATTTGTCTCTCTTAGAGATAAAATAGCTACAGGCTCCTTCGATAAGACCTGCAAATTATGGAGTGCCGAATCCGGAAAGTGTTTCTACACATTTAGAGGACACACAGCAGAAATCGTATGTCTTACTCTATCTGTCACTCTAGAAACAACATGCCCATCAGTTTTTATAGCATTATGCTGTCTTGTATAGTTGTACAGTGTGTGTTTGTGTGTCTTGCACAGGTCTGTGTAACCTTCAACCCCCAAAGTACCCTAGTTGCCACAGGCAGCATGGACACTACAGCTAAATTATGGGATGTAGAGAGTGGGAAAGAGGTCTCAACTCTAGCGGTGAGTATGTCTGGTTGTGTTCCGATGCTTTTTAATTCATTTCAATTCATTTTTATTTGTAGAGCGCTTTCTACAATTTGTCATCGTCCCTTTTTTGGTTTTAAAGACTGTTCAAGTCTTGTTGAACATTCGTTGAGGGATTAGAGGAAGATTATGCGTCGCAGCACTAATACTATATATATGTCGAATACATGTAGTAAATACGTATGATGACAGGGTGTGCTTTATTGTCAGATTTTGTATTAAAGTAGCACTTTATTCCTTGATAAACACCCTAAATATTTCCTTAAAGTGATTTGTTGAAGCAAAGACAATTGAATGTAATGATGCAGAAATTAATAGTATACTATATGGCCTGTGTGTGGACAGTTTTTGGTGTAAATAAGAATTGGCAACATAAATAGCCTTTTGCTTTGTGTGTGTGTGTGTGTGTGTGTGTGTGTATATCACACTATTATGTTGTTTAAATCCATGCTTGCTCTTCAATAAATCTAAGCGATGTATCAAAACGTTCAGATCCAAAAGATTCTTCATTTCTAGCCTTTGTCCTTAGTGTAGACACCAAGTCCTCAATTTCCTTTTTGTTTGTCTTTTCTCTCTCTCTCTCTCTCTCTCTCTCTCTCTCTCTCTTTAAGGGTCATTCTGCTGAGATAATCTCTCTTTCCTTCAACACAGCAGGGAATCGTTTAGTCACCGGGTCGTTTGATCACACGGTCACACTGTGGGACGTACCATCAGGGAGGTGTGTGTGTGTGTGTGTGTGTATGTGTGTGTGTATATGAACCAATTTGTATCCTGAGAGATTTTCTGCCTAGAAGTGAATTATGAAAGAGCACAACACCGTACCGTAGATCGTTCACAAACCCTCTTTGACCGCAGTATCTGAATTCATTTCGTTTATCAGCGTTTCTATGTCGTTGAAGGAGAGTACACACCTTTATAGGGCACAGAGGTGAAATCAGTAGTGTGCACTTCAACTGGAACTGCTCTTCCATTGTCTCTGCGTCTATGGACAAAAGCTGCAAGGTCAGAATGAAATATTACTGCATGTTCAGGACATACCATGAATGGAATTGTATGGAAATCGTATGCTGGACTTGTGTGTAGGTGTGGGATGCTGAAAATGGCCAGTGTTTGGCGACTTTAATTGGCCATGACGACGAAGTGCTGGATGTTTGCTTTAATTATACCGGTCAGCTCATCGCAACGGCTTCTGCCGATGGTGAGACCGCTGCCATCAACGGCGCGACACCAGACGCATCATTTTCCACGCCACTGCCAAACACATCATCTTTATCATCATCTGCATTACAGCAAGATTATCATAATAATGACGTCAATGTCATTATCATGTCTGCCTTCCGCCCGTCTTACCTTTCCTTCCCTTGCTCCGTTTAGGTACATCCAGGGTGTATAATGCAGAAACCTTCCAGTGTGTATTTAAGCTTGAAGGGCACGAAGGAGAGATATCTAAGGTAAGTTTTACATGTATGTGAAAACACACACGCCTGCTTATCTTCTTCCTCATCGCATCTCCATTGCATCCATTTTCTGCTCTTCATTTCCTGCTGTTCTTGCCCCTTCCCTTTAGTCACTTCCTGTTTCTTAGTACCTGCCATGCACTCTATCGCTCTCCCTTATGCCGTTTCTCTCATATTTCTTTCGGCTACCAATTTCCTTCTTCCTCCTGCTATCTCTCTCTCTCTCACACTTTCTTTATATTCACCCCCTCTTTTATGAAGGCCAGAATAAGTCCATTTCCTGTATAATGGATTATAATTCAAACACATTTTTATAACAACATCCACATAAAGGGCTGTTCATCAACTTCAGTTAGAGAGCATACTGCTACACAGGTCACACAGAGTTTAAACAGACTCTCACACACACACACACACACACACACACATCCAAGCTCGTCTGGAAATGTTAACATTTTGTAGTAGGATAATTGGCTAGTTTTTGTCACCGCAATATTGATTGCTGTTTCTTATTGAGCAGCACACACACGCACACATACGAGGCCTATAGGAAAGTAATTCTGTGTTAGGATACACCAGGTACAAGGAGCAATATAAACAGTCTTCATGTTAACATCATCTGCATCCAGTTCATCATAGAATTTCATAAATTGTTATATAATTGTTGCATAAATCTCTATTCCATTTCTAGCTCCTCTGTCTGTAGTGACCTCTTCTGGATAATAAAATGGCCTCAGATGCTCGTGCCACAGCTGAGTGGTGCAAGCCAATCTGATTACCATGCCAGACTTAAAGCTTTTGAAACATGCAATCAGAACGGAGAGTTCCAAACACTAACACTCTCAGCGAAAGGGACCCTCAGACCGCTACCTTTCAGATGAAGAAGAGGGTCGAGCCTGTCTTTGACTGTTAAAACAAAAAAATATTAGAGAAAATCTCATTTAAACTAGAAGAGGATAAATAAACATAAATGTGCAGACGCAGTGATATTTTACAGTCACATTGCAAAGCATGACAGGATTTATGGAAACTGCAATAGTTTAGAAAACCCCTTTTATTCCGCTGAAGGAGCACCGGTTCCATATGACAAGGAGCATTTGTGGTTATATGGATTTGAAAAATCCACACTTACCCACTCCCATCAATACCTGTTTCACCCCTTTCTAAACACCAGGGGTAGTGTAACAATGTACTAAGAACCAAATGCACCCTCAAACTGCCTGCTGCAGTCAAGTATGTCACCTTGTAAAATATGGAGCAAGTGGACGGTAACATCTAGGTAGCAGCAGCATAGATTTTCCTATAAAAGGGGGAAAGTGTATTATTATCATTAAGGCTTGGTGTGATCACCAGAATGTACAAACACGACAGACTTTCTGTTCTCCGAGTAAGAAACATATCATGCTTTAGGTGCTGGACCTTCTAGCTACTTGGAGAGATAATATCAGTTTTTACACTCTCTGTACTTAAGTACACGAGCAAAAGCACAGAGGTGATACCCATACTGCTGTTAAACAGCAGGGTTAAACAGGGTTATATTACTATTGACATATCTTAGATAGAACATGAGGAGACTCCTCCATGTCAGTAGATTGGAAAATAGTTACTGAGAAAAAATGTGTAAACATTTAATGTGTAAAACATCCAAACAATTTCATGTAAAATCAGCGCTTTCGACGAAGGCATAATTTTCAGCTGCAACTCGATTTTGATTTAAATGACGACAATCTGCTGCAGCTTCCTTTTGAAATATAAAACCGATTTTATTTTCGAGCGTTTGAACCATTTTTTCTTAGAATGTTAACTGAAAGCGCCACCTAGTGGATAATGAAATTAATAAAAAAAGTCATCAAATGTAATCAGTTAATTTTAAAAAGTCATTGAAAAGTTACTATTACATTTTGAATAGGGTCATTTGTAATCTGTAATCTATTACATTTTTCAAAATAAACTTCCCAACACTATATATATATATATATATATATATATATATATATATATAAAAACAGACCAGTTAGGCTTCTTGCATAATAATCACATAAGTCAATAATATCAACAGAGAATGAAGTTGGACACTGTTGATTCAATGAAGTCTACAGAGCATCACAAAAAAAAGAAAAGGGCAGAAACAGCGCAAACTCTTCCATTTCACTCACCAACACATTCTAAGTTCCTTTCGATTACACCGATTACACAGCGAGCACTTCCAGGCCTGCAGAAGTGGCTAATACCTTATTGATTTCCATTCCAGCTCTTTAGTCGAGTCAACACTCTTAAAGCAACCAGGCCAGATGGCATCCATGTTATTGAGCATGTGTATTCCCAAACATTATCAATCTGTCTACAAATCCCGCCTGCGTCCGTGGTTATACCTGTTCCTAGCTATTTAAAAAGGCGAAACGGGCCCTAAATATTCATCCCCATCAGCAGCAAGCACTTTGAGAAGTGTACAGAAACCTAATCCTGACCAAAACAAGAGCCTGTGCTTTTGACTACTGTGAAAACAGATGATGCAATACGTACACAGCCCTCTCTCACCTAAAAAAGGGGAACACATATGTGAGAATGATGCTTGTAAATTACAGCTCAGCATGAAATGCCATGATTTCCCCCCCTGGAATAAACACCAAGCACAGAGAGCTGGACGTGATCCCTTCCTTTTGTATGTTTTTTCTGTTTCAGCTAGGTTCCTTAGCATATGAAAGGGGATTGGGTCGGGAAGGGGGGGGGTCCATCATCTGAGATCTAAGATTGGGATGGGAATCAGCCTTTATTTTAGGAAAATATTTTGAGTAGGGCACCTTCCTTTGAAACGCAAGGACGCCTTTTATAGCACCTCAGTTGAAGAAGAAGAGAACTTGAATGCTGGGCCTGAGCACAACACTGATGCAATAAGCGTCCCACTATCCCCTGTGTTTTAAAATAGCTGGTGGCAACATTGTCATTAAGACCTTCTGATCTGAGAATTTCTACTCACGATTCCTTTATGTGGCCGTATAGTTGAATTTAATACGTGACAGTAAACATGTACCTTTCTATCTTGATATATATATATATATATATATATATATATATATATATATATATATAGGGGAGGTGGTAGCCCAGTGGTTAAGGTGTTGGACTCTGGACCGGAAGATCATCATGGGTTCAAATCCCACCACCACCACACCAAGCTGCCACTAGTGGGCCCTTGAGCAAGGCCCTTAACCCTCAATTGCTCAGTTGTAAGTCGCTCTGGATAAGGGCGTCTGCTAAATGCCGCAAATGTAAATGTATATATATATATATTCTTTGACTAGACCTTTGGCAGGTTTCACAGGGCATCAGTGCATAAATCAGACACCAAACACACTTGGTGACAAAATAAATAAATAAGTAGAGAGTCCTCTCAACTCGTCTCATGCGCCCAACAGTAAGGTGTTAATTCCTTACAAAGTCATCATCTACAGATTGTACCAGAGCTTGCGGCAGAATATCCGACATATAGTCACACAGTGCTTTGTCTAGTGAGAGAGAGTTATAACAGTTATAAAAAATATATATATTTTATTCATAGGGTATGTATATTATATGATTAAATATTATAATATAGTAATATATTATGTAATTAAATATATATATACTAAGTACTTAGTAATGTATTCAAACGCAGGAGATAGTACAGTGGATATTGCTATTCATGTTTAAATAAGAACGAATAAAAAAAAAAGGAACAGAAATAGCATGCAATAACCTGGGTGCAAAAGTATGCAATGTGTTTTCCTCTGTGTTACAGCACTGCATATGTTTTGGTCAGAGTCTACTGGCATTTTCATTTGCCAGTTTTATTCCATTGATCTGTGCAGAGCCCTGATATAGTAAATCCTCATGCTTTCAATTGGATATAGATCGGACGCCTGACCGGGCTACTCCAAAACAATGAACCTTTGCTCTCAAAGCCGTTCCTTTGCTGACTTGCATTCGTGTTTTGGGTCATTATCGTGCTGGAAAGGGAACATTTTGTTTTGTTTAACAAACGACGTATAAAACAACGTATAAAAATAAACAGCGTATAAAAAAAACAAACAACGTATACAAATAATCAGCTGACCGTCATGACGTCATTGTTTTTTTTCCTTTT
This sequence comes from Kryptopterus vitreolus, assembly GCA_030449085.1. Lineage (NCBI taxonomy): Eukaryota > Metazoa > Chordata > Actinopteri > Siluriformes > Siluridae > Kryptopterus > Kryptopterus vitreolus. Next base: position 8,413,832 of record JACRUU010000027.1, on the reverse strand, counting down.
GTTTTTTAGCTTCGTGTCTTTTAGCATCCAACAGCTAATCTAGCGTGATCCGTAACCAAACACAAGCACATTTCTGCAAAAGATTTTATTCATTCATTCATTCATTCATTCATCTTCTACCGCTATATCCGATCTTCCCTCCGGTCACGGGGAGCCTGTGCCTATCTCAGGCGTCTATGGGCATTAAGGCAGGATACACCCTGGATGGAATGCCAGCCCATCGCAGGCACACACACACACACACACACACACACACACACACACATTCATACACTAGGGACAATTTTCCAAAGCGCCAATCAACCTACCGTGCATGTTTTTGGACCGGGAGGAAACCGGAGAACCCAGAGAAAAACCCCTGAGGCACGGGGAGTAAATAATAAATATTATTATTATTATTATTATTATTATTATTAATGTTTAATGATACTCATTTATCGATGTGAAGACATGATTTCTCACAATAATTGTCAACAATGACTTTTGTTTATATTTAAAGTTTTTATTTAAAGTTTTTATTTTAGATTTATATCATTGATTAGTGCAATTTGTAGGACAGGCGTGCGGTCCTCGTCGGCGATCACCACATTGGAGACCCCTGGGGTAGACTCTTTGGCAAAAAAAGGGAGCTTAATTGCAAAACATACATTTTAGAACAGTTTTGCCTTGGTCACATGATTTATTGTATAGTTTAGGGTGTTTCGGGCATTACATATTCTTGATAATGTCATTATTCATGGCTTATTTTTCCCCCATTTGTTTTTTTTTAAGTGCAATTGGTTTATTTTGAGAACTGGCACATATTCGGGTATCCAAAGGTGTACATATGTGTGCAAAAGATTTTTTTTTCTTCTTCGTTTTCTTTTTTCCTAAGGTGATTTATCTTGGTTTGACATTTGGTTTGACAAAAATACCGTTACATAAAAATATTCTGAGTTCATAACACTGATTATCTCTTCAGCATGACACCTGTTAGTGGCTATATTAGGTAGCAAGTGATCATTTTGTCCTCACAGTTGATTCTTCAAAACGTCAGCTATTGTGGGACCAACGCAATATAAGGCAGGATGTCATAACGTTATGCGAAAATCAGTGGCTATAATGTAATTCCCGGTCATTGTATATACACTCTTTGTCGACTGCAAATTAAAGTGGAATATCCACAGCTATGGGGGACAGGGCACCGACTTTATCTTCCCACTGTGATCCTGTTCATGCATGTTGTAGAGGAGAAGAAAAAAAACCCAGAAAAGGTTTCATGATATAATGGCAGTATTTATGGCATGTGCATTGTTATGTTACACTTGGGAACCATACTGTGTAAATAATGCCTGCACAAGTCGTCATTTAATGGGACATGTCACTTCACTATCATAAAGTCCTCCTAGGCGGTCTGAAGCTTGTGTAAGAGTCACCCGTATTGTGATATGTGGTGTAACTGATTACATATGCCATGACTTTCTCATTTGCATTCTGAATAAAGATAAAACGAATGTTGATTAACATTACCATCGGTTTTACATGCCGGGCGACTCTCTCCATCTCTCCCAGGTCTGCTTTAACCCGCAGGGGACACGTGTATTAACAGGGAGTGCGGATAGGACAGCACGTGTGTGGTGTGTGAAGTCTGGCTCGTGCCTGCAGGTGTGTGGATTACATAATTTATTAAATGACTCATTTTTGCCTCCTTTCTCTGGATTTCCATAAACCGCCATCAGTTGTGATTGTACAAGCGCATGGTTGTAGATGTGCAGTAATAATGATGTGTGCAGGTCTTGGAGGGTCACACTGATGAGATCTTTTCCTGCGCCTTCAACTATGAAGGAGACACCATCATTACAGGCAATGTGCACACACACACACACGCGAGCGCAAACATCATGAGGTGCAAAGAATAGCATCTACATGTTTTTTTGTTTCTTTTTCCTGCAGGCAGTAAAGATAATACTTGTCGGATATGGCGTTGAGAGTTGCAGAGGGATTAAAAGGGAAGCCTTCAGTATTACCTCACACAACACACACACAAATATATTGGTCTATTTAGCCTTATGGGTTGCATATGAAGGTTGACTTAAAGTGCTGAGAACCTGTTCGCATATGGACACACACACACACACACACACACACACACATATATGACTGCACTGTAGACCTCAATACATGACTATTAACTCCACGCCAAAATTTATGGAACATCTTTCCACAAGAGTGGCAGTTTAGTGGTTAAAATGTTGGTCTCTGGACCCGAAGGTCCAAATCCCACCACCACCACCACCACCACCAAGCTGCCACTAGTTGGCCCTTGAGCAAGGCCCATAACCCTCAGTTGTTCAGTTGTAAGTCGCTCTGGATAAGGGGCGTCTTCCGAATGCTGTAAATGTAAACGAGTGGCATTTATTATAAAAGCGAATGTGAAATCGGATGTTCACAAAACTTTATGGTCACAAACTTTTGTCCATATAATGTACATGCACACTAAATCAAAATCCTTATGTTCATATCACCTGTTCACACACCATTTGCTTATTTCTTGTATAATGTGATAACATGCAGCTCATTCAAACATTAACACCCATACACCAGGAGCCTGCCAAACACCGGTAGTGTGATAAGTGTAATTACTAGGTTTAAATAAAACGAATATTATAGATTTTAGGGGGGAAAAAAAACGAGAAAATCATCCAATTTCGAAGAAATTAATATACTATAGAGACTCCTGGTGGGAAGCAATGAGCGGAATGAAATCTGTCAGGACTAAAAGAATGAGTATCTTAAGGTGGGTTTGAAATAGAGCTGCCTCAATACCTTATTGTTAGAAAAGGCATTTTATGGCCAGGCATTGCTTTAAAGGCAACATATGTCACCATATTGCCCGGATACTGACATACTTTAATAGACTCTAACTCAGACTGGTTTGAGCTGACAGGAAGTCGAAGGTAAATCGAATAACTCTTTACAACCATTAGAGGAAAAACAAAAAGTCTGCCGCAGCTGAAATTGTCTACATGATTTTATTCAATGTGACGCTACTGTATCACGTGATTAGCTGATTGGATAATCATGTCAGAAGGCTTTGGTGCACGTAGAGCATTACGAGTTGATACCACACATACATAACTTTACAAGTAGTTATAATAAATAAAGAGGTACAGTATGTGTACAAAAAACGTAAACCTTTGTGGGTTTTTTTTTTTTCATTTGTTTATTTGTTTATCTTACATCTGCAAACCACTAGATTTGTTATGCTCTAAAATCTGTATAGGTTAAATGTTATTAGAAATAAAAATCTGGAACTATTCAAGGGTTTTGGACATGAAATAATAAACAAAGTGTGCATCCTGTCTTGGTTACTGCTGCCCATAGAGTGGTACATATGGTGGATCCTTTCCAATGATGGAAGTTTCGTTGATGGAGGCTGATATTGGCTGATATTGACCTAAAATGTCTGTACAGTGTGAATAAATAGATAGTATCTGTCAGAAGTTTGGAAACACATGGTCTTTTCTAGTTTTTAAACAACTAGAATATATTTTTTTAACCTATTTAAACTATTTTTACCTGCAACAATCTCGGTAAAAGAACATTTGTTCTGTGGACAAATTTGGCTTTAACAGAAGCTACTCCGTCAGATGGAGAACAGGAGAGAAAATGTTTCTAGACTGCCACACAACCATAGTTAGACATGGAGGGGGCAGCTTATTGGTCTGAGGTTGCTTAGAGCAGCAGAGGCTGGTCCGGGTAAAAGTAATACTGAACCAACCTTATCATATGATGCATTTACTTCTGAATTGTGGCTCATTGGAACCAATGATCATTGACCACCAGAAGGATATGGCCAAGCTCTATAAGTATTATTTAGAGAGAAGTGTTTTTCATCATGGATTGTTTTGCACAGTCACAACAACGAAAGCATATCAAAACGCTCTGGGATGAAATGGATCACACGGATTGCATGGAAACAACAATCCATTAACGAAGAACACCTTCGGCAGGAGCCAAGACAGGCGAAGTATGTTCGGAGAAACATGTTGTTCTCAATGAAAATTTATTGCAACATTTTGTGGTGTATAAATAAAAGGAACATGCATGTCTTTAAAAAAAAACAAAACAATAAAAGCCTAGGTGTTTTTCACAGGCACTAGTGAAAATTTTTTTTAAGTATGTATTGTAGAATAAATCTCCAAATATAGGACCGACCGTTGAAGTAATCATACATACAATTTTATTGATTTTGAAAAGAGTAC
>JACRUU010000027.1:8379588-8407088 GCA_030449085.1 Kryptopterus vitreolus | reverse complement strand
CTTATTTCATTTATTTATTTATTTTATTAATAGTAAAATACAATCAAAAGACTGTAGCGTAAGGCACACGCTTTAGTAACACTGCAGTATATACCATAATGAATAGTATTAACTATGTAGATTGTATCGATGCAGTGTACAGTATAAAAGTATGACATTTTATTTATAGTGCAGCTCAAAGGCTTCCCCCAAAAATTAAAACGTCCCCTTTCCCATTCTTAATCCTTTAATGCAGCAATTTAGTGCACCGCAACTGAGTGTGTGTATGTGTGATTTTAGGAGAAATCACTCACCATCTGCTTGTTCCTGACTCTGTATTACCCTCAGTTTTTCTTTCTCCTCACTGCACACACACACACACACACACACACACACACACACACACAGACTCACACCATCAGGGTTGTTTTTTCAATTTGATTACTAATGAATGCTTTACTTGCTTTACTTTGTTGAGGTAATGTTTTGATCATATATATATATATATATATATATATGAATATTTGATGCTAATTATTACCTGTTTAATCCTGTGGAACTGGAGCTTTCTGGAAATCCCTCAAGATCTGCAACACCAAGACTAGATGCACTACTGTTACCATTTCTGTAATGCAAATTAGATGTGCATTAAAACATATACAGTTATCCACAAATCAGATTAAGAAGCTGATGCATATGTCTTTCTTTTTTAAAATCGTATACATTATGTAGGAGCCTGTGCCTATCCCAGGTGTCTATGGGCATTAAGGCAGGGTACACCTGGATGGAATGCCAACCCATCACAGGGCACACACGCACATTCATACACTAGGGACAATTTTCCAAGGTGCCAATCAACCTACCGTGCATGTTTTTGGACCGGGGGAGGAAACCTGGAGAACCCTGGAGAAAAACCCCCTGAGGCACGGGGAGAACATGCAAACTCCACACACACATGGGAAACACACACGAGACAGGAATCGAACCCGGACTCAGGCAAATGTGCTAACCACTATGCTACTGTGCCCCTCCAATATATATATATATATATATATATATATATATATATATATATATATATATATATATATATATATATATATATAGTATGGAAAAATTGTCCCTAGTATAAGAATGTGTGTGTGTGTGTGTGTTTGTGTGTGTGCCCTGCAATGGGTTGGAATTCCATCCAGGGTGTATCATGCTTAATGCCCATAGATGCCTGAGATAGCCACAGGCCCCTCCCCTGTGACCCGAGGGAAGTTCGGATATAGTGGTAGAAGATGAATGAATGAATACTTTTATATATTATAATATTATAATATATATATATATATATATATATATATATATATATATATATATATATATATATATATATATATATATATAAAATGCACCAGCATGCTATCTTTTTCTCTCTTCTCTTTATATTATAATATATATATATATATATATATATATATATATATATATATATATATATATATATATGTGTGTGTGTTAAATGTTAAACTGATGGATAGAAGGCATCTAGAAAGGCAGTAGAAAGTGACAATGGGAAGCAAAACACCTTCAAAGGCATTTTGAAAAGTGCTGTAAAAACGCTTGACAGATGGAAAGTGTCGGAGCCTGAGCAAAGTTGCGGGGTGATAAGAGACAGAGATGGAGAGAGTGCGAAAGAAAAAAAAAGCATAAATATTGGAACCTCCCCCTCCAGTGTCATTTTCCAGAGAGTTTCCATAGCTGCTGACAGGTGACTGCTAGAATTTAAATGACGAACTTTTCGCCACGAGTATATTTTGGTCATATTGTCTCACATCCTAATCATTCTACTAATTCAAAATTTGCTTTGCTGCCAAAACCATGGGGCAAAAGCCACATGAAAAAAGCTGCAAAAGAGCACTGCAGTCATCTAACAATGTAATTAGCTTGTACTCTTAATGTTTAGGTAACTTCTTTCTTGCACTGATGCGGGTTAGAAGTTCGTAGATGCAGTGACTTTATCAAACATAAAATGTCATTTATAATTAGTGCTGTTTGTTGCTTTTAGTCATAAAATGTATGTGTTTATTGTTGATTATTACTTTTTTGTAATAATTTTAACTATTATTTTATTCCCTAAATAAAATTAGATGTAAAAAGCCCTTTGAATTACCATTGTGTACGAAATGTGCTATATAAATAAAATGTATATTTTATATTTATATCACTTAAAAAAATATTCTATTGATTTCAGGCAATAAACCCTTTTATTAGGGAAAAAAGCCAAACCAGCGATTCATCGTCAGTAGCACAAGTCAGTTCAGATGATTAATTCCATACATTTACTCAAGTTCATTCATTCATTCATTCATCCAATTTCTGTTGAGAGACAACAGCAATTATAAATATAAAGAGAAGAGAGAAAAAAGACAGCATGTTGGTGCATTTTAGATCCTACATGAAATATGTTTTCGCATTTTCTCTTCATCTTTGAATATGTGAAAAGCTCAAGTCTCCAGCCACACCGCATTCAAAGAAATAATTGGCAGTAGGAAATTGGATGTGACGGAGGAAATGAATAAATGTAAACCGAGATCAGAGAAATGTGGACACTGGTGTTTGATAGAAGAGTTCATTTTTAAGCCCAAAACAGGATGAAGTCATTTGAGTCAGTGCACATAGACAGCATGTCATGAAGTTGGTTGTAAACAGTGTAAATAGGGGAAAAAAACTCTTTCAGCTGATGTACTATGCAGTGTTAGGAAGGTTACTTTGGAAATGTAACAGATTACAGGTTATATTCAAATGTAATAAGTAGTGTAACTTTTCAATTAAAGTAAACTAACTGATTACATCTGGGGGGGGGCTGTTTTGTCGAAGGGGGGATGTGTTTGGCGGTGGTCATTGGAATTTGTAATCTTCAACATTTTGTAATTTAATTACGTTATGTTTTTTTTCGCTATAACTGTAACAAATTACTGTTACTTTTATTTTGTAATTGAATTACACAACGCCATTACATGTAACTAGTTACTCCCCAACACTGCCTATGCAGTAAGTATAGCTTAATGACATAGAGCATTCAAGACACCTACTTTTAGCATTAAGCAGAAAACTCTAATAACACCTTGATATTTTAAGCGTTACATAGTTAAATTAGAAATCTATAATGCATACTTCCAATTTTTCATTCAAATAAATACTTCTAATTTATTTAGCAGCAATGTAGAACACATTGCTCCTCCCTTTCCTAAAGTCAATAATTAACCTCTATTCCATTTCTATTAGTTTAAATAAAACTAATAAAAACTATGGGGTATTAAAAATGCACTACATTACAATAAACCCTTGGAATAGCTGTTCAACACGACGGCTATGTCAGCATTTCATGCAAGGTTTAAAAGGCGGAAAATATCGGGATATGGAAACACCAACCCTTCGCTTAAATGAATAAAACTACACGTGGTTTCCTCCTGTGGATCTTCATCAGGGACAACTTGAGCCCAACCGCCTGAGCCACTATCCTCACTGCTTGTGCTGAGAGAGCGACATGTGCCTTCCACACTGGTAGAGGGCGCTGTGGGTGTCCTGTTGCTGGTGTACCTGGAAAGAGAGGATGTTTAAACCATGTGTCACAAAGGTCAAACTCACAGTCACTCTGTTTGCTAATACACCTTACTAATGACCCCATAATCGCTTCCCTTAACAAGAAACATCTTTTTAGGAAGCACCTTGTTCAGCAGGAAAAAAAACAAACAATATTATTGAAGCAAGAACAATGAAGATGAATGAACAATGAATCAATTTACAGGGAGGGGCTTAGTTGCTCAGTGGTTAAGGCGATGGGTTACTGATCGGAAGGGCGGGGGTTCGTGTCCTGGTATCACAAAGCTGCCACTCTTGGGTCCTTGAGCAAGACCCTTAACCTCTCTGTGTTCCAGGGACGCTCTATCTTGGCCGACCCTGCGCTCTAACCCCATCTGGGATATGCAAAGAAAGAATTTCATTGTGCTGTAATGTATATGTGACAAATAAAGGCTATTCTATTTAAATCGAGTAATATATGCGATCTACACTATATTTTCCATATTTCGCAGACACCTGTGAATTTCGCAGAATCATGTGACTCATGTGCCTTTGAACATGTCATTCCAAATTTAGCCCTGGCCTCTGCTTTTATATGCGATTTTAGAACGAGGCTGCCCAAGGAACTGCCTATTCTGTCACAAAACTAGTTGTGAATTCAGGCAAAGATTTTCGCCTGCAATGTTGCTCTGCTTCCCTGCTCAGCTATGGACATCAATCCCTACCTACCTGCCTGGATAATATTCCCCACCGGTGCACAACCACTGCAGCCAGGAACCTTGCTTTGCCCTCATGATTGCCGTAGGCAGTTGCTTTTACATGGTCATTGTCTTCTCTGTTCTCACTGTGGTTGTTGATTCAATTTTTCAAAAATGGATTTTTAATATCTGCTTCCCATGATGCCAAACTTTGAGGACTTTGATCCTCATTTGTGACACGTATGGGCGTGATGGTCAGTTGTCCACATGAACCATTTTTTTTTTTATCAGTTATTGATCATTTCAACATTGTTTATATAGGTGTGTGTTTATATATACACACACACACACACACACACACACACACACACATATATATATACCGTCCCAACACTGTTTGTATATATATATATTGTTATATATGTTATGTTGGGAATGTTACTTTGTAGATTACTTAATAGATTAAATTACCCTATTCAAAATGTAATAAAAAGTTTGTGGTACATGCTTCTTACCCTTTGCTGTATTTATTCGTCTGCAAATACTCCAAGACTGCTAGTACTCCGAGAGCCACTGCCACCCACTGTAGTGGATGTTCAATTATACTCTATTCTAGTACGGCAACATATGCCCCCCCCCCCCAACATAGCACCGCACCCCGCTATTTGAGAACCACTGCAGTAGTCTAAAGTAGTGATTTTCCGTGAAATTGTTCAGATGTAACCCTATTTGTAATCTTCTATATGGTCTGTCCGGCCTTGCTTGTAGAAACAGGAGTCAGATTTACCTTTATTTTTGTAATTAAATTACGCAACGTCGTTACATGCAACTCGTTACATGCAACTCGTTACTCCACAACACTATGTATATATACATTGTGTGTGTGTGTGTGTATAGAAAATTCCAAAGTACAATATAAATATTACACTGAACCTGATAAAGCAATGAAACAACTAGTAAAATGTTGGAATTCAACAAATGGAAAATCTACAACCTGATAAGGACACCTATTATGTCTGGGCATACATACTGCATACAGATGCAGATTTAATCTACAAAGTATATATATATATATATATATATATATATATATATATATATATATATATATATATATATATATATATATATATATAATAGAAAAACATTATGCTTAGCGTAATTTAAATACATGTATTTCATGTAAATGTTTAATATAAGAAATCATTTAGAATGCATGAAAATAATGTGCTTGTTGCAGTATATGGTATTGTGTTCTGCCTATCGCTGTTCAGTAAGCAATTTTCAAGCCACTAGAGACAATAGGTCAATAGTATGATAGGAAAAGAAATGGTCAGCTTTTTTTTTTCTCTGCCCCCCCCCCCCCCCATCTCTTCCCCTCTCTCTCTCTCTCAGATAGATGAAAGCTGTTCTGCTAGACTGAAATGTTACCTTTGTATTTCTGCAATGTAAAAGCCTGTGAAAAGCTCATCTATTGCTCCGTAAATTGTCTGATTGGGAGCATGACCCTCGAGAAGCGTCTTTGTGTTTTCTTTCATGCCATACCTGTTCTGGATTGACATTCCTTTTTCGCTGCTACTTTGAGGTTGAACAGTGGCGTTTGAATCGCTGATGAAGTGACTCTCGCGCTCCATATCTTCACTTCCATCATCCTTTTGATCTGGCTCTATGTGAATCAGAGGTACCTCCCTCTGGCCACGATTTGCACTCTCCTGGTGGGACCAGCTTTGGCCACTTCTTGAGCAGGACTGCATAAACCCTCGCCTCCTTTCGCCAACCGAAGCATGACTGGCTAGGACTTCCTGTTGGCAGCCGACAAATGACTTGCCAATCTCGACAATGTCCGAGGCGAGTCGATTTGCAAAACACTGAACATGCGGCTGCGACTCTGGGAAGTCTTGCTCCGTGCTGTCCTCAGAGGGTTCGGTGATGATTTTGTTTTTACGCATCAAAGACTCAATAGAGCTGGCCCAGGTCTCATGGATGAGCATATCTGTAATATGGTCTGTCTGGCCTCGCTTGTACAAACAGGAGTCAGATTTACATAATCCTGTGGATGACACCGAATTGCAAGGATAAATGTTGAGAGAATCCCCATGGACATTTCGGGCAAATCCGTCGAACGAGTTGGCCTTAATGGGAGAGTTTACTGTTAGCCTCGAGTCAGATGATCGTCTGTCCGGAACAGACGATTGGCGGATGCAGAAGGGGCTTCTGGACGGCGGAGGCAAAAGGCTGTTGCTCCAATCTTTGGTTTTGGCAATTCCATAATCTTTATTCTCTTTGTCCATGTCTTTGAGCATATAGCGATAAAACTCCTCGGTGATGCTCTCCGTGCTGGACTGTTTGGAAAGGCATGACGATGTCCGGACATTGAGGTGACCGTTTTTCTTGCTTGTCACTTGTTGAACGGCAGCTGCTAGGATGGCGCTTGCATTTTTCCCGGCATAATAATCCAGCAGCAGGTCAAACCCTCTGCCTTCTGTCTCCATCTGGTTAACCATAAAACGAGAGAATTCATCAGTGATGCTCTCACAGCTGGACTGCTTAGATATTGAGCTTCCCCTGCTCAAGTTGTGGCCTAGTCTGCTTCCGGGATCTAATGTATTCGGTGGTCCGGAAGGATCTGCTTCTTCTTCTGGGATGCTTTCATAGCTGGAGGCTTTTCCCCGACTGCTCCATCTCTCACATTGGAGCCGGCTGCGAGACGACTGACCCGGTTTGGACATGTCCACTACATTCAGTTCGGGACAGTTCATTATCCTGGCTGTGACCTCAGAGGCAAAAAGTGCAAAAGGGTCTGAGATTGCTGGATCATCAAGATTGATGGTTTCATCCACTACACGGTTCACCAGTCGCTCCATGAGCTCGGGCTGCTCCTCGGTTTTGCGCTTGATCTCGCTGAGGCGAGGCGCCCGGTGCTTTTTCGCCGCCACCACTCCATTGGGTGTCTCTTTTCTCCGGAAAGGTGCGACGGCGCGACAGGGCAACAAAAGGCCCTCGGATATTTCGGGTCCTCCCTTCAGGGCACAAAACCACGGTTGCTTGCCACTTGAATTTTCTAGGCATATTGCTGCTAGCTCTGTAGCCATCGAGACCACAGTGGTTGCCAGGTCTTCCGCAAAACATGCAACAGGAGTCTTGGACTCACCTTGATTCACTTTAAACACCGCCACATTTCCCGTAGATGAAGCTTCCCTGATTGCAGCAGAAGTCGTTCTGTTTTGAGTGTGTTTGTTGGGTTCGTTCACATTCGTTTCGTTGTCTTTCTCTGCTTGCATCGCTCGGTGCTCTTGTTCCTTCTTTCCTGAAAGTACAGAAAGCTTTTCTGGCTCATTGGTACGTTCGGGCTGTTTGAGTTCAGTTAAATTCTGCAGTTCTCTTATTGCTTCTCCTCCCGGCTCGGTACTGGGCTCATATTCATTTGCACTTCCTTCGTTTATCTTCCTATCCGATAACTCCGGGGTCGATTTGGAAATATCCCCAAATTTTCTTGACGTGGCACACAGAAGATCAAAAAACAAGCTGTTCACACTCTCCAAGATTAAGCTGTGGACGTTGGAGGTGTCCTTCTCTCTCAAATCTTTTCTTTTGACGGCTTTCTCCAGCGCGTATTTAAACATGCTCTCTGCCATGTCCTGGGTAAAATCGTCCATCGCGACATGGTTCTGATAGGACATTCTAGGATGCATGATGCCATCCACGATCTTGTTATGGGTGGTCTCCAAGAAGTTTGCTATGCTGGTATAGTTCTGCTTGTGGATGAGGACTTCCAAAGCTTCCTTCAAGAGAATCTCAGCGACAGTGGACCTAAACATGTCCATGCTGGAGCCTTCTGCCACGTTGCAGTGCAACATAACGGCTGTGGATGTTTGGGCCGCTGACAGCAGTCCAACTGATGTTGCGGACAATTCAAGCGGATCTTCGTTTACACCTTCAGTATGTGCTGCTCCTGTAACTTGGGGCATTGTACATATTCCAGAAGGTAATAAATAGTCTTCTTGTTCCGACTCTCTGCCCTCTTCTTCATCCTTCTCCTCGTCATCATTTGCCTGTTCTAGGACTAGTTGCTTAGTGACCTGTGGGTTGCTGATTGTCCCGATGATGCTAGCGGCGCATGCTAAAGCTATCTCTACGGGCTTCGCCGTATGCCGAATCGGAGCGCTGCGATGCGGTTGTGGCTGAGTTCCTGTCTCTTGCCTGTCCTGGTTTTCAGGTACGGCAAAGGATTGAGTCCCGGGCCATTCAGACGGCTCTTCACAGTTATCAGGACTCTGGACTATCACAATTTTCGGAAGTTCAAACGAGTGTGTTCTCATTCTAGCGGCCTCACCCGGTGCCTTTTTTGGAGAGTGAGAGATAGATACTGCTGACTCATTGGAAAAGGATGACTCGTCTTGAGAAAGGTAGATAAACGCATCCTGCAGAACGGATTCGGCGAGGTTGGAGGCGTAATTTGTCTCTTTGTTGATTTGTTTGCTATTTTCAGAAGTGATATTGTCATGTCTGTTGGAAGTCCTGGGAACTTTATGAGATTTGCAGGAAGCACAAAGGGTGTCTGAGTCTTCACTGTCATCTCTCTCCACTGTGCTCTTCTTCTTTGTTTGCTTTGTCTTCTGCATCTCTTTTGATTCAGTTAAAGCTCTACCATCTGCCTCTAATAAGATAACAGAAAAATAGTTTGGTTTTTTTTCATTATGGACGTAATCTAGTAATAGTAACATCATTAAAGCCACACAAAAAAGCTACATGTTCAGTATTAATACAGACATGCTCACAATCTTTCAATCGCGAGTGACATATAACATTTTATCACTGCATTTTACTATGTCTTATAAACAAACCTCACATCAAAATTGTTGCATCTAATAATAAATAGTGCACTGGCCCCAAGGTGAGCCTAACCTTCGCAAAACGTGCTCGGTCTTATTTCTCATGAGAGTTTAATTATAGATTAGTCTTGCCATAAGGCTGCTGTGTGAGTGAGTGAAGGTTTCATTGCATTAACCCCAGCTCCTATACAATTCACTAGTCCTCTCACTATAGCACTCTCTATTCCGATAATATAATTCTGTTTGTTATAACATTTTATATTGATGTTTCTGTTGATAGTTGACAGCACGCTGCCACTTTTCAAGGCCAGTTTCTTTATTTATTAATTCTTACACTACTTCAAATACATATTTGTTAGGTTTGTTGTTGTTTCTTTGTGTAGCTCAGTGGTTTAAGGCGCTGGGTCGGAGGTTTGAGCCCCGGTATCGCCAAGCTGCCACCCTTGGGGTCCTTGAGCAAGGCCCTTAACCTTCTGTTCTCCAGGGGCACCGTATCATGACTGACCCTGAACTCTGACCCCAGTTTCCTAAAAAAAGACTAGGATTTGAGAAGTCATGTTGTAATGCATATGTGACAAACAAAGACTCTTCTTATTCTTAAAAAAATTTAGAGGACCAAAGTGTTTATAAGAAAAAAGAAGTTACTTTAAAGTTAAAAAGTACTGTACTGCCAGTAAAAGCGTTCACTCACACTGCAGCCTACAAAAAGCCAGACTAAAGTAGTTAGAAATAATTATTGTTGATTTTTCTGAAAGCTTACTGAAAGATCTTTCCAGACGGAGAACGCTAAAATGATATTCTTCAGAAAATCGTAATAGCTGTGATTCTAAGCATGAGAAAGTAGTGAACTCGTAATGAGGTTACATACTGAGACGACCTGAACATGAAGAGTTGAATCAAGCAGGTATGGAGATTAAATAGATTTAACTATAAGCGTCAAGATGAAAGCAGGCTAGGAAAAGCCAGACGGGTTTAAATATTTTGTTGGCAGTAGGTGCTAAGGGGAAAAAGTGGGAACTGCTAATATATTTTTTAGTATATAATGGATCTGGGAGGATAAGCAAGAAGCAGGCTGAAGAAGCGTGTTGATAGTATAAAGAAATGGTTTTGGACTTATGTCCAGGACACAGAATAACTTTTGTAGATTTGCTTCCATCTTAATAAATACACTGCACTGGAACTGTGATCAGATGAGCATGTGCCATTTATAAGGGAAATAGTAAGGAAGGTTTAAGACTGAGATTAAGATTATTATAGATTGAATAGATAGTAAATGTTTTCTTTAACTATTTTTATGGATAAACAAAGTAGCCCTTGATGTCAGGGATCAGTGTCATTGTAGGGATGCCTCATGTCTAGTCTGTTGAAACATTTGCTCTAACCTTGACCAGCTCACTTACAGCATACTATCATTTTATCGGTTATCCGAAGGACGCTCTAATAAGAATCTCACCTGGACAGACGGACAACTCATGAAGAGGCAGACATAGATGTATACAAATTGTTTACACACACCACTACCCATGTCACTATCCATGAAAGGAGAAAACCCAAAGCCCACGCAGTACTATATTGCATTTTAACTATTTAACTTGTATATTTATTATTATTTTCTGCAAATATAAACAGGCAACTTTGTTATATTTGATGGAATTTCAAAAGAAAAAAAATATATGAATAAATATAATTTCTAAATTAGTTCTTAGTAGAACCTATATTTCCCACTTTGGCAGGGAGAGGTGCCTAAACTTTTGCATAACTTTTGCTGTTATGTAGATTGATGAATTAATTGTCTTAAAAGAGAAAAATTATCTAGTACATAAATATAGAGATGAATGTGCAGAACGTATAAAGACAGACAGATGGAAGAACAGATGAACAGATCCATGTATGGCCAGACTTGTGGACTGACATGTTTATTTATTAGTTTTTTTTGCAATGTATCTGGGAATGCTGAGGCATTGATGGGATGGAAATATACTGTGGATGGGAATTCAGAGAAGTTTCTTCAGGTTGTTTAAACTGTCGATGAGTTTTTATTAATCAAGCAGTGAGAATCTCTACACCTAGTAGATTAGTGAAATGGAAGGTGAGCAGATGGATGAATAAAAGTGCATTAGACCAATGGCTGTGTGTGTGGGTAGATAAAATTACAGATATTGGTAAATCGTGGACAGACAGCCAGACAAGGCGACAGTGAGAGAGACAGACAGACAGACAGACAGACAGATAGATAAATAGATAGATAGATAGATAGATAGATAGATAGATAGATAGATAGATAGATAGATAGATAGATAGATATGCACATACATATATACATACAGTCTTTCATTCATACTTGAGTAGGTGTGCTATTCACCATATTTGTCATCCTCACTTTCTTCCCCCAGATGTTCGGAGGCTGTAAGGAAATCCTCCTCTATGGATGAAACAGAACGGTTTGTGTCATCATCACAGACACGCTGATTAGCCAATCGAACATGCCGCTGCCTCTCCTGCCCAGACTGTAGACCAATCAGGAACTTGTTAATCTGAAGGACGAGGCTGTCTGACTTAACCGGGCGACATCCACTGGCACTCTGAATCACGCACACATCAGCTGTTCTCTGGATCTGTAATGCACACACACACACACACACACACACACACACACACACACACACACACACACACACACACAGTAAATGTTTTGTCTAAAATGGTAGAAATCACGTTTTGTTGTTTGGTGTTTTGTATTTAGAATATCATTTTGTTCTAATTGGTGTGTTAACATCATTTTATGTAGCCCATTCTCTTTTCATCCCATTTTCATTCCCATTTTGCTGGCCTTGATTATTTATGGATTTGGATGGATTCTCTCTCTCTCTCTCTCTCTCTCTCTCTCTCTCTCTATATATATATATATATATATATATATATATATATATATATATATATATATATATATATATATATATATATATATATATATATACACAAACCGGATTCCAAAAAAGTTGGGACACTATACAAATCGTGAATAAAAACTGAATGCAATGATGTGTAGGTGCCAACTTCTAATATTTTATTCAGAATAGAACATAACACACGAAACAAAAGTTTAAACTGAGAAAATGTACCATTTTAAGGGAAAAATATGTTGATTCAGAATTTCATGGTGTCAACAAATCCCAAAAAAGTTGGGACAAGTAGCAGTAAGAGGCTGGAAAAAGTAAATTTAAGCATAACGAGGAGCTGGAAGTACCAATTAACACAAATTAGGTCAATTGGCAACATGATTGGGTATAAAAAGAGCTTCTCAGAGTGGCAGTGTCTCTCAGAAGCCAAGATGGGTAGAGGATCACCAATTCCCACAATGTTGCGCAGAAAGATAGTGGAGCAATATCAGAAAGGTGTTACCCAGCGAAAAATTGCAAAGACTTTGCATCTATCATCATCAACTGTGCATAACATCATCCAAAGATTCAGAGAATCTGGAACAATCTCTGTGAGAAAGGGTCAAGGCCGTAAAACCATACTGGATGCCCGTGATCTCCGGGCCCTTAAACGACACTGCACCACAAACAGGAATGCTACTGTAAAGGAAATCACAGAATGGGCTCAGGAATACTTCCAGAAACCATTGTCAGTGAACACAATCCACCGTGCCATCCGCCGTTGCCAGCTGAAACTCTACAGTGCAAAGAAGAAGCCATTTCTAAGCAAGATCCACAAGCTCAGGCGTTTACACTGGGCCAGGGATCATTTAAAATGGAGTGTGGCGAAATGGAAGACTGTTCTGTGGTCAGACGAGTCACGATTCGAAGTTCTTTTTGGAAATCTGGGACGCCATGTCATCCGGACCAAAGAGGACAAGGACAACCCAAGTTGTTATCAACGCTCGGTTCAGAAGCCTGCATCTCTGATGGTATGGGGTTGCATGAGTGCGTGTGGCATGGGCAGCTTGCATGTCTGGAAAGGCACCATCAATGCAGAAAAATATATTCAGGTTCTAGAACAACATATGCTCCCATCCAGACGTCATCTTTTTCAGGGAAGACCCTGCATTTTCCAACAAGATAATGCCAGACCACATTCTGCATCAATCACAGCATCATGGCTGCGTAGGAGAAGGATCCGGGTACTGAAATGGCCAGTCTGCAGTCCAGATCTTTCACCTATAGAGAACATTTGGCGCATCATAAAGAGGAAGGTGCGACAAAGAAGGCCCAAGACGATTGAACAGTTAGAGGCCTGTATTAGACAAGAATGGGAGAGCATTCCTATTTCTAAACTGGAGAAACTGGTCTCCTCTGTCCCCAGACGTCTGTTGAGTGTTGTAAAAAGAAGGGGAGATGCCACACAGTGGTGAAAATGTCCTTGTCCCAACTTTTTTGGGATTTGTTGACACCATGAAATTCTGAATCAACTGAATTTTTCCCTTAATTTAAAATGGTACATTTTCTCAGTTTAAACTTTTGTTTCGTGTGTTATGTTCTATTCTGAATAAAATATTAGAAGTTGGCACCTACACATCATTGCATTCAGTTTTTATTCAAAATGGTTACATTTGTCTCAGTTTCCCAACTTTTGTTGGAATCGTGTGTTATGTTCTATATCTGAATAATAAAATATTAGATAGTTAGGCACCTATAACATATATCATATGCATTCAGTTATATTATTCACGATTTATATATATCCATCCCGGCTCAACATATCTCCCAACTTTTTTGGAACAATTGATTATATATATATATATATATATATAATATATTCTATATATATATAGATATATAGATATATATTATATCTATATATGAATATCAATCCAGGCCATCTCCCAACAAGCACAATTGCATGTCATTTTACTACTAGAATAAATGTCTTGCTTGAATTTCCAGGATACTCACATGTGAGTGTGTGAGGTCATGTGGGTAAGTATCAGGTGACTCCAGGCCATTTAACAGCAGAATTTCATGTTCTTTGAGTGGCCGAGAACCGAGACCCTCAACCAGTCGTGGCAGATCAGGAGACACAGCTGCTAGCTTCTAGAAATAGAGTCACAATCATAATATTAATGGGCAGGAATATAAGGTATTCATTGCGCTTCAATCATGTTAATGACGAGATGAAAGAAACAAGGGAGATGTATATGAGTGAGTCAAGTGAGAAAAGCGGTTGATTGGTAAGAATTTGAATATAATTCCATTGGGTTAATTTAAATGGGAAGAGACATTAGCAAAATATTAACTGATATTATCTTCGGCAATCATGTGAAACATTAGAGATTAACCTCAATTGCACTGCAAGAGTGAATGAAAATAATATGCAATGGAAAGAGTAGAGGGGGAAAAAAAGAAAATAGGAGAATAAATAGAAAAGAACATGAAATAGAAAAGAACATAAGAACATGAAAGAGACAAAGGAGTGAAGAAAGATCAAGTAAAAATAATAATAAAAAATAATGCAAATAGAAATACTGCAAAAATAATACGACTATTCTTTAAAGTATTGTAATTTTTTTATCTATCTATCTATCTATCTATCTATCTATCTATCTATCTATCTATCTATCTATCTATCTATCTATCTATCTATCTATCTATCTATCTATCTATCTATCTATCTATCTATCTATCTATCTATCTATCTATCTATCTATCTATCTATCTATCTATCTATCTATCTATCTACCAAGCTAGTGAGCTATCTATCTATCTAGCTATCTATCTAGCTAAATAGCCGGCTAGCTGGATAGCTATCTAACTATCTATCTTAGTAGTATATAATTTAAATAAATGACATTCATTGAAATAAAATGAGAACATGGAATGTGTCTACACTACTGTAGTGCAAAAAAAAATAAAAAATTTGCCACAAAAGATGTGGAAAAACAATGGAAGATGGAAGCACAATCCCCCTCAGATCTGCTACTGCAGCTAATTTATTTATGCGGCCATGTCAGTTTTTGAGAAAGCGTCCTTTCAGGCCATGCTGTTTTTCTGACACTCAATATTTTCACCTTAAAACCCCAAACAAATATTGTTTAGACTATTAACATTAAAGACACACACACATAAAAAAAAATACAATTATTCAAATTTCAAATGGCATGATGGTTAGACAGCATGCTCACAACTCTGTGGTTTGGTTTGATGACACAATGGAGATGAAGCTAATAAATTATTTATGCACAAATTACAAATGGTGTTCATGTTGTATAAGAAACCTGACACATTTGTCATACATGGACCATCCAGTTTGTTTTAACACAGCATTAGGAGTCGAAGTATAATGCTAATTTTATACAGTTATTTTTGACCATTCTGCTGTCTGGTACATAATTTGATAATATTTGCTTTAACCAAAAGCTGTGATATCAAACTACAATTCACATTACAATCGGGTTTCATCACTATGTGCTTGAACCCCTAATTCAATTTATGAATATTTCTCTACGATAACGCTAATACTAAATCACTACTGAGGTAATACTCATTAGTAGTCATATAATAAATCTGTTATTCAAATTATTATCCGTATTGGGTATAGCAGTCCAATTTTGGAAATGTTTTTGGGAATATGTCACACACCCCGTCCTCCCATCTGTGTGTGTGGTTGTTTTGCATTTACACTGTGATCAGGAATTAACAATCTGTTGCACTTTGGGTTAATTAAACAACAAACCACCTACCTTGAGGCAGATTTTGTCATGTTGGTCAGTTGCACTCATGTCCAAACTCACGAAACAGATCTGTGCACAGAGAGAGATGCGCGCACACACACACACGCACACACACACACACGCGCGCACACACACACACACACACACACACACGCACACACACACACACACACACACAAACAGACACAGCACAGAACAATACATTACATGATTAGACAGGAAAAAAAAGAAGGAAAGAGAGATTTTGAGTATGAGTAAGTAAATTGGAGAAAAGGAAAGTATGCAGAAAGAAAGAAAGAACTAAAAAGAAGGAAAAATAGGTGGAAACCGCAAAAAGCCTGGGAAAGGCAGAATGGTAGCGCTAAACAGACAGAAGAAAAAGAAAGTGTGAACACTGAGATGAGGGTCAAGAGAATTGAGATGCTGAGAAAAGGAAAGAGAGACAGAAACAGAGGAAGAAAGAGGCAGATGGAAGGAGAGTGAATGTGTGAATGTGATACCCAAAAAAAATGGAGAGTAAAAAAAAAAAAAAAAAAAAAAAAAAGCAGCAGGATGAAAGTGAAAAGAGAGAATATGATCTAGAGTAGAAGACAGGGAAAGATGGTTGCATGTCCTTTCCAAGGACACTCTCATTAAACCCACATTTCACATTTGAGTGTAATCGGATGATGTGCGGGCATGTGTGTGTGTGTGTGTGTGTGTGCGTTTTGTGTGTGTGTATGTGTTTGTGTTGATGTTCTAAAAATTGCCTCTACTGGGACACTGCTAGTGTCCAGCAGAGAGGTGATGGAAGGAGAGTAGGAGAAGGACACACCAAGGGAATGAAAGAAGGAGGAAAGGATAAAGGGGGGCAGGAAGAGCCATTTTGTGTATGTGTGTGTGTGTGTGTGTGTGTGTGTCTTCATAGTTCACTAGGCACTCAATGAGGCAAGAAATTCACATCTGTGTTCCTGGATACAGCACAATAACCAATCACATCCTCTCATCTCGATCTCCAGCCAATGAGGTGACTCCATCACACAAACCAATCAGAGCAGGCTTACAATCAACCCATTTTCATTCCGCTCAGCCAAAGTTTCCATCTGCTTATTTACTTTGCTTAAATTTAAAACTGCATTCTGTTGACGAAAAAGGTGTCGCACTATTTTGAGGTGAGGGCTTCATTGTGACTGCTAAAAGCTTAGCTCACTATCACATACACTTAATAAATGCCATATGCTTTTGTTAGACAAAAGGTCCACAAGCATGAAAAACATCACACTTGGTAACATACACCAACCAGGCATAATGTTACAACATTATAACATTACGAGCGGCGAAGTGAATAACAGGATAATCACGTGACTAAGACGTGAATAATCTCTTCCTCGTGGCACCTGTTAGAAAGGTGATGCAGCAAGTGATTATTTTTGTCCTCAAAGCAGGAAAAATGGGCCAAGTGAAAAAATTATAGCTGGCAATATATTAAAACATTCAATCGTGATTAATAACACTCGATTCATTGAGTTAACTCGAGATTAATCGCACATTTTTCGGCTCTCAATGTACCACAAATTACTACTTTTCATGTTTCTAATACTCGAACTAACTGTAATAGATATTATAAACATATACATTTAAAAGTATTCATTATTTAATATTTATTTCAACATGGAAATAATTTTTTTAATATTAATTTCTTGTCCATTTCATTTTAGTGGATTTTTTTTTTGGTGGAGGTTACATATGGTAATATAGTGAGTGAATAGCTCATATACCTGTTATGACATGTGCAGCTAGAAGTATTATTTTCCATCCTAATATTATCTTTTAAATTCCATCCAACAAGAGGCACGGTGGCTTAATGGTTAGCATGTTCGCCTCACACCTCCTGGATCTGGGTTCGAGTCCTGTTTCGGCCATGTGTGTGTGGAGTTTGCATGTTGTCCCCGTGCCTCAGGGAGTTTTTCTCCGGGTTCTCTGGTTTCCCCCGGTCCAAAAACATGCACGGTAGGTTCATTGGCATCTTGGAAAATTGTCCCTACTGTATGAATATGTGTGTGCCCTGCGGTTGGTTTGCATTCCATCCAGGGTGTATCCTGCCTTAATGCCCAAAGACGCCTGAGATAGGCACAGGATATAGCGGTAGAAGATGAATGAATGAATTATTCCATCTAACATTACAAGAGGTAAGCACGGCTGAGGAAAGGACAATGCTGAAATTATCTGGGAAGGGTCCAAGTCTCATTCATTCATTTAGCATTTAACTTTGACAGCACTAGTGCATTTGACAAGAGCCAGATTATGATGACCGGGTCAGAACATCTCCAAAACTGCAGCTCTTGTGGGGTTTTCCTGGTCTGCAGTGGTCAATACCTATTAAAAGTGGTCCAAGCAAGGAATAGTGGTGAACCGTAACAGGGGTCATGGCCGGCCAAAGCTCATTGATGAACGAGGGGAGTGAAGACTGGCCGGTGTGGTCCGATCCAAAAGAAGATAAAATAGCTCAACAGATATTACTCTAGCTCAAACTGATGTAGAACTTGATGTAGAACAAATAAAGGGTATTTCTATATATATATATATATATATATATATATATATATATATATATATATATATATATATATATATCTATATATATATATATATATATATATATTTTTTTTTTTGGAAGAAGATTATTATTTCGTTGCAAAAATGAAAGACACACATGCATGTACATAATCTATACAACTACATATTGAAAAGACTGTGAAAATGATTTGGAAAATAAAATAAAAAAAAGTGTGAGGGGGTGTTGGGACAAGGCCTGACTCCGACACTGCTTTCAGAATAGTTTTCTATGTGTCTTTCCTTTGACAATTTCAACGCTTGCGCTTTTATTAAATGAAACAAGCTTTAAAGTTCAGTGAGCAGTCCACTGAAGAATATGTTAAAACACATCGGCTTTGTGCGTCTTATAATGAGCTATAGCATGAAAGTTGTCAGGGGTCAACATAAGCTCCATAGTGCCTTCTGCTGCTCTGAGGATATAATGTTGAATGGCTCGCTCTCTCTGTCTCTCTCTTTCCTCTCACTCTTTCATTATCACTCGTTAGCATAAAACGCTACGCTGCTATATGAATAGTTTGCAATGAAAAGAAAACATTGTATAATAAAAGCAAAAATCTAAAGTTGGATTAAATTAATAGGCAATAAACAACGTTGTTAACGGAGTGGACTATGCCATGATGACGCACAAACAGTTCTGAAAATTTCATTTTACTCATTATTTTAATCCTTTTTCATATTCTCGGTTTTGATATACATTATCAGACAATGGAGCAGCAGAATATAAAATAAAAACTCTGTCTTTGATTATTAATAACAAACATGCACCAGTGATACATATCTAAAAAAAATATTCTATTTAATTTTTAGTTAAATTTTTATTTTATTTTAAGTTAATTAAAGTTAATTTTTGAGAGAATAATGGGTGGTGCAGTAAAAAAATGTATAAAAATGAATTAAAACAAACAAAAAAAACAAATTAACAATTGTTAAAATAACAAAAAGCGTAACAATTGAATTTTGATGAATTTATTTATTGAAATATTTGAATAAAGGCTGGAAAAATCAAGCATGGAGACTAAATCTATATCACTGTTTATTTATTTATTTTCTTACATTTAAGGATAACAACTTCATTTATACAACTGAGCAGCTACGGGGTTAAGATCCATTCTCAGGGGCCCAGGAGGGGCAGCTTGGTGTGGCTAATATTTTAACTCATGACCCTCAGATCCAAAGTCCAACACTTTAATCACAAATACTTTGTTACTGTACTTAAATTCGATGTTTCTGGTATCTTTATTTCGCTATTTAACAACATTTTCCTTTTACTCACTACATTTTTACACAAATATCTCCTATTATATATACCACACTACTTACTTTAGTTTTTATCTATTTCATTAAATGTCAATATTTTTTCTTCTCATTGTGTTCCTATCAACCTATTTTCTGTAAACCTACTATTTGTGTGTCATTTTCTGGCAATCACACGCCACAGGCCTCGGCTAGTTTATGAAATTAACAATGCGCGTGGCAGAAGGCTAGCATGGGCGCGACAGAGGGAGTCATTCATTTAAACATGACCGATAACAGAGATATTCCATTCTCTACTGTATGGATATTCAATCAGCATTTGTATTAATGTATTAATAAGGGCTGTTAACACATTATATTGTTTATTAAAGTGCGACACACGTTTCACGTTTGACCAATTGTAATTTCAAAATGATATATTGATAGATTTTATTTAGATTTAATGACAATATTAAGGCTTTACAGTGATGTTGTTAGTATTTAGTGAAATTTACTTTTAAAAGCCCAACATTGTACCAGAATTTTGCTTATTTGTTATTACAGAAGTAGAGTAATTCTGTCAGGTTTGTGGGACTTCCTTATTCTGAGGTGTTTTTTTTTTTTTTTTTTTTTTGTTAGAATGACGATTTTACAATGTTTGATGAAGCGTTATATCATTGTCAGAGTTGTCATTCTGCTTTTTGGATTTAAATGATTGTCTTTTCCTTCCATACATAGTGATGATTATTATGATCCAAAACATTTCATATTTAAAATGCAAGTTCATTTGTGTCTCTTTCCTGAACGCTACAGAGAGCAAAACAGCCTCTAAACCCTGCCACTTTTGTAGTGCGATTCCTGAACTTCCAATTACTTCCAATAAACTTAAAATAAAATATCTAATCTTTTTAACATTTCCACCTGATGTAACCAGAGTACCCGCTCTAACAGACATCGCATTTATGTTTGGTAACATAAAATGTGTTGAGTCGAAATGGACGTATTTTTCATTACAAATGTAAACCAGAAAATGAAATATTTATGCTGCGTTAGAGCCACATATTTAAACGAATTTACTTAGTAGAGAACGTGAATCATTTATATAATGCAACTTTTGTTATGCTTGCTGAAATGCCCAGTATGATTAAGATTCAAGTTAAGCAAAAAATGTTACAAATGTTATTTCTTAAATATTTTAAAATAAATCCCTAATAATTGTGCAGAAGATGCCTTTAGGGTTCATGCCTGGTTCATGCTTCAGAGCCTTTGTGGGTTTTCTTTAGCTTCTCCTGTGTCTTCCCACCTCACACATGTCAGTAGGTGGGTTAGACACACTAATTTAGCGCTAGTTGTGAATGTGTACATACATCCTGTTAATCCAGAATGTTATTACTGCCGTGCGCATAGTGTTCCTTGGATCAGCTCAGGATACACTGCTCTTCTGATCAGGATAGCACATGAACCTAAACGAATAATAATGATCTGAGCAAATAACCATCAGATGGTCAGTTGTAAAGCTCCCTAGATAAGGTGTGACTGCCAAATGCCATAAAATGTAAATGAAAAGCTTGAAGGAGAAAGAAAAACATTCATCTGGGTTCAGGACAGGAACAAAACCCAAAGATCAGTGTTCCCCAATCATTATTTTGCCCCACGGATTGGCCGTTAAGGTATGGCGGATTAATACAACATGCTACGACTGGCATAAAAACTGGTCTTTTCTAAATATAATAATAAGCATGAATCCACTGTGTATGCCACATTATTAGCAGGCTCTTTAAGAAGACATATGACCGAGGCAAGCATGTTCCCCTACTGCCCTGCACCACATGTGTCAAACTCAGGGCCCAAGGGCCAAAGGTGGCCCTCTAGTTAATTTTATGTGGCCTGCAAGATCTTAAAACTTTTATGACTGTCTTAAAATAAGGCAATGATGCTTTAAAGCATGCACTGATAACAAACTACATCTCCCACAATGCATGCTACTGTTACCCTTGAAGTGACTGCATCCCGCCACTAGATTGCACTGTATCCCACGTCAGTGTTTACCGAGGACGATTTCTCCGAATGGAGTTGAGAGATTTCTATCCCAAAATGTCCAGGAAGCGAGAAGGTGGTGGAAGGCATTTGTAAGAAAGATGGGAAAGCGAATACATGTCTGTGCTTCAAGGAGAAAAGTCTTTTGTGTTATGAGGCGGCGTCGCTCATCAAAGACTGTATACTGTCTTATCAATAAAACTGGCCCTTAGAGGACAACCATAACGCTGATGTGAGTTTGACACCCCTGCACTAGATGGTTGTCCATTCTCAGGATACATGCATTCACACATACGGCCAATTTTAGCACAGGCGAATTCATCTCTCGCACATTTTTATTCCGAAGAAACCAACGAATCCAGAGGAAGCATATGAGAGCATATTGAGGGCATTTAGAGTAGAACATGTGAAACTCCTCACAGGCAGGAATCTGAGCTCGGGGTGGAACTGAGGACCCTGGAGCTGGAAGGTGTCAAAGCTACCTGCAGTGCCACTGTTCCACTCAAGTTACTGAGTCAGGAGCGAAGAAAATCTTGTGAGATGCTGTGAGTCACCACTGAAAGGTTTGTGACAGTAATTGACAGTCAGATGCTCCTTTAGCAGGTCTTAACCGTAAGCAGAAAGGAGGCCTATTCTTAGCTGCTATTATAAATGCGAGACTCCAAATAGCGTTTTTGTTAGCCAAAGTCGGGTAAATAAGTAGATATGTAAACATCTCTCCATGAAGCTAAACGCTGGTATTTTAAGTGAACCCTGATAAGATGCTCCCTAATAAACCCTTAGACTAAATGAAAATTTGTTGACGAAAGCTTCCATCATGAAACCATCAGATTTACAGTATAAGTTACCACTTACATAACCTCCCTCTCTCTCACACACACTCACACACACACACACACACACACACACACATCATTGACCCTCCATCTAATGAAGACACAGCTGATCAGTCCTAATGAGAGACCATAAGCATTCTAAATATCAAACACATTAAATTGTGTTGTCTAACAGATTTAGCATTTGCATCATGTTTATCATCCCTACTAAAGTTCACATTTCTAAAGTCAGACAAAAAGAAAAGGGGGGAGGGGGGAGCGAGAGAGAGAGAGAGAGAAAGAGAGCGACAGAGAGTAATACATAATATCTCGTGTGCATAATAAAAGCCATGCCATTTTGTATTATAAATTGTATACACTGTGTAAAAAAAAAGAAAAAAAAAAAAAGAAGTCTGTTTTAACTCTGAAAGAGAAAAAGATGAGGACAGACACTTTCCGAAAACGTTCCGAAATGTTCAAACAGACGAGGGGAGGGTGGAAGGAAATGATGGGAATGAGATATTATTTCAAAGCCAGGGTTAAACCGCTGATTGATTGTTACAACAAAACGAATATAATGCAAATAATCGAAGCGGCATTAAATAGATAACACCCGACAAATGAGACCTTTTCTTGTAAGATCCTTTATACTGATAGAACAGCAAGGAGTAAAGTACCAAACCGTCCACATCTAAACCCCAGTGTATACTACACAACAGCATTATTCTTATAATTGATGAATATGTAAAATTGTTATAATTATTAGACATTTGTGTATTGCAATAAAAGTATTATCAGCAGATGATAATAAAATGAGCAAAATTCTAACATAGTATTGTGACTCTATTATTGCACTTATATGTTCTATGAATATTTCTCTTCTGCTTCTCCTTCTTGCTCTTTTTCCTACTTCTATCATAGAGCCAAGGATTTGTGGGCAGCCTAATCATCGCAACCATGCATGTTCAACATTCTTAATCCTGTTATATTCTGTTATATTAAGGCATTTTGTAACATGGCTATGAAGATTTGTGCCCCTTCATCCGCAAGAGCATTAATGAGTCCAAGCACTGATGACATGCAAGGTGGCTTGGGTTGCAATCAGTGCATCCCGATTTGGATAGTTGTGCAGAGAGGCTGAAGGCCTAGTCCTATGGGTCGGTAACCTTTACCACTCCAAAAGCCATTGGGACTTGTTTCCCACAATAAAGAAAACACTGGGAGCCACAAAACCCTTGTGTCATTTAAAATGAAATAACACTGGAAATACTGTTTTTTTATGTTTAAACTAAACTATAATGTGATGCATTTATGAAATCAATAAAATATCCACCGACAGCAAACTAAATGTGCCGTCGTCCTTTTTGTGGCGCGTGCAGTCAATCTGATTAATAAAAGGACCATTTTATTGAACATTGAAATATGAATATATGCACACAAAAAAAAGCCTATAAAAATATTTATGATACTCGGTTAATGTGATTTCTGCTCCTGGACCCCGGCGTCTGCACATCAGGGCTGTATACCGCACGCTGGCGGGCGTCGCGCGTTGTCGGTCGTGACGCATATTAAGAGTGACAAAATAATTTAACATGTTTTATTGTGATTACAAGATCACCATTCAGATATTGAATTAAGGTTTTAAAAAACAAATGTACTAAAATAAAACATATTTTAAGGAAATATTCATCCATTCTTTTATAAAAAAAACACCACTGAGAGCCGCATCTGAGGGATGGAAGAGCCGCGGGTTGTTTTTTTCTTCACCCCAATTCTGACAAACCATATCTTCATAAACACTGCTTCGTATATACAAGGGCACTGATATGCTCAAACATATTTGGGCTCCTTTGGTTTCCACTAAAGGGACATTGTAAATAGTGCATCACACAAAGGCATCCTATACAACAGTGAGATTGCAAATTTAAGGCAACAGATTACAGATGTGAAGGCAAATGTAGTGATATAGACTGTAGTACATTACTGTATTGTACTTTATTGTATTGTATTTTGAGTTTTCAGATGTATATATTGTGGACTGACCTTCTCTCTTTCTTCTTTGGTGATAAATCTGATGCATAGAATTCCTGACCCTGGCGTTTCGTGTGACCACATGCTTTAAATTCAATTTGGATTCAGTTTGTATTTCTCTGGTTTTAACTTTTATTCTAATAACATTATAATCCATATGGATAAAATCCATAAGTCCACAAACAACAGGTTCCCTATATAATAGTTGTAATCTTTTGAACACAAACTCCAGCTTTTTGGTCCTTGAGCATGGCCCTTAACCCTCTGTGCTCCAGTGGGCGCTGTATCATGGCTCTGACCCTGCACTCTGACCCCAGTTTGCAAATAAATAAATAAATAAAGCACGAAGAAACAATTTGATTCTATTCTCTAACATTGTATTCTATTGTATGAAGTGATGGCTATCACACGAGACACAAGCCAAGTCAGTCACCGCGTCTTTTGGAGCTGCTGCTCGTGCTTGCGTCATAGGGTGGTGTAGCACACTTGGACGAAAGTGTTATTCAGCCCTCCCTTCAACATGCATGAGATCACAGATGCCAACATTTGGCTCGTGTCCGTACGGCTGACACTGTCGAAACACTATGACACGCCTCCTACAAACAGAGCACAGCCAGCGTTGCTCTTTTTTCAGCCCGGGTCACAGATGGCTACGACATCGATTTCATCATGTGAAATCTCTTCATCCAGAAAGACTTTCCCCTCATTTGATGCTTAGTTACAGCTTTAATCCTGAGTCTAATAGCGAAAACTCCTTCCGAATATACCGAATAAATGTCTCTTCGCAGAAAGATTCAGCATTTGAAAGATTTGGTGTTTATGCGATCGTCCACCATTAAAAATCCCTTCTTAAAATTGTTACTATAGGAACAAATGTGATTTTCCTTGCAGGTGGCACCACTATTAGATCCATGCCTTTAAAGAAATCTTATTTTTATATCTGTTTATTTTTCTGTTTCTATTCCGCCCCTATCAAAATCAAGAGGTGCACTGCTACAGAATGGGTTTTAGTGGGTTAGTCTGGGTTTAGTATAATGCAGATTTACCGGATTATATCATTTACTTCAATATCAGTGGATTATACCGATTATTATAATACTAGTGGGCTACAGGATTCCAAACCACACTTGAATTGAACTTTACTGGGAAAGAAATGCTCATTTGAAATGGTTGTTATAATTAATAAAAAAAAATGTTCTTCTTTTTTTTTCAGTCCATCCTACTACCTTACATTCAAACGCTAAAGATTTTCAGATCCGCATTAGGTGTACAGTTTAATTACATACTATGCGCTACATGGATGGATAAGTTACAGTTAAATAAAGCTTGTACTCGCATTGATGAGAGAAAAAAATATGTCAGCTAGCAACAGAAAGAAAGGTAGTTTCACAGCTTTCCAAACCCACCTGTTTTTAACCTTATGTCAAGCTTTAAAAAAAACTTTTTAAAAGCAATTTAAGCCCGTCATGCTGGAGTTTCCATGAAAGGCAGAAACAATAATAATGTACTTTTATATCTGATTTGATTTTTAATTCATGAGCTATGTAAAATGACCTAAGTATAGATGTTTATTAATATATTATTGGTATTGCTATTTTAGTAAATCATCCTGTTTAGTATATGAATAATTTAGACTTGTTTATATGTTATAATGGTAATGTATAACTCTAATTATAATGATAAAAGTAGTACATTGGCATATGTAGTGATGCCTGCATTGGCTTTTAAGTTTACTTCTTCCTTGTATGCCAGGCAATGTAATATATTAAATATTTTTTATCATATGTCAGGGTGTAAATTTGATCCTATAACTGGTGTAGTTCATTGAAACTACTTGTTTAGCATTAAATTCTGGATGCACCACAGACATTTCGAATGCATTGTTATTAGTATTGTGCAACTGTACATAAAATATTGTGGCAAATATTTTATTTGCATTTCAATAAAGCACTGGATTAAATTGATCTCGGTTACTCATAATCTACACACTTGAAATAACTGGGCTATCCAACATGGCATTTTAGTAACAAAGCTGCTGTAAACTTAATCTTGAACACACTAAACAAATCAATCATTAATGGTAAAGATTTATTATTTTTTTAAAATAAATATTTAGTCACATGACAGGAAGCTCCAACAAAACCAATGAACTGTTGTGCGAGTTGTGGAAAGGCATTGCTCTGCCTGATCTAGGACTAATTCAAATAGATTGTCTGACATTTAATCCCTCACAATTAATTATTCTGATACAGCAGTGTGTTATCCATGTTCGGTTAACATGGGGACCCGTTCATGAAATAAAAAAATGAAAATAAAAACAAAACAAATATCTTTCTCTCTCTCTCTTTCTCTCTCACCGTGCTCGTGTAAAGTTGGCACTGAGTAACCAGCAGCTGGTATGTGTGGGTTTAAAATCACAGTGTGGACTCTTTGTGTTAGAGGAGCATGCTGAGTGCGAGAGCTGCCAAAAAAAAGAAAAAAAGAAAAAGAACAGTGCCATGGAACCGAACAGACCTGAGTAGGACCTTATAGAATTATTGTTATCTATACCCCAGAAAACCCATAAAAACCAGGTGGAAATTATAAGGTGGAAGTGAAAATCAAGGTTCTTACGACCGTGTTCTTTGAATGTCAGTCATTTGGATCAATAATGTACAGGTTGTAGCCAATACACATGTAGAACAAGCCAAAAAGGTACGGTTAGCACATCACTTTAAAGGCGAAAGGATATACAGCAGTTTGTCATGGGGGAGGGGGGGAGCATTTTTTTAAAAAGCATCCCAAATAAGGGGTCGGAGAGATCTGGGTTTGCAATATGAGTTATGACAAAACATTAATATAAGAGCCCGTATGTTGCAGTCTTGCACCTTAACACACCCAAGTAGGCTTTTTCTACATTATAACATGTTTATATGGTGTATTTTGAACCTCATAGCATAAGTGCATTGTACAATGATTTTTTTCTTTCATATTCAAATGTTATATTTTGAAGCATAACAAAATTAGTGCTCAAGTAGGCTTTTTTACATTCAAGCAAGTT
>JACRUU010000027.1:8372088-8374588 GCA_030449085.1 Kryptopterus vitreolus | reverse complement strand
GACGGGAAGAAATCTCGCTACCATCATGTCGGACCTGAGACCAGGTACCTCTAACAGTTTCTTTGTTAAAATAGTGACTTTTAGACCTATTGTCTAATATCACTATCAGCCCTCACTTGGGGCTGCCAGCACATTGTGCTGTTTATGGGAACTATGGACTTTTAGGAAATAGGCAGTGTAAGGAGTGACCCCCGAATCAGATAACATCAGATGATTTATAGATGCTACAAATCAAATCATAATGACAGAATGTATTTACACAGGGCTCTACAATAAAGCGGAGACGCTCGCAAAGTCACCGTAATTCAGTTTAGCACAAATCAATGAGACAACGCTATCGACCAAGTGAATGGCGCAAAAACGAGTAGAGAGAGAGAGAGAGAGAGTGAGAGAATCTAAGCTAAAATAAAATATGTTTGTTTTTTTAATATTGTATTTTTTTCCTGTTGAAAATCCTTTAAAGAAAAATGGGACATAGCGAGTAGAATTAAGCATATATAAATCATTTTATAAACAAGAGCAGGGCAAGTCATTATATCCAATATCTTCATATAAATATGCAGCAAAATATGTCCACAACATATTAATTTATATTCAATGTGTGTGTGTGTGGGTGTGTGTGTGTGTGTGTGTGTGTATGTGTGTTTAAGCCTGACGAATAATGCACCAGAACAGGCCTTCGTTCTGCACTAGAAATTCCCAGCTAGTCTGGTGCAGAAAGCAGCACTGCAGTGAGAATGTCGACTCTTAGTCTGAACCCTCAGTTCTATCTTCGAAGGCCGAATTTGGCACATAAACACACATAACTCCAAATAAAAATCAGACAGATACCTATATTAAAGAAAGCTAATGGACTAACCATGAGAAAAATTACTGTCTACCCACATACGAGAGCAAAATGTTGTAAAATAAATAAATAAATGGGGATGATAATCCTTATAATTAGGTCAGTGGTAGAGGGTGATTATGGATTATTATTTTGTAACTACAGTAACAAAGAAGTTAACACAGAAATACACTCAAAGATAGGAGTGCATAGTGTGTGTGTTGTGTGTGTGTGTGGTGTGTGTGTGTGTGTGTGTGTGTGTGGTGTGTGTGTGTGTGCACGGTTGTGTGCACGGTTTGTCCAATACTTCAGCCAAATCCAATTAGTTTGGATCATTGAAGCTCAATGTGGGTATCAATCATTTACTCACTCTCTCACACACACACACATACACACACACACCTTACCTTTTTGCATGCAGAGACAGAGGAT
Source organism: Kryptopterus vitreolus (assembly GCA_030449085.1). Lineage (NCBI taxonomy): Eukaryota > Metazoa > Chordata > Actinopteri > Siluriformes > Siluridae > Kryptopterus > Kryptopterus vitreolus. The sequence continues at coordinate 8,373,330 of JACRUU010000027.1, read as the reverse complement.
CCAATGCTGCTTTCTGTTTTAATTCCTTCAGTTTCTACAAAGTCCTCAAATAGAGCTGAAGGCTGGAAATTCCTGCAGAAACAAAAAAGAACATAAATAAGTGTATATATATATATATATATATATATATATATATATATATATATATATATATATATATATATTCTAATGAAAAAGAGCAAACACCAACTAAATGTAAGAAGAAAATTAATTCATTACTTGCATTATATGCATATATATATATATATGACTATATATATATATATATATATATATATATATATAGGATATTTACATGATACACTATATACTGTAGAGAAACGTTTAGTGAACGCCTGAAGATAAGATTCTGACATTAGTCCTCTTTTGCTGTTATAATAACCCTCACTTTTCTTGAGTGCGGTTGGTTATGGAATTTTGTGGTCATTCACCCACAAGGGCATTAGTAAAGTCTGGCACTGGTGTAATGGGAGGAGGCCTGGGGTTCAGGCTGAATTCAAATTCATCCCAAAGGTGTTCAATTAGTTTGAGGTCAAAGCTCAATTGCAGGCCACTCAAGAACCCACACAAACCATATGTTGGTGGAGGCAGTTTTGTGTACAGAGGCAGTACTATTGTGGAACAGGTTTATGCTTCAAGTTCAAGCTTTATTCTACCACACCCAAAGGCATCCTTACATTTGTGTGCCTCCAACTTTGTGATTAGAGTTTTGGAAAGAACCATATATATGGCTAGAAACGTCAGGCATACTAACACTTTGGTCCACATTGTGTACCTGTATACTGATAATGCATGATAATAAAATGTTTAATAATTGAACAGTTAGCATTCCCTATACATACATACATATATAAGGGGCACGGTGACCAATGTCGGGGTTCGTTTCCTGTCTCGGCCATGTGTATGTGTGGAGTTTGCATGTTCTCCCCGTGCCTCAGGGGGTTTTTCTCCGTGTTCTCCGGTTTCCCCCAGGTCCAAAAACATGCACGATCGGTTGATTGGCACCTTGGAAAATTGTCCCTGGTGTATGAATGTGTGTGTGTGTGTGTGTGTGTGTGTGTGTGTGTGTGTGTGTGTGTGTGTGTGTGTGTGTGTGTGTGTGTGTGTGTGTGTGCCCTGCGATGGGTTGGCATTCCATCCAGAGTGTATCCTGCCTTAATACCCATAGACGCCTGAGATAGGCACAGGCTCCCTGTGACCCGAGGGAAGATCGGATATAGCGGTAAAAGATGAATGAATGAA
>JACRUU010000027.1:8119588-8362088 GCA_030449085.1 Kryptopterus vitreolus | reverse complement strand
TTGAGGGTGCTTGGCCACTTATGACTTCCCCCCAATCCGCAAGGGAAGCATCCGAAATTAGCATTGCTTGATGACAAGGAGCTCCCAGAACTTGCCTTGGGACAGGAATGCAGGGTCTTTACCAGGGATCACCAACCTTTTTGTAACTGAGAGCTACTACATGGACACCGAGTCATATAAAGGGCTACCAGTTTGAAATACTCCTCTGAAATAACAAATTTACCTTTAGTTATATATTATTATTATTATTATTATTATTAATGATACTCATTTATCTATGTAAATACACTTGACAGTGACTATCAACAACGAATTAACTACATTTTACATTATAGACGCATCTCACTGATGAGTTGTGCACTTTTTATAGCAAGCCTGAGAGCTACTCATGTGCTCCTTGGGGGCTACCTGGTGCCCACGGGCACCACGTTGGTGACCCCTGGTCTTTACAGATAGCCAAGGCACATAGGGCTTACCACATGTCCTTGATTACTTGGAGCTGATTGCCTCTGTGAGAAAATACCTTGCTCATGAGCCACCATTGTAGTGGCCTCATGTGCAGGAGGCTGAGCAACACTATGGTCAATGCCATTGCCATGAGACCTAGCAGCTTCTGGAACTGCCTTACAGTGAGCGGCCGGCCTGCACTCTCATTACTGCCGCAAGGTTTGAATTGATTCGAGAAGGTGACAGAATTGCTTGCATAATGGTGTAATCCAACACTGTACCTAGATAAGTGGCTCTCTGTAGTGGAGAAAGCACTCTCTTGGTGGCTTTTAGTCCGCTTCAAATCTCCCAGGTTATTGAGGACATCATCTCGATGAGAGTGCCAGGCCAAGGGAAGAACTCAGTGTCGATATATTTTAACCCCAAAAGCGAACCTGAGGAACTTAAGAAGGACAAATGGGATGTGAAAGTAAGCCTTCATCCTTCAAGTCAATGGTGACAAACTAGTCTTCGGACTTGATTTGGGCAATGACCTGCCTCAGCGTGGGCATTTTGAATGGATTCTTTAGAGAAAGCGGTTCAGAGCAGACAGACAGCATCTATTGAACCTGGGGGATTGACCTGTAATTGCACTCGTCACATCCCTCCATGTTAGCATAATACTTTATGCTAGGGGAGAAGATATGTGCCGAATAAGGGTGATTCCAGGATCGGAACACCTGAGTGTGCAGAGCTGGAAAAAATAGCAAGCTCTGGCTTGGAGGCAGGAAACTCTCACTGGATTTGCTTTCGGTTCGCCAAGCCTGCTTGACGGGTGGCCAATTGATATTTAACCTGGGTCACTACTTCCAAATGCTTCCTCAAACTGAAGAGCCTGTGCTAGCTCCTGCATAGGCTCAAATAGTGAGGGAAAACCTCCTCAGAGGAGGATAAGAGAAGCTCTGCATGCTGAAGCGTTTCATATTTATTTTTTTAGACAAAAGTTACATTTCACAACGAGTGCTTATTGAACTGACGCCGGTTCCAACGCATTTGCTTTCATGCTTCATACACCTTAGTGTTTTGTGAAACGGAAAACTCCTATTAGCTGTGGTCTGCTTTTTGAGCTTGTGTGCTGACAATACACTTAATCAATTCTCACAATACATCACAAGAACGTACTGTCCTGGTCGCAGAGAGACACGCATGAATAATTTGTCCTCTTTTGAACTCTAACATGTCTCACGTTATAAAATGTGGTTCTGCATTATTAAATGCACTGCTGTGCTATTACTGTGGTATTTCAAACTATCTATCTCTTGCTCTTGCTTGATATAGATGTGATATATAGTTGGTAATATAGATGTGAAATATTCAGAACTATATGTCACTCTTACTATATTTATATATATGTTTTCATTGCGCTGTCCAAACTCTGTGCTATGTTCAAATACACACCATGTAGCCTACAAGGAGTTTGGAATTACCGTTCTGTATGTAGACAAATAATCTTACAAAATACCAAAATATACTGTGCACATACATTAATAAGACTTATAAAATGTAAGATGTTTAAATAATTAAAAAACAACAACAACAATGAGATTGATTCTGGTCTGTCGGTAAATTTACTAATTAGCAGAATGCAAGTTTGTGTATAATAAATTATATGCAAATATATAATAAATTACATTGTGTTCTCCCTTTCCTTTTTATGCTGATAATGGCTGCATTCATTAACACCAGTTAAATTGAGAACTTACAGAGGATTCCTTTAATATAGCTCACATTAATACACTCACACTCACACACACACTCACACACATACGGGTATCACAGTGATGGTTTAAATTCGGGTTTATTTTTCTGGATAAATGATTAATATGAATGCGGCACAAGGAATTGTGCGCATATGTGTGTGTGTGTGTGTGTGTGTGTGTGTGTGTGTGCGCGTGCATTCCGCCAACCAAATGGATGGTTGTGACTGCATATTGGCCCGGAGGAAGTCCGGTTGCTGGCCTCAGACAATTTAATTATCATATAATTAACATGAAGAGCACAAGGAATAGCAGGTGTTTGTTCTCTGCAATTCAGATAGCCATTCTTACCGCTAACACACCACATGACAATTCTACTTTAGGCAAGCCAAGACATGTTTGGTGACTGAATATTTATCTATAGTTTAGCACTGGAGCTGTATGGGTATCAATGATGACTTGAAATGCAAATAGCAAGCAATGTTATAATTAATTAATAGCAGTTAAGTCATCTTACTAACAAAAGGCCTGGTTTCAATAATTGTTTTATTAATTATTATTAAATTAATCTGCAAACATTTAAAATATACATATTTTGCACATTCATCTGGAGTGATATTATAGTAACAAATGTCAATGTTTGCAAGACATTTTCCAACTCTCTAAAATTGTACAAGTGGAAAACTCACACCTCTTCCAAAAGATATTGCCTTAGTAGTTGCTTTGATGATGTCCTGAAGAATAACATTTATCATGGATGTTCAATTTATTTGATATCTGGTCACTGTAAGGGGAATAACACATGACTGTATATAAATCAAAACATTCAGCCCTCATGCCCCGTTGATGGTAGCAAGGTCGCCCTGGAAGAACCAAATCCATAAGGATAGAAATATTTCATTATAGAAAAATGGTAATCAGTCAGAATCGATTTAAACTGACCTGAAAAATCCCCCATAGTATATATAACAGACACACTGGTTTTCTCTCAGATTCTTTCACCTGTCATTCCTACAGAATGAGCTACAGAGCTACAGAGACAAAAAAGTGGCTATCAGTAACTATCAGGGATCTGACCTCAAGCCCATGTGGAATGGTTTGCACATGATTACTGGTTGGAGAAAGCGGTGATGTGAGGATTTCGGCGGATGAGCTAAACACCTTCTATGCTTGGTTTGAACACCTTCTATGCTCTCCCTGCAGTGAAACCCCCAACAGACTGTAAGAACCGTGCTCTATCCATCTCATTGCATGATGTGCTGAGATCATTCAGGGCAGTCAACCCAAGAAAAGCACCAGGACCAGATGGAATTAATGGTCTTGGCCGCATAGTATGTAGATAGTATGTAGGATTTTTTTTTTTTACAGAAATATTCTCTCCCTTAAGCTGTATGTGACCCCACATGCTTCAAGAAGAGCACTATTGTTCCTGTCCCTAAGAGGTCTACCATCAGATACCTGAATGACTACTGCTCTTGAAACACGAGGCTCTCACACACCTGGACAAGAAAAATACATGTCAGAAAGCTGTCTCATCGATTACAACTCTGCCTTTAACATAATCATCCCACCAAACGTCACTGAGCACTGGTGCTCCACAGGGTTGTGTATTAAGTCCACTCATGTACTCCCTCTTCAAACATCTCTGTGGCCGATTTACCCAGTTTCATGCAAAATTTCATGTTTACTCTTAGTTCTAACTTTCTCTCCATGATGAAATAGTAGAAAAGAAACCTTTTGATACCACCTCATACTTTGTCATATGACAGATTTTGAATAGAAAGAAAACCCTTCCTGATTATGCATTGTGAATGTGACCTCAAAATCTGAGGAAAGAAACATCAACCTTTAGGTATATTAGGGTTGAATAGGGAGGAATAGGGACAACGTTCACTAGATTGAAGTTCATTAAAGCAAGATAGCGAGTATCCAACTATTAATTTGACTTAGCTTAGCATATATTTCTTTACAATAGAGACAATAAAGCACTCGAGCAACTGAAAAAATATAATTGTGAATTTTTCAAATTATTGTTGCACAATGTTCTATCATATTCCTTTAAGTCCAAATATACCTACAAAAACTACAAAAGGAGGCAGACAGATTTATTTCCAGACTGACACAGCTGACTTCCTTAATATTAGCTAACATTTTTATATGATTATTTACCCCTGATTAGCTTTCTTACCATCCTGTGAACCAGCATTTTATAGTGGACATTAACTAGTTGTCTGACTCTTTAATTGTTTTGTTTCAGGGGTGAAGCATACATGCTTATAATTTGGTTTAAGTCAGAGCTACTCAGTTTTGTGATTTGTACACTGAAAATGACCAGTTAAAAAATTTCAATCCTCGTGTTTACAATCTGTTTTACTTGTTAGCTACTGTGGTTGTCATGGATTCAGCACAAAACATAAACAACGTAACTGGTAAGCGTAACTGGTCACAACCTTCCATATGCACACACACACACACACACACACACACACACAGACACACACACACACACACATATCTGTTGTGTTAGGACCCATGTGTATTTGGAACAGTGTAACTAATCAGCCCTTATCAATTATGAAACAGTGGTGTATGGTTTGTGCGTCAGTGCTGAGTGTGTGTCGATTGTTTGAGTTGAAAATCTACCTCCACCAACTCATGACTCATTCCAGAACATTTACTCATAATTCATTAGCACTTCCAGATTAATTATGAATTACCACACAAAATGGAAACAGCAAGCAGCAGCAGAGTGAGAGAGAGAGAGAGAGAGAGAGAGAGAGAGAGAGAGAGAGAGAGAGAGAATGTTGACCACGTATAAGTAAGAGCGGGCTTGCCACCTATGATAAGCAGAAATAAGGAACAACTTTGCCCATTTGTGTCTGCATCAATCAGAAGCAAGATTTTTAATACATTGTTTGTGCAATATCCTATTCTGTATAATCCCCGGAAGTGGTCCTTTAATGCATTATCTCAATGCTGTTTTTTCATCTGATATCCTCATGGATATGATTTTAGCAATGCGCTAAAGCAGTTACCTGTGGGCATGAGCTAATGTTTCTATTACACAAAGCAACATAATATACCATATATTGCCAGGTATCACCAACTGTATCTAGGCACAAACAAAGCTATGTGTAGCCTGAATTTATCATTTAAAAATTGTAAATGTTCTTTTAATATTTTATTTAAAAAACTTGTCTGTTCTATGTACTTGCCTTTATTGACAGCGAGTTGATGGACACTGTAGTTACTATTAGCTAGTTCAGTTACCACATTAGTTTGCTAATAGACAGCTAACAGTATCAGTCTAGAGGGCAAAATACTAGCTACTAAAATCAGTAAACTAGCTCAATTTTTAAAAAAATTACATTATATTCATATTAGATTTAAAACTAGAAATAAATATTATCATAGTATTTGACTGATAGCTAGTTTAATTTATCACCCTAGACCACTAGTAGCTAGCACACTAATATGCTAAGTTTAGCATAATAGTTGTAGCTAATTAAACATATAATTGTAGCTTAATGATAGTTTGTTTAATGTTAATCTCTCTCTCTCTCTCTCTCTCTCTCTCTCTCTCTCTCTCTCTCTCTTATCTTTCTTATCTGGCTGAGTGGACAACAGGAACAAAAACAAGAATTATACAATTATCAACACACCACTTATTTCCATCCAGTTTCTAATAATATACAACACAACATGTGTAACCTTGGCTTATTATCAACACATGAAATGATTATCTTTGTATTTGTACACACACACACAAACACAAAAATACACCACACATATTAAAAAGAACTTATGGAATAAGGAGAGGGAGAAACAGCATCTGGGGAGGGTTAGGAGACATGGCAAAAACACAAATAACCGAAGCAGAAGAAGTGAATAAAGGAATCCAATTAGAGAAATGCAGACATTAAGATGAAGGATAATAGGATTAAAAAAAAAAAAAAAAAAAAAAGCACACTCCATGTCTCCATTAAAGAAATGTCCGCAAGTGACATTTCTTTTAGTGCTGCCCGGGAGGTAGCCACGGCACACATAGAATGGCATTTAATGGAAGAAGGCATCTTGTGACCCGTGTTCAAGCATCTCTGCACAATCACTTTATTTACCCAATGGGCTAAACTGACTCAAAAAGAGCTGGCAATCACTTCCATGCTTGAGAGCCATCACTGGATGCAGAACTGGACCAGACACATTCTCACCTGCAAGCACAGATAGGCTGATTTGATTTACTGATACTGGTATCGTAACTGTGGGTGCTTGGTTTGCTATCCAGTCCTAGCGCAAAGTAAGTTGTTTATTTGTGGGTCATGGGGGAAAAAGAAAGTACAACCTCAATAAGGAAACCAATAATTTTTAAACCAGGGGTGGAAACATACAATAATTATTTAGTAACATGCAAATCCACATAAAGGAAACATTTTTATTGTTCATCATAGCGTGCATTTGCTTATAGGGAGCTCTCTTAGCACCCTGCCACAGCTCTGCTGGGATTCAACAAGATCTACACCATGTTCTTTTTCAGTCATTCAGATGTGAATTTGCCCGGGTCTTTGAAATGACGGTCATAGATTGCAAACTCCTGCGTAAATGTTTGCTTCAAGAACATTCTGTTTTAAAATGTTCATCGTGTTCATGTCAAGTCAAGTCATGTGAAAATAAGTTCCTTGTGAAAATAAGTTCTCATGATTGTAGTTTCACTTCTACTACAAACACTTGTGAATTTAGAAATCTGTAGGCCACATTATCACTAAAGAGATATATATATTTAATAGATTATTTCTTAAAATTGAAAATTAAAATGAAATATTCTAATATTGGTTTGAATTTGCTAGCATTCATTCTCTGGGAAACAATCTTTCTTACTGTAAACGTGTCCATTTCAATTTGTGTGGAGGTGGCCTTATAACCCATGTTACATTGAATATCATTAGCAATGTCTTCTCTGAAGTGTTTATTCTTGTTGGCATGATGTAGATTTACATTTACGGCATTTGGCAGACACCCTTATCCAGAGCGACTTACAACTGAGCAATTGTGTTTTAAGGGCCTTGCTCAAGGGCCCACCTTAACCACTAAGCCACCACCTCCCACATTAGTGCATTATATGCACTAATCATGCGTATTTCAGAATTGCTGGCTGCTAAATCTTCTCTTAATGATTGAAAGGAGCACTTTTTACCCACCTGGTTTCTAAACATTGGATTGTGTTTTATTTGATTTTGTGTTTGGGTTTTTGGGTTTTTTTTTTCTTCTTTAAAGAAGTTGGTTTCAAGGGGCTTTATAAAGGGTTTACTATATGGGAAACAGAATAATAAATGACAAATAAAAACAAAAAGTTGAATAAGGATGTCATTTCTTCCCCCCTACTTTTCTAGCTGTATGCACAGTAATAACCAATAAACAATTGTCTAAAGCAAAAATTCTATCTGGGTCCTATTCTTCTTATTTTTATGACAAATTGCTACTTATTTCCAATCCCTGATTCTGCTGCAAAAGGGTAGACACTACGGTTTTCTGCACTTCCAGCAAAAACACGACCAATTCTGCTATATTTCTAGGATAGTCCTTAAAAAATAGTTGACTCTGCACAACCACAAACATTGTTTACAGTGCTAGATAAGGAGGCTATGGCTAATGTTTCAGACCATTGGGAAAATGTGATTGCTTGACTATGACTACTCCATACACCATCCAGAGAGTGTGTGTCACCTTGCAAACAGCTCAGTGTGCCGGGGTTACTCCGTAATTACGAGTTGTGTGGTCTCTGGTGCCACAGTGACCCATTTATAGAAATAACTGTAATGGGAAGACAGAACTGAGGACTCATCAGTAATGTCAGCAACAGGCACAACTATGGCCTGTTCAGACAGAACACAGGTTGCTACTGATTGTATTTAATGTCATTTATTAAATCAATGGAAAGCATATACAGTAGTCATTGAACAGGACAAATCATGAAAACATGTTTTTAATGTCACAAGATGTCACGTGTTAGGAATGTACGTACAATGTACCATGATAAATGTGCATACATAAACTGTACATAGTGCATAATGACTTGTAATTGTAATATGCAGTCTAGGTCTTGCAAACATGTCAACAGAAGTAAAATGTATATGTGCATACCTAATCCAGTATATATATATATATATATATATATATATATATATATATATATATATATATATATATATGAGAGATGTTAATTTATTTGATCATAAATCTGAAATAGAAAAGCCTTTATATGTCACATATACATTATAGCACAGTGAAATTCTTTCTTCGCATTTCCCTGCTTGCTTGGAGTTAGAGCGCAGGGTGGCGCCCCCTGGAGCACACAGAGTTAAAAGCCTTACTCAAGCACCCAAGAGTGGCAGCGTGGCTATACCGGGGCTCGAACCCCCAACCTTCGGATCAGTAGCCCAACACCTTAAACCCCTGAGCTACCCCCCTACCCATACTGCTTTATTGTAGGTTAATATAAAAATTATATATAAATATAAAATATGCATGAATTAGGTAAATAAAAAAGGTACATCCAAGCAAACCCACAAAGTACCCATGTGTGCAGGGATTAAATATTGCATGGATTGAATGTAAGAACTGCTCCCTATAAGGCCATAATATTTATGGAAACCATCACAACCAAATGTGGTCATTTTTCAAACTGTTGCCACAAAGATGGAAGCCCACATTTGTTAGAGCAGGTTCATCTGCTGTACAAAGTGAATATATGGTTAATGAAGATATGGTTTCCTGGGGTCAAAGTGAAAAACCAAAATCCCTAGCACAGGATTGATTTGCTAATGCTTAAGTGGATGAATGAGCACAAAACAATATCCACAGGTATTCTAAAATCTAGAGGAACGTTTCCCAAAATGGTCCTAATTTAAGTTTGGAGGCAAACATTTGGCCATAAAGTGTACGGTTGTCTCAGTTGCAAGAATCGCTGTGGATTAATTCATTCATTCATTCATTCATTCATCTTCTACCACTATATCTTCCCTCGGGTCACGGGGAGTCTGTGCCTATCTCAGGCGTCTATGCGCATTAAGGCAGGAAACACCCTGGATGGAATGCCAACCCATCACAGGCCACAAACACCCTCACATTCACACACACATTCATACACTAGGAACAATTTTCCAAGGTGTCAATGTGGATTACATTTTTTAATTATTTTTACTACCATAAGCCTATCCTCTCCTGAAAGAAGTAGTCTGTAATTGGATAATCTGACGGAATGGTTTTATGAGTAGGACAATGACAGGTCATATTCTAATTCCCTTTACATTAATCAAATTTCAATGCAAGTAAAATAGCAATACCAATAAGAAACGTTAACGTGTGAATTACAGTTTGTTACTTGTCTAGTGGTCATATTTAAGGTCATATTGTTTGTTTATCAATTAATTGAAAGGACACGGCCTGTCCATGACAGTCTATTATTCCTGACAACAATTTGAATGTTTCCATCGTATTCTCATAGGGTTTTCTAGACTATAAATATCAGCTCTAGTTATTTTGCAACATTTACTGGAAATATGTGTTTGGACATTTCTAGATCTAGTGTGTTTACCTCTCAGTAAAGTTGTGCAGAATGGTGAACAGATTGGTGAGCATGTTTCAGCACTCACTCTTCGCTAGCCAAGCCGGGCTGTCTTGGGTCCCCGATGTCCTTCCTGTTTGAGAAACAACTTCGATAAGTGTGATCACTTGGACAGCACAGCCTAAGCCAACAAACAAAAGCAGACAGAACACCTGGAACACGTGTGTTGAGGCGGAGATTGTTACAGTGGGATACAATTCCCAGCAGACCCTGATTCCTGACTTCATCTCCTGAGAAGAAATGAGAAGGAAGGTGGATAGAGGGAAAAGGATATATAAGAGGAGATTATGACATAAAAAGACCATAAGAAGTGTAGTGAAAGTGTGTAAACAGAACGGAGAGGAGAATAAGGAGAAAAGAACAAAGGATAAAGACATTGGAATGAGAAGATAAAAAAAAGAATAAAAGTGGAAGGGGGAAACTTATGAGATGTAGTGCTCTTTTTTATTTTACAGCCAATCTGGACTAGTATTCTGCTCAAGGAGCTCTGATGTTTAATTATAAGGATATGGAGATGATGTTTTTTGTCCAGAAACAACAAATGTTGTCTTCTTGATAGACAAGATAGCTAGAGCTTTTTTGCATCCCATCATACTGTCAAAAACCACCACAAACCAGTAGATCAACAACATCGTACTGCAAAATTAAAAGACCTGAACTTCCTCAGCAAGTAGACTTTGCTTAAGAGCGGTCTTGGTGCCTTTTTGAAAAAAAAATTGGACAGTTAATTAATTTTGCAATTAACACAACATAGATTCCAGTGTGTGTGTGTGTGTGTGTGTGTGTGTGTGTGTGTGTGTGTAACTGGTGACCTAGCTTTAAGCAATATAATGACTAGTAGTAATGAGATTTGAAATGGAATGCACCAAACTGAGCATGCACTGCATTAAATAGTTCTCCTCTCAGAAGTTATAGCAGAATGAATATCAAACGGAGTGAAAAATTATTATAAATGATTAACTTTGTAAAGATTTATTTATCTGGCTTCATCTATTTGCTATCACACTTTGGTCTTAAGCACACGTTTTACTTACAGTATAAGTTTATCTCATCGAATGTTTCAGATTAAGGTTAACGACACCTTTAACAGGTTAGTTGACACCAGTGAAACCAGTATTGAAAGCAGTATACTGATATTTTTTCTTCCAGTAGAGGTCAAGAGTAAAAACATTTTTCTCTGGGTTCTCCTGTTCCCCCCCCGGTCCAAAAACATGCACGGTAAGTTGAATAGCACCTTGGAAAATTGTCCCTAGTGTATGAATGTGTGTGTGATTGTGAGTGTTCCCTGCGATGGGTTGGCATTCCATCCAGGGTGTATCCTGCCTTAATGCCCATAGACGCCTGAGATAGGCACAGACTCCCTGTGACCAGAGAGAAGATCGGATATAGCGGTAGAAGATGAATGAATGAATGAAACCTTTGTCCTCTTTCAACTCCTTCCTTTAGGGGGCGCCACAGTGGAGCAACCTTCTCTACACTACCCTGTCCTCTACATTCACAAACCACCTCCTAGTCCTTCCTCTTTTCTGATACCTCCATCCTGCCGATCTCCATCCATCCATCTGCCGATGTACCCCATTGTCCCTCGTTTGCACATGTCCAAACAACCTCAATCTAACCTCCTTCAACTCATCTCCAAAACATTGTACATGCGCTGTCCCTCTAATAAACTCACTTCTAATCCTGTCCATCCTCGTCACTCCCGATGAACATCTCAACATCTTCAACTCCTCCAGCTCCGCCTTCTGTCTTTTAGACAACGCCACTGTCTCTAAACCATACAACATTACCTTTCACTCTTACTGATATCCTTCTATCGCAATTCACTCCTGCAACTCTTCTCCACTTTCTCCACCCTTCCTACATTCTTTCGTCGCTTCTCTAACAGACTCTCCATTACTTTACACTGTTGTCCCCAGGTACTTACACTCCACCACCTTGTTCTGCAGGTCTGCACAACTTCCTTCTTTAAAATCACTACCAGCACACTCCTCCGCCCATTCCTCATTTCCTCTCTTCTACTGGTCCAACCCACTTTCCACTCTTCATCCTCTTATTAGTTGCTCTCACTTCCTCCTTACTAATCCTATCCCGTTCCTAATTCACCACCTCCACATCCCCCACCCTCCTCTCTCTCTCTCTCTCTCTCTCTCTCTCATTCATCAGCTGCTCAAAATACTCCCTCCACCTTCTCAACACTCTCTCCTCACTCGTCAACACATTTCCATCTGCTAATAATACCCAGTGCCACATTGTCTCTAAAACAATTAAAACCCATTAGCACTAACACCTGATACCAACTTTAAAGCAAAGTGATGGGGGGCGGCCGGTGTTGCAGCACAGGTCACTGAGTGAGCCGTGAGACAAATGTAAGGTCAACTGCCTGATAACTATAGATCCGATGGAATGGGATCATGAAACCGGACAGTGACCCCAAGCACACCAGAAAATCAACTACACAGTGGCCAAAAAGGAACAAAGCGAAGGTGTTTTGCCATATCAAAGTACCAACCATATGTTTCATCCACAAATATGTTACCACCACACATTTTATAGGATATTTTTGGATAAAGCATTAACGTTTTCATGTGAAACAGGAAACCAAAACCCGGTCCAGGATGGCAATGCTTGCATAGTGAGCTTTAAGATTGTGAATGGTCTGTTATAGAGCTCTGACCTCAATCCTAATGAAAACCTAAGGGATCAATTGGAACACTGACTGCACCCCAGGCCTCCTCATCATATATCAGTACCCGACTTTACTAACACCCTCGTGGCTGAATACACTTTAATATCACTCTGGTAAATTAAAGGAAGGATGGATTGCAGTCTACTGTCCAGTTCATCCCTGGAAAACCATGACATCATGGAGCTTGTTGGGATGCAACAAGGTTATTGCCATGCACTAACAGGATTTAGAATTAGTGCCACTGAGAGGAAATGACACTGAAACATGCAAAGACATTGTATACAACTAGTGTGTATCCACAGTTTGGAAAAGCGACAAATTTGTGAAGCCATCATATTTATATATTCATTCATTCATTCATCTTCTACCGCTATATCCGATCTTTCCTCGGGTCACGGGGAGTCTGTGCCTATCTCAGGCGTCTATGGGCATTAAGGCAGGATACACCCTGGATGGAATGCCAACCCATCGCAGGGCACACACTCTCACACACACACACATTCACACACTAGGGACAATTTTCCAAGGTGCCAATCAACCTACCGTGCATGTTTTTGGACCGGGAGGAAACCGGAGAACCCGGAGAAAAACCCCCTGAGGCACGGGGAGAACATGCAAACTCCACACACACATGGCCTAGATGGGAATCGAACCCGGACCCTGGCGGTGTGAGGCGAACGTGCTAACCACTAAGCCACCGTGCCCCCCCATATATATATATATATATATATATATATATATATATATATATATATATATATATATATATATATATATATGTTATAATGTGTTAGTACTAACTACATGATGTTGCTTTGCTTTTTTATTTATTTATTTATTTATTTATTTATTTAAAAGAAATAGTGTTGTTAGATTTCCAGCTCAAGCATTGAAAAATTAAAACAAATATTTAATTCCAAATTTGTGTGTTCTTGCTCCATATAGCTGTCCATTTAATTAATAGAGACTCCCATTATTGTATATGTTCCTATAATATTATAATACCTTTAGCCAAATAAGGCAAATAATCAACTCATCAACTCAATCCTCAAAGCACGTTTCCCAATATCCTACTGTATAACACTTATAAGCATTTTTAAAGTGAAGGATTCTTTAGACAAATATTGAATTTAAAGTGTTTTTTATCGCAATTATTTATTTATTTATCCTTCTATTAAATGTACAAAAAAACAACACTTTCAGTCACCAATGGTCTGAGGTCCAGCATTTCAATATAAATCACTAGATGTGTGTGTGCTCTACCATTCTAGCATATAATTCTGCATATGGATCTTCTTTTGAGAAGACCCACATTGCACCGAGAGCAAATTGTCATGATAATTAACGGAATGAACTTGAATGACTTAAAGCCTGGATCACCACCTGCTGCTGGGACCGTCCGCACAGAAGTTAATTGCCTGGAAAAGGGATTACACACTGACCACAGGCTCTAAGGCCGGTTGCACACATGTTTTAAATGAGTTCAAATTTAAACTCATCCAGTAAGCAGCAGTTCTGCAGACAAAGACACCTTGTCGATCAGAATGATCACAAGCCAAAATGGGAAGGTTTGAGATGCCATAAAATGGCACAGAGGCTCACAAACACATACGCTGTAATTTCACATAAAAAAAAAACGGACATCTCTAGACGATATCTCTAGACGATATATCTTGTTTATTTGCCATGAAAAATCAATTGCACATTAGACTATAAATCTTAAAGTAAGACAATTGTTCTTTTTCAGTCTAGGGAAGGAAATGTAAACTCCTTTTGAGCAAAATCTCACTAGAAACATACAAGTGACATAAAGTGCATGCTCAAATTGAATTTTAAGACTTATACCACATTGCAAGCCGATGGAAGTGGTGTAATGGTGTGTTTTATTTGGCATGTTTTGAAGTCCCAGGCTCTGGATCCGATAGAGACCATTGTTGTAAAATGGGATTTACAGCATGAAAATGCACTTGCATTTGCTGGAATCTCAAAATAAATATTTGCAGAATCTTGTGAAGCCCATGCTATTGAGAACTGAGGCTGTGTAGATATTAAACTGAGGACTTTTAAACACTATTAGTATAGTGATTTTATAGGACAATATCTCTCGTACCCTAGACAACAGCAATTTATGTCTCTGAGTTTTTTTCACGGATATTAAAAATGAACCATATATATATATATATATATATATATATATATATATATATATATATATATATATATATATATATATATATATATACAGTACTGTGCAAATTTTTAAATGCTGTAAACAAAGAATGCTTTCAAAAATGAAAGTGTTAATCGTTTACTTTCATCAATGAACAAATGCAGTGAATGAACACACTAGGTACACTTACACACAGTGTTTATGAAGGAACTCAGCTGGTAGGTTGTTCCATCTTGGAGAAGTAAACACAGATCTTATGTGGATGTAGACGTTCTCACATCTCTTCATGTAAATCCCACACACACTCCATGATGTTGAGATCAGGACTCTGTGGGGGTCGTAACATCACTTCCACTACTTCTAGTTCTTCAAAAGGTACTCACACCAAATATTGATTTGATTTCGATTTTTCTTTTGCTCTCTCACTTTGCATTTTGTAATTTGACAAAAATAAACTATTATTATTTATATTTCTGAAAGCATTCTCTATATTTCTGGGTTCCCGACGCACACTTCCGGCCATATTTGCGTTTTTCCCATGCGGCGAGGTATTTAAGGATTTAAGGTTTGCTGCCCCTGACATTTTTCTTTCCCCCACTCCCTAATTCATGTTTTCCTCTTCCTGTCTCGGATTCTGTCCCTGTTCTGCTCTTCCATTTGGATTATTGTTTGACTCTGGATTGTGTTATGGTTTGTTTTTGCCTTCTTTCTTTGCCCTGTCTTGCTGTGTTGATTTTTGGACTGTGTTTGGTTTCGGCTTTTGCCTTTTGCCATTGCTGTGTCTGCTGGTTTCCTCATTAAAAGACTGTTATTATTATTTCTAACTTTGTGTGAATACTTTTGGGTCCTCAGTTGTCCACCATTTGTGACACATTGCACAGGTTTCCATAATGTAGCTACTCTGTATCTGTAATAGGAAATGAAAATTGGCAACAGCTTAATAAAGCTTTGAATATGACTTTGTAGCTCAATAGGCAAAAAGCGCGTCTGCTGAAACGAATTTCCCTGTAAGAAATAATGTAAATTTGGGTAATCCATTCCAGAAGAGCAAATATATTACTTGTTTAAAATAAAATACATGTAAGAAACACGGTTTCTATTTTTTCAGACCACTAATATTATTTAATAATAACAAGACAAGAACAAGAAGACAAGAAGATCGCAGGTTCAAACCCCACAATCACCAAGTTACCACTAGTGGGCAAGGCCCTTAACCCTTAATTCCTCAGTTGTAAGTCGCTCTGGATAATGGCATCTGCCAAATGCCATAAATGTAATTTATTTATTTATTTACTTGTTATGAATCCTGATTTATTCGTATTCCGTAATGATTTACTCGTAAGCCGAGTGCATCAGAAACAAGTGACAGATTTAAGACAATTACATGTATTTCATGCTAAATCATTAATAAGTACTACAAGATATGAGAATTATATGTGTTTACATGCAGTTTATATTTGAAAGTCATCAATCACAAAGAAAATAGTATCAATTTAGTCATGTATTTGTCACGGTTTCCCTCTCTCTCTCTCTCTCTCTCTCTGTCTCTCTCTGCCTCGCTCTCTCTCTCCTCGCCCCGCCCGGTTCTTTCACTCACACACACACACACACACACACACACTCTTCCTCTCCTGGCTCTGCCCTGCTCTTTCACACACTCACACACACACACACACACACTAAACTGCCTCAGGTGTTCCTGATTATCTCCCTCTCCATTTCCCCTTCTTATAGCCCGGCTCTTCCTTCTTTCCCTGTCCGGGCTCGTACACACATGGGTTGTGTCGCGGACCCGTTCCAGTTCGATATATATATATATATATATATATATATATATATATATATATATATGCCTAACCTTTTCTCTGTTTCCAGTCTGGTCCTGTTCCCGTTTCCTCCCGTTCCAGATTCCACGGACTCCCAAGTCCGCTCCTGATCTCCCGGTACCACGGCGCGCAGCGCGCAAGGCTCCTAAGCCTACGTCTGGCCGCTCCGTTTGAGCGGCGTCTCTTTTGTTATTTACCTTTTGAAATAAATCCTTTGTTTTTTGGAATTCCCGTTTCCCCGTGTGTCTGTGCAGCGCACCACCATCGTTACAGTATTAGATAACTTTTGCATTATTGCATTGTGTGACAATGAAGGTAAAGTGATGCAAATGGTTAAGTAAATCATTTAAAAACCTTTCAAACATAAGAGTCTCATGGCAGTTTATACAAGTGTAACGAGGTCTAAGATGGTGCCAGAATGTTGAAAGATGCCTCTGTATTATGAAATCCTTTCACTGGAACTAAGGGGTCAGGCACAAACATGTTAAACCAGCATGATAATCCAAAGAAAAAGTGTAAGGGTGCACACCAGGCCTTTGCCTAAAATAGTTTCTTGCTTCTTTCTTTCTTTTTTTTCTTTTTATTCTTAGAATTTCACCAACGAACATTGTCACAAAATCCAAAAAGTGACTGGCAAACAAAAACTCCCTGAAACAATCATTGAGAGGATCGGACATTGAAAGGGGAAACAGTAATATTATGGGTGACTTGAGATTATACGCCTTTATACAGTAACTATATAACTAGATACATTTGTATGAATTATTCCTTTCTATAGCTCTGTTCTATACAATCAGGAAGTGCAATCTTAAATCTAAATGATCATTATATATATAATATATATATATATATATATATATATATATATATATATATATATATATACATATACACCATTCAAATGATCTGTTAAATTGCAGTCCAAATGTAATTTGAAATTCAGGGAGAAACAAAGCCATCTACACAGATAGTAAGTGATATCCTCGACATTACTCTTGGGTATTTCTCGGACTTTTCACTGACTATGTGGGAGCCATCTTTAGCAGCAGCCAGAGAACTCTAACCAGAAGAAGAGCATCAGGGTGGATCCTGTATTGCCAAAGAGCAGCAGGGGTCATGGTCGCTGGTATTTCAGAAGTAGTATGTGTGTGTGTGTGTAACTCAAAGTAAGAAAAAAGAAAGAGGGATGGGGGGGGGGGGGGGGAAGAGAGGGATAAGCTATGTTTTAATATTTCATGGAAAGCTTTCCCAGAAGTGTAGAACATATTATAGTAACAACAGGGGAACAACTCAATAATAATGCCCATGGTATTGAGATGAGATATTCAACAGACTGGCCATATGAGATCTGTCAGAGCGTCATTCCAATATGTTCTGAGCAACTTGGGATCTGAATGAAAAAAAACGAAGTGTTAGTAAATCATCAACCTAGCCTAGTAGTAAAAGATGCCATGAGACGTGATCACATTGAGCTCAGTGATTACATATAAAGGGAGACAAAGAGTGGGTTAAGAACTGACCCCTGAGGAACTCCAGTAAAAAAAGCTTTATAGTGACAAAATAATTGCCACTGTAAACAGTTTGTGGACGTGGATTTATCACACCTAAATGTGAGACAGACCCTTATTAAATGCATTAATACAAAAAAGTATTTTTTAAAATCATAAGAAATGATCGAGCTTTCATATTCAATACTAGTAAACAACACTAATAAAGCAATGATCTGAGTTTTAAGACAGTTCGCTAAATATCACCCATATTTCTAATATCAGTGTTTGACAATGAGTTTGTTCTTACCACACACACTGATACAAAAGGTGAAGTGTTAATAATAATGTTTGAAAAGTTTTATACGCATTTGGTCAAATACAGACGTGGACAAAATTGTTGGTACCCTTTGGTCAATGAAAGAAAAAGTCACAATGGTCACAGAAATAACTTTAATCTGACAAAAGTAATAATAAATAAAAATTCTATAAATGTTAACCAATGAAAGTCAGACATTGTTTTTCAACCATGCTTCAACAGAATTATGTAAAAAAATAAACTCATGAAACAGGCATGGACAAAAATGATGGTACCCCTAACTTAATATTTTGTTGCGCAACCTTTTGAGGCAATCACTGCAATCAAACGCTTCCTGTAACTGTCAATGAGACATCTGCACCTCTCAGCAGGTATTTTGGCCCACTCCTCATGAGCAAACTGCTCCAGTTGTGTCCGGTTTGAAGGGTGCCTTTTCCAGACTGCATGTTTCAGCTCCTTCCAAAGATGCTCAATAGGATTGAGGTCAGGGCTCATAGACGGCCACTTTAGAATAGTCCAATTTTTTCCTCTTAGCCATTCTTGGGTGTTTTTAGCTGTGTGTTTTGGGTCATTGTCCTGTTGCAAGACCCATGACCTGCGACTGAGACCAAGCTTTCTGACACTGGCTAGTACATTTCTCTCTAGAATTCCTTGATAGTCTTGAGATTTCATTGTACCCTGCACAGATTCAAGACACCCTGTGCCAGACGCAGCAAAGCAGCCCCAGAACATAACAGAGCCTCCTCCATGTTTCACAGTAGGGACAGTGTTCTTTTCTTGATATGCTTCATTTTTTCGTCTGTGAACATACAGCTGATGTGCCTTGGCAAAAACTTCGATTTTTGTCTCATCTGTCCACAGGACATTCTCCCAGAAGCTTTGTGGCTTGTCAACATGTAGTTTGGCATATTCCAGTCTTGCTTTTTTTTTTATGATTCGTTTTCAACAATGGTGTCCTCCTTGGTCGTCTCCCATGTAGTCCACTTTGGCTCAAACAACGACGGATGGTGCGATCTGACACTGATGTTCCTTGAGCATGAAGTTCACCTTGAATCTCTTTAGAAGTCTTTCTAGGCTCTTTTGTTACCATTCGGATTATCCGTCTCTTAGATTTGTCATCAATTTTCCTCCTGCGGCCACGTCCAGGGAGGTTGGCTACAGTCCCATGGATCTTAAACTTCTGAATAATATGTGCAACTGTACTCACAGGAACATCTAGTTGCTTGGAGATGGTCTTATAGCCTTTACCTTTAACATGCTTGTCTATAATTTTCTTTCTGATCTCTTGAGACAGCTCTTTCCTTTGCTTCCTCTGGTCCATGTCGAGTGTGGTACACACCATATCACCAAACAACACAGTGATTACCTGGAGCCATATATATAGGCCCAATGGCTGATTACAAGGTTGTAGACACCTGTGATGCTAATTAGTGGACACACCTTCAATTAACATGTCCCTTTGGTCACATTATTTTCTGTGTTTTCTAGGGGTACCATCATTTTTGTCCATGCCTGTTTCATGAGTTTATTTTTTTACATAATTCTGTTGAAGCATGGTTGAAAAACAATGTCTGACTTTCATTGGTTAACATTTATAGAATTTTTATTTATTATTACTTTTGTCAGATTAAAGTTATTTCTGTGACCATTGTGACTTTTTCTTTCATTGACCAAAGGGTACCAACAATTTTGTCCACGTCTGTATGTTGACTTTCAATTGTATGCTGTAGCTTGTTTACTTGTTTTCTTGCAGTAATGGAACTGATCTCTTTTGAGGATAGAAACCGACACAGAAACTGTAATGTGCGTATGCCAATTAAAATATGCATTTGCAACACCATTAGCAATGATTCAACACACGATCACCAGTGGATACCCGTTTATTAGGACATTAAGGAGCAATATACTACACTGCAAAGTGTTAGGAAGTGGTGCTGGTGTGGAAGGATCTGCCCTTTGACCCAGCACATTTGAAGCTACTGGGGCAATGGCCCAGCACTCCAGGCAATAACAGACAAGACTGTCTTAATGGAAAAACCAATCAAATCAGTACAGTCCAGCTGGAGGGGGGGTCTGAGTAGCTTAAAATGTGTTGGGTCGAAGGGCAGATCCTGCCGCACCATCACCACCTCCTAACACTTTGCTCTGGCTGTCCTGAAAATGGAAGTGGGGACTGGTGCTCATTCAACCTCAACAGCATTACTGATGTCCAACAAGATGGCCTGGGGTGCATTAGACATTACAGTTCATGCCAAATGTGCTCAGTCAGGTTGAGGTCAGGACTCGATGAAGGCCTTGGTGGACTTTGGCTTGGGGTTACTGTCATCCTGAACATGTATGAGCCTTCTTGATCCACTGAAAGGAAATTCTAATGATATAGGAAATAGGCAACTTTATACAAACAGTTTTGGGACGAAATAACATATAAAGTGTGTGTAATGGCATTTGTATTGAAAGTATTACATGTCAAAAAGAAGTGCCACAAATAGTCTTAGAAATCTGCCTCAAACGTCATGTGAGAGTCTTTTAGCAATTTTCTTTAATCATTTACATCCTTCGGAATTGTGGATAGGAATGAAAGTTTTCCCAAACCCTTTTCATCTCCCCCCCCCCATTCCGATGAATTTTTGTCCTCACCACTGACACACAGCATTCATTACACGAAAAGAAACCTTACAGTATTTTTTTTCGGAGACTGAGCATGCTCAATAATTAACCAATCAACAGCCCCAAATGCTGTGCGACGCTCGCATATCCTGCTGTGCTAATGTAGAGGAAACACCTGCTGTCTGACATATGAGTCACTCAGCAGCACAGAACTGTGAGAATCATATGGAGGTATGAAGCATAAATAAGGCCTTAACTGAACATTTCCTTTATATACACACACACACACACACACACACACACAAATATACAATTATACACTCCCAGTTCAAAAAAAGTTGGAATGCTATGGAAACAAAAAGCAATTATTAACAACTAATTTTCTTATCCACAGTGCAACATAGAAAGCATACATTTGAACTATTAATCACATTCAATTAAATGTAGAATTCTTAACTAAAACATTATTTGACGGCTGTAAGAAAAAGTAAAATGGTGGGGGAAACATTTTGCATCTAATTAGGTTCATTGGCAACAGGTCAGCAACTTTGGTTGGGAATCAAAAATCGATTTCAATTTTGGAATTGGATACTTACGATTAAGAATCTTAATAGTACTTAATAGATACTCTTTATAGAAATAAAATTTCGATTCCTCTTATCAATTCCTACGTGTATTTTTTCCCACGTGGCAATCTACCAGGACCTTCCACACATCCAGTCATGCTAATGCTAACAGTGCGATGCAAAATGTTAAAATACCGGAAGACCTTTATATCATGTCTGTCTAAGCAGTTTGTCCCTAATACTCTTACCTGTACTAAAACACCTGCGGCTGGTTTTGGATCAGTTTTTAGACCTACCTATGCATCAGTGGTGGGGCCGTCAGGGCCTGCAAGGCCTTCTCTGCTGGCCTATGAAATATCTGAATCACAAACTGATATTACTTATATTTTGTCCATCAGTACTTATTCAATAATTCCAAATGGTCTATTCGCTTCCTTTCATATCCGCCATGCAGGCACCTCTAACACAGAATAAACGTTGATGAAACTGCTGCTTCAACCAATCAGATTGTGAGTTGGTGTCACCAGCGCCCTCTAGCAGGCGTATGACGTCACCGTATTCAGAGCCGTTGATTCGATAGTCTAGATTGGGGCCAATTGAGCTATTTTTGTCGCCCCCTAATGGCTGAAGGAGAAGAAAAAAACAGATTAAGTGACAGATTTTTTTTTCAAGGATATTTTCAAGTCTGACTTTTCAAGAAAAGACGGACATTGTTAAGAAAGTTTGGACAACTCCGAAGCTCGCCTGTCACGAGGATTTGTCCGCCTCTTTCATGTTAGCAACTGGTTTTGAAGAAAGAGAGGAGTTTGTTTACAAACAATCCGATTTGTTGGTGAGTAAAATGCTGCTGTTTTCCTAAGTAATATTACAAGTTTATTATTGATGTTTCTTATGTGGGTCACGGCTGGGGCTGCAGTAGAATACATGCCTGGAGCTGCAATAGTTCTCCCCTGGTTTGTTTATTCAGTACAGGCATTTATTGTGTTTACAGCAATGCCCCTTTATACTGAATTTCTGCATATTAAGATGGTTTTTATAACCATCAATTCAGACGGAGCACTACTGAAGGCCTAGCTATGAAATGCATGGTCCGCTACTGCTATGCATATACAAACCGCCTAGAGTACCTTTAAGGGTACGTATTTCTAGTACTGCCATAGACTATATAACATCTTCTTTCTTCCTATTGTGCATTTTAGCTTTCCCTCAGCCTTTAGAATCTTTCAAAACCCTTAACATTACCTAGTCAAGCCATTATTTATGCAATTTTCTTACATAGTCTAGGGCAGAGCTGTTTTGGATGCAAAAGGGAAACCTATACATTCTTACTGTTATAGCTGATACAGTTTTATTTACTATTGCGTACAACTGCCCGGTAAGAACTAAATAACAAAGGTTACAAACAAATAACCGGAACCTTGATGAATAAAAAAAATACAATTAAAGTAGGTGGCACTTTATTTTTCCCATGAATGGAAATATACTTAAATCTCTCTCTCTCTCTCTCTCTCTGTCTCTAATACACACATAAACACCTGTGTAGGCGTGTGTGTGTTTCTGCGTATAACAGGGTGGGATAAGGCTTGACAAGAAAATTTCAACGCCAGCAATCACTCAGAAGAAGAATGGAAGTGATTATAGAACATGGGCAAAGTGTTCCAAAGCTATCACTCAGTAGGTTTGTGAAAGTTTGATAAGCTAGCCTGTGGTCTAATTCGCTTCAGGTCTGACACAGTGAATAATACAACTAGAACACACACACACACACACACACACACACACACATACATATGGCTGAAAAAAACATGAAAAAACATTCTACTGGAGAACAGATGCTAGACGTGCCCATTTAATCAGGAGTGTAATAGCACAGCGGTCACAGGTCGTGTCCAAATACAGTACTCTATGTGTACCACTTTGGCTTCATTTTTCAATATGCAGGGTCAGGGTTAGGTTTAGCGAGAATGGGATGAGGTTAGTTGGGAGTGAGAACGTAATTCTGAACAGCATTCTGAACAGCATTATCCGTTCGACCAAATATCCGTTCGAAAGCTGGATAAACGTGATCTGGGAGCGATTTGCGTACGGTAAAGGACTGCAAGTGAATTTTAAAATCAAATATCCGTTCGAAAGCTGGATAAACGTGATCTGGGAGCGATTTGCGTACGGTAACACGTTAAATTTCAGCGCCTCCGGTTCAGTGCTCTATTAAAGTCTATGGGAATCCCTTCATGTGGAAAAATGGGGCAAAAAGAGTGCCAAGTGTGTCAAAAAGTGATGCCAAAGGATCCTGACGCATAGGTGACGAGTTGGTAGTGAGAACTTTTTCCTCACTGGGGAATAATGCTTCCCTAATACTTATTTTAACATTTTTAGTGCAGGAGACAAGACTGTTAAAATGTTTGCCATTTTGGGTAAGTTTGCAAACAACGTAAAGTTGCCAAACTCTTGTTTTACAGCAAACAATCACAATTACACAATTGTATGATGTCCAGAATCATTTCTATTGTAAAATATGTTGAAAACAATGTAAATGGGGGATTGTCTAGTGGATAAAGTTCACAGAAACATTTGGGTTGTTTTAAAATCCTTTGTTTCGGCTTTCGTTAAAACAATATCTTTCTGAAAATGTCCAGCTGAATCAAGCTATTGCATCACAAATGTGTCCATTAATAGATTTAACTAACAGGCATCCAAAGTTGATAACTGCCTATATATCATTGGTTGGTTAGTCCCTGGATGGATGACCTCCTGAGAAAACTAGGTCACTGCTGGAAGAGATGTTAATGAGGCCAGCAGGGGGCGCTTACCCTGTGGTCTGTCCCAGAACCCCAGTATAACCACAGTGACACTCTGTGTTAGGGAGTAACTAGTTACATGTAATGTAATTTAATCACAAAATACAGGTAACAGTAATCATAACAGAAACGAACAGAAATCAAGAGCATTATCAGAAATTCAATAATTAACTTGAATTCCACATTTAAATTAAAAACAAAAATCTACATAAACAACATGTTTATGCAAAATGTTTTCAAAGTCACATATATAGCATGTATGCAATGAACTGAATCTTGGTGCATTTTCCCAGGTTGGGTACTTTTTACTTCTTGCCAAATAATACTCCAGTCTAAAGTTCAATCTGAGATTGCCTGAGAGTTATGGCCTTTAGCTAATTGAAAGTGAGCACTTTGCACTTTGGCATGTAAAATAAGTGTCAGGGGATGGCAAAGTGTAAAACTGATATATTCAGGATGTGATAGGCCAAAAAAAAGAAGAATGTTAAAACCTTAATTAAGTCCTAATATCAAATGCTAATTTCTTTATATTATCAAAATATTTAGTTATTATTTAGAGCAAAAGGGAGCACGGTGGCTTAGTGGTTAGCACGTTCGCCTCACACCGCCAGGGTCTGGGTTCGATTCCCGTCTCGGCCATGTGTGTGTGGAGTGTGCATGTTCTCCCCGTGCCTCAGGGGGTTTTTCTCTTTTTTCCCCCGGTCCAAAAACATGCACGGTAGGTTGATTGGCACCTTGGAAAATTGTCCTTAGTGTATGAATGTGTGTGAATGTGTGTGTGTGTGTGTGTGTGTGTGTCCTGCGATGGGTTGGCATTCCATCCAGGGTGTATCCTGCCTTAATGCCCATAGACGCCTGAGACTCCCTGTGATCCGAGGGATGATCGGATATTTAGAGCAAATGTTGGCTTCCTGCAAGTGATGTGAATTGAAGTTACTGCATAAACAGTGAACAAAAATTTTAATTTGGCTTCGTATTAAGAAAAAGAAATTAAAAAACAAAAAAAAAACATAAAATGACCAATAAAGGGTTTAACTCACAAATCTCATTTTCTCTTTCTCTCTCTCTCTCTCTCTCTCTCTCTTGTGTGCATGTCAGGTTTAATCAGACAGCGATGAGAGGCTGATTAATTCTGAGAGCCATTAGAAACATTAATGAGATGCTTACAGGAGGTCACACAAGCAAACACACACACACACACACACACACACACACACACACATACACACTGACCCACAGCAACACCTCCACATACCTGTCTCCCATCTTTTCTTCCATTAATGCTATTATTTTTATCATTCCATCCCACACTCTCTCACTGTCTCAGGTATGTGTGTGTGTGTGTGTGTGTGTGTGTGTACACATGCGTGATGCGTATGATATAACAGTTCACTAGAGCCGCTGATGAGTTACCTACCTTATCCTACTTCTAAAGAAGGGGGTCAATATTTCGCTCAATGTGATGGATAGAGGGACATTGTAGTTTGCCTTATATGTGCATGTGCATGAATATAATCCCACACATACATTGTCAATGGATTAAATACCACACTGCTGTAACTTTCCTGTAATAAACAATGAAAAAAATCATTGAACCTGATCGTGTTTTTCCTGAAGAGAGGTGTAAAGTTGGGTTTTGTAAAGTAAGACAGATAGTCAGAGAGAGGGAGGGAGAGAAAGAGAGAGAGAGATATATCTGATATCTGAGAGATATCTGTTATGGATGGACGGTATCTGTTGACGTCTATTTCTTTAGTGTATAAGGAAAGAATATCACATCTCTGCTCTTAAAGCAGCCATTGACAATCACAGGAGCTTCAGATTCACTCCATCACTGAGAGGCTGCCCACTCAGAAATGACCCACAATGCACTGCTTTGTCAGGTAAGGAGTCACTTAACATGAGTCAGACTGAGACAACAGCACACTTGTCTCTCCCTCTCTCTCTCTCTCTCTCTCTCTCACTCTCGCTCGCTCGCTCTCTCTTTGAGAAGAAACCTATTACACTTATTCTGTCTTTGGAGCCATTTAATCCCAGCACTATTGTTAATGTGCCAGAGTGTCCTTGCGTCTTTCTGATTTTATTTATTACAAATAAATGTTTACGTCATTTTTTGTTATGTTATGTCATAAAGTGAATATGAAAGGTCTCCACACACCTTTAACAAAGGACGTCGCGAAAAGTCCAATCGTTTCCAATAAGATTGTTGAATTGATTGTTTCGAAGTTTTCATAACAATATTGGTTTTATGTGAGTTTTCCAAAGATATAAATAGCATTATATGTCTGGTATTTAATGTCTGGGTGTATGGATGTATGGATTTAATGTAATGTCCAAATGTATCAGTGATGAGAGGTTTGTAAAAACCATGAATCAAGAGTATCACGGTGCTTCAGTAACATCTGTGAGATACCAGTGACATGTAACAACATGTCCTCACATGTCTGGGCGATGGAGCCCAATAGCCTTCCCACCCCAGCACGAGTGTCAACTCTGGACAACAACACATTATTTATATTACAAAAAAAATAAGGCCAAAATGAAGGAACATGGTGTGGGAAAACTAAGTTCCACCTTTAGCGGTGATATCATGATGTAACCATGTTCTTTATGACATCAGTCTTTCACATCGTTGTGGAGATATTTTGGCTCACTAATTTTTTTTTATAGTGTAGAGGTGTTTTTTTCCTCTTAAAGTCCTGCAAAACACTTTGATTCTGGGTTTTTTTTTCTCGTAAATAAATCAATACACTGAGATTGGTTTGGGTGACCCTTAACCGGAGGTGTCAAGTAATGGAAGTATAAATACATTGTTACCTTACATAAGTAGAAATTTTACTTTACTGGAGTAATTCTTTAAAAAAAAAAAATAAAATTTTTTACATTTCTTTTTACTTTAACACCTTACATTTGCACCCAATTATCTTTACTTTCTACTCCTTACACTTTAAAAATAGCCTCATGACTCCTATTTCATTTCAGTTCGGTTTCACTCATCATTCACAAAAATACAATAAAAACCTATCTAGATAGAGTGAACATAATTGTGGATGAGGGAGGGGTATAAATGTACAACATTCCGACACCCTATTGGTTTACATTTACATTTACGCCATTTGGCAGACGCCCTTATCAAGAGCGACTTACAACTGAGCAATTGAGGGTTAAGGGCTTTGCTCAAGGGCCCACTAGTGAAAGATTGGTGGGGTTTGAACCCGTGATCTTTTGGTCCATAGTCCAACAAACTTAACCAATGGTCTACCACACCCACCTCCCAAACCTATTGGTTTGTACCCGATCCATTGAGCCTGCACACGATAGCATTTAGCATACAAATGATCCTAGCTGAAGGGGCACGGTGAAGGGGCACGGTGGCTTAGTGGTTAGCACGTTCGCCTCACACCTCCAGAATCCGGGTTCGATTCCCATCTCGGCCATGTGTGTGTGGAGTTTGCATGTTCTCTCCGCGTCTCAGGGTTTTTTTCTCTGGGTTCTCCGGTTTCCTCCCGGTCCAAAAACATGCACGGTAGGTTGATTGGCACCTTGGAAAATTGTCCCTAGTGTGTGAATGTGTGTGTGAATGTGAGTGCCCTGCGATAGGTTGGCATTCCATCCAGGGTGTATCCTGCCTTAATGCCCATAGACGCCTGACATAGGCACAGTGAGGGAAGATCGGATATAGCGGTAGAAGATGAATGAATGAATGATCCTAGGTAAACATCCACCAAACACAAGCAGAGAAAAGATGATCAGGAATTCTGTCATGTTTAAATCACAGACTCCCTCTGTCTCATCCACGACTTCTTGTAGCCTTCTGCCGTGCTAATTGTTAGCTTCATAAACAAGTCATACATCTGGTGTGCGGACTAGCCAGGAAATGCTACTAATTGCTAATCGGTTCACAGGTTGATGGGCATGAAAAGATAAGAAAAATGATTCGGCAAAATAGAACGAGTCTGGCTAAAAAATGTAAGTAGGAATTATAGATATTTTTTGCAAGAATGTACATTAAGTACAGCAACGGAGTATTTTTACCCTTTTACTTCCCACATCTTCAGTGCAATAGTTGTAGGAGCATATCGGCAAATGCTTACCTTTAATTGTTCCGTAGACTCCGCAGTCAATTAAGAGAATTGTTGATCATCATTAGGTATTTAACTCTCATTAGCAGTCTCTTAATTAGCCCCGTGCAGCAGGAAATACACTTGTCCTACACACTGACCTTGTCTGAGCACACACACACACACACACACATACATACACACACATTCTCTGTCACTCTCTTCTGTGTTTTCTCACAAACAATCATGATAAGAGAGAAAGATTATCTCATTGATTATCACGATTATCATACACCATTTTCTTTCTGCATGAATAACCAAACACACACCACTTCACCTGACCTCTGAGGAAAAGAGCACAGTAAGTGTAGCTAATTAGTACAGCAAAAAGTGTGTGTGTGTGTGTGGTGTGTGTGTGTGTGTGTGTGTGTGTGTGTGTGTGTGTGTGTGTGTGTGTGTGTGTGTGTGTGTGTGTGTGTGTGTGTGTGTGTGCGTGTGTGTGCATGTGTGCATGTGTGCGTGTGGTACATGAGGCTCAGTCATGCTGAATTATAATATCAAAACTGTCCCATTCCTCATTACACTCACAGCATGATTTTAACACACATATACAGATACACACACACACACACACACACAAACACACGCATACCAATTACAGTATGTGAACTCTAATGAAATTTTTAATCAACCTTACAAATATTACATAAAAAGGGAACGAGACGGACATAGGCAGACGTACAAGACGTATTAATACAAAGGGTCCTGTCCTAACAACACCGAGCCGTACATACAGCACAGGGAAGGACCTGTCTGTCTCTCTTTTCCTGTCTCACTCTCTCTCTTTAGTTAAGGTCAATTCTTTAGCACATTCCAATTTACTGCGCACCGCTGGAGATCAAATGCACACTTGGTACACATCCAGTTTTTACAGCGCTACAAAAGGCTGTGTGATGAGTCACTCACACACACGTACACACACACACACACAACACACAGATTGATTTAATTCAGATCTGCTCAAGTGCACCTGAGCACTTTAATTTTTTTTATAGTATGAGAGTTTAGAGTTTAGGAAAATATGTGATTATGGATATAAAAAGTAACGTGTGTGTGTGTGCGTGTGCGTGAACATACCACATGTGTCTGGCAAACTATACCGAGCCCTGTACATGTGCAAAGAGCAACAGTATAAAGAAAAACACCTGCAGAACAGCTCTGAACACCTATTAGAGCTTACCGTAGATGAATAGCTTCCCTTATTCAAAGGCACAAGAGTTCTCAGCATGTCCATATATATCCTGAGACGTAAAAAGAATCGGAAAGCAAGAGAAATACGTCGCTCTAGATAAGGGGCGTCTGATAAATGCTGCAAATGTAAACGCAAAGAAAGAAGAAAAATGCTGAAGTAGTTATAACACCCGTGTTAAAAGCATACTGAAATGGATTTGAAAGGCAAATGCATATGTAGATCAGCATGCTGGGACACGGGGGTTAGCAACACCACCGATCCTGAGGTCTGTTCACTTCCACCATCATGGAGTATATGCTCTTGGTTTTTACCAGAGGTTGGCATCTCCCGGTGACTTTCGAAAATAATGAATGAGAATTTAATATATAAGTTCGTTCATTCGTTTTAAAAATGTAATTCTAAATTTGAAGACGATGGTGATCTCGTAGCATCTAAATAAAATGTGCTAAAATGATATACGTGTTCAAACAAATAACAATAGGACTCTCTTTGCTGAATTACATGGCTTATTTACCTCGCTAGCTACCTTTTCTTTTCCTTAAAGAGACGAATGTGGGCGATGTTTAAAAACATATATTACCTCATTATACAGTAAAACTCGACACATTTGTGGATACCTGGCTATCACAATCAGGTCTACTTTTCACACAACCTCCTCTGTTCTTGGAAAGCTTTCTACTCGGTGTTGCGGTGTACGCCTGTGGGATTTCCTTGCTCATTCAGTCATATGTGCATTAGTGAGATCAAACGCTGATGTCAGGTGACAAGGCTTGAGATGCAGTCAGTGTTTCAGTTCATCCCAAAGGTGCCGGTGGTTGAGATCAGGGCTTTTGTGCAGGTCATGTGCACATGTTTCAGATCTTTTAGAAAAACATTCAGTAAAATTGTAATGTAATAGAGAATACGCAGACATCATATACAATTGTGTGCTTCTTCATATATATATATTATATATATATATATATATATATATATATATATATATATATATATATATATATATATATATATATATATATATATATAGTTTACATTATTTTGCACATGTAGTGTATGTTTCTAACCATCAAGTACATCAATATAAGTCAGCCATGATACAGCGCCCCCTGGAGTACAGAGGGGTTAAGGCCCTTACTCAAGGACGAAAGGGTGTCTTAGGGATAAAGGAGCTCGGACCCGACGTTCCGATCGGACATTCCGATCAGTAGCCCAGTGAAATCTATTCCATCAAGATCGTTAAATGTTACAGTTCAGCAAATCTTGCCTCTTTTTTTTAATTGTATTAAATATATTATATAAAAATATGAAGCAATATGTGGTCATATGAAGGGTTTTCCTAGCCCACCATGGTTTTATACATTGACAGAATTTATTTTTTTTTGGAGAATCTGTGTCAATTACATAACTGCTTTGTGAAGCATAGTGAAGGCATGCTGTGTTGGAAGCTGCACATCAGCACAGTAAGCATCTGAATGTAAGCAATTAACAATAATGTGTTCAGATCTATTTAGTATGCATTACATTTTGGGTGTGTGTGTGTGTGTGTTTCTGCACTCTGTACCCATGTAAGAAGAACAATGCATGAACAGGTGTGACATTGCTTATTTTGGTGCACAAATTTGTCATGCTTGAACATGTTTCTTTGTGTGTGTGTGTGTGTGTGTGTGTGTGTGTGTGTGTCTGTGAGTCTTTCTAGCTGTGAATCACAGTGTGGATTGTTCTTGCCTCACAGGAGTGTGTTACTTAGCACAGAGCTCATTCCTGACATGCAATTTTGGTAGGTGTGAGTGTAGTGTGCTTTGTGTCTGTTTGTCTGTCTGTCCATTTGTTTGCAGTACTCGTATTTATTAGTGTGATAAACACAGTATTTAGCAATAATTAACTTAATAATTGAAATTAACGGAAATAATTATCATGTTTAAAGAAATCCCTGAAATTTCCTGTGTTATCAAGTCATACATGGAAAAAAAACATTTAAGGATGTTTGTCAACAAGAGAACAGCAAAAGTTTTCCATAAGCCATCCTTGTTTAATTTTCTCCGAGCGTTTTTATAGGGCCTGTTTCGGTCATCTGATTATAGCACTATAAATCATCCCCTACAAGAACTCATGTCAAAATGAAATATGACGCTAAAGTGTGACCTATAAACAAGATCGGAAGGCGTTAAGATCTGGACACATGATTGTCATTGCTGCTTATACAAAGGTCACAGAATATAACATGGCTGTTATGTGACAGTGTATTGAATTGATATTTGATTTGGACAGCAGTTTAGTCCAGTCTTTTCCGCGAAGGGCCGATGCTGAGTTTCATTCCAAACACTCCTGATAGTGTTTAAGGTTACTTTGGAAATGTAATAGATTACAGATTACAAATGACCCTATACAAATTGTAATAACTTTTCAATGACTTGATAAAAGTAAAGTTTTTCGATTATTTTCATTTGTCCACAAGGTGGCGCTTTAAGTTAACCTTCTAAGAAAAAATGTTTCAAACACTTGAAAAAAAAATAGGTTCTATTTTTCAAAATGAAATTGCAGCAGTTTGCCAACATTCAAAATCAGTGGGAGTCATTTTTTCCAGCAGGGGTGCCGGAGTGTGTGTGTGTGATGGGGGGGGGGGGGGGGGAGTGTTGGTGTAGTACATGTTGCATACGCTTCTCCCTATTTTTTCAGCATGTTATTCACTGCGCATACATAATGTGCAATTATATACATACACCCCCCCCCCCAAGGCCTGGTATCGTGCCACACCCAACCAATTGAAAACCACTGCAAATACTCTAAAGCAGGGATCACCAACCTTTTTGTAACTGAGAGCTACTACATGGACACCGAGTCATATAAAGGGCTACCAGTTTGAAATACTCCTCTGAAATAACAAATTTACCTTTAGTTATATTATTATTATTATTATTATTATTAATGATACTCATTTATCTATGTAAATAACTTACTTGACAGTGACTGACAGTGACTATCAACAACGAATTAACTACATTTTACATTATAGACGCATCTCACTGATGAGTTGTGCACTTTTTATAGCAAGCCTGAGAGCTACTCATGTGCTCCTTGGGGGCTACCTGGTGCCCACGGGCACCACGTTGGTGACCCCTGCTCTAAAGCATTTACTTTACATGAAATTGTTCAGATGTAACCCGATTTGTAATCTTTAACATTTTCATAAGCAACTGTAATTTTAATGACAGATTTTTTTCTCAGTAACTGTAACGAATTACTGTTTTTCTTGTAACTCAATGACGTCACGCCGTTACATATAACATATAAATTCACATAATTTGATATCAACTGGTAGAATGCAGTGTGGCTGCATAGTGTAATATATAATTACATAATCCTATTTACAATGGGTGTTACAGTGATGGTTAATATAGCAATCTGCCTGCAGTGACATGAGTTAAGATTGGAGTTTCATTCATGGTATTTGGCAAATGCACTTATCCAGAGCAACTTACAACTAAGTGTTAAGGGTCTTACTCAAGGGCCCACTAGAGGCAGCTTGGTGGTGGGATTTGAACAGGCAATCTTCCCATCCAGAATTTCCTATGCCTTAATCACTGAGCTACCACTGCCCATTGCTAAATAAAGAGCCAGATTTTTTTTTGGTACATATAATATTTGGAAAAAGATAATAGAAATAGAAATAAATGCCAGATGGATTCTTAGGAGGGTTTTCTTTTTGTGAAACAACACTTGCATGCTCATGATTTACAGTATGTGGCAGTGGGTGTATTTGTGCATTATTATCAGTCCATTATCAGAAATATATCCCAGACAAAAGGTGATAATCATAATGTACATGAAAGCAGGGCTTGGAAGAAATGCATAGAACAGAGAGAGAGAGAGAGAAAGAGCACAAATCTCAGCTGGTGGTGTGATTGAACATTCAGAAGCATAGCTATCACAATAGGGCATGAGAAAATGAAATGGGGGGGGTGGGTAGGAAAGAGAGAAAGAAAGAGAGAGAGGAATAAAGAAGAAATTCAGTGCACATCTGCTTACGTTTTAAACAAGTCTTCTGTCCTTTAACTCGGCTGCCCGGTATTAGAACAAAGCCTAATCAGCATCTCTTCTTTTCTTTTCAAACTGGCTCCCTTTCAATGGCACTGTTATAGGCTATGCAGTATTGCTTCCCGTGTGCCCTTTAGTGTTACCGTTCCCCACATCTCACAGTGCATGTGTATCACTGTGTGGAGCACAGCACATCACAGCATGGTACAGTATTTCAGCAGGACATTTTCAGTATTTAGTACTCTTGCTGACTCTATATAGTACTATTTGTGTATCACTGTGTGTAGCACAATCATCACAGCACGGTGACAGTGTTTCACTGTGTGGAGCACTGTGTGTAGCACATCACAGCATGGTACAGTATTTCAGCAGGACATTTTCAGTATTTAGTACTCTTGCTGACTCTATATAGTACTATTTGTGTATCACTGTGTGTAGCACAATCATCACAGCACAGTATGACAGTGTTTCAGCATGACATTTACAGTATTGAGTACTCTTTGTGTATCACTGTGTGTAGCACAATCATCACAGCACGGTATAATAGTGTTTCCGCATGACATTTGCATTCTTTAGTACTCTATTCTGAATGTATTTAGTACTCTTTGTGTATCACTGTGTGTAGCACAATCATCACAGCATGGTATGACAGTGTTTCAGCATGACATTTACAGTCTTTAGTACTCTGTGTGTATCACTGTGTGTAGCACAATCATCACAGCACGGTATGATAGTGTTTCGGCATGACATTTACAGTCTTTAGTACTCTATTCTGAATGTATTTATTACTCTTTGTGTATCGCCGTGTGTAGCACAATCATCACAGCACGGTATGTCAGTGTTTCAGTATGACATTTACTGTATTTAGTACACTTTGATGACTGTATTTAGTACCGTTTGTGTATCTCTGTGTGTAAGACAATCATCACAGCACGCTATGACAATGTTTCAGCATGACATTTACAGTATTTATTACTCTTTGTGTATCGCCGTGTGTAGCACAATCATCACAGCACGGTATAATAGTGTTTCCGCATGACATTTGCATTCTTTAGTACTCTATTCTGAATGTATTTAGTACTCTTTGTGTATCACTGTGTGTAGCACAATCATCACAGCATGCACAGTATGACAGTGTTTCAGCATGACATTTACAGTATTTATTACTCTTTGTGTATCGCCGTGTGTAGCACAATCATCACAGCACGGTATGTCAGTGTTTCAGTATGACATTTACTGTATTTAGTACACTTTGATGACTGTATTTAGTACCGTTTGTGTATCTCTGTGTGTAAGACAATCATCACAGCACGGTATCACAATGTTTCAGCATGACATTTACAGTATTTATTACTCTTTGTGTATCATTGTGTGTAGCACAATCATCACAGCACGGTATGACAGTGTTTCAGTATGACATTTACTGTATTTAATACGCTTTGATGACTGTATTTAGTACCCTTTGTGTATCTCTCTGTGTAGCACAATCATCACAGCACGGTATGACAGTGTTTCAGCATGACATTTACAGTCTTTAGTACTCTTTGCTGACTGGACCTAACTAAGGCCTACTTCTGGATACAGATCTCATCACCTGAAAACCACCTAATGCTCTCGGACAGACTAAATATAAGTGAGATCACAATTATTATTATTATTATGTAGATGGACAGAAGACATAAAGCCACGAATTGGGCTTCGTCCCAATTTATTTTGGAGACATGTCGCTGGAATTATATTATTTAAAAAAAGACCTTGCTTTACCTTAAATGACATATCTTTTCAATTGAAACATTTACTGTTTTCTTTTGTTTGTTTGTGATTCAAAAATTGATTCTGTTTTTATTTCACATTTCTACAGTGTCCTGATGTTTTGGAATTGAGTTCTTTCCTCTGATTCGTTTGAAGATGAGTTCCTGTTTGAGCCTGGTTCGTTCCAGGAATGAAATATATTTATGGATGTAAATTTAATTTCTGGGAATTTATAATACGAAATCACGAATGTAATTCGTTCCAGAACGTGACTTGTATGCTGAAATATTTGTAAGCTGAAACGAATTTCCCCATAAGGCATAATGTAAAGTCGGATAATCCGTTCCAGACCACCAAAAATATTACTTTAAAAATAAAAATAAATAAATAAATAAAAAAATACAACTTTTAGCATTTAATATTGGTGCCTTACCATCTAAAAGAGGAAAGCAATATCTTTACTGGGTACTTTTAGCTTTGAGAAGACATGATGGAGATGACGTTCAGAGGAGGGAGAATTTTCTTCCATTATTATATCAATACAGCTCTCTACAGTGCTATAAACCCGACGAAGACAATGAGGGGTTATAACTGACTGCGTGACTGTTGGTGGGCGTCTTGCAAGAACGAATTTCAGCCCATGATATTCATATGTATGCTTGTACACCCATACAATTTTACTGACTTAAACTGAATAACTTGTTTACTGGTACACTAAGCCAATGTTCCATCATATTACACCGTACAATGTTACACCATGTTATTAAAGTTGCTTTGTGACAAAATCCCTAATTAGAAATGCAATTTATATCAAATGATATTTAATTGAATCGAAATAATTTACTTGAACAACCTCACTAATGGTCGGGGCGTGGTGGCGTAGTGGTTAGCACGTTCGCCTCACACCGCCAGGGTCCGGGTTCGATTCCCGTCTCGGCCATGTGTGTGTGGAGTTTGTGCATGTTCTCCCCGTGCCTCAGGGGGTTTTTCTCCGGGTTCTCCGGTTTCTCCCGGTCCAAAAACATGCACGGTAGGTTGATTGGCACCTTGGAAAATTGTCCCTAGTGTGTGAATGTGTGTGTGTGTGAGAGTGTGTGCCCTGCGATGGGTTGGCATTCCATCCAGGGTGTATCCTGCCTTAATACCCATAGACGCCTGAGATAGGCACAGGCTCCCCGTGACCCGAGGAAAGATCGGATATAGCGGTAGAAGATGAATGAATGAACCTCACTAATGGTCAGTTTTGTTTAAATATTCATTTAATCATATTGTAAATGCACGATTTGTCTGCATATAAAGATTCTTTTCTTTAATTTATTCTAGATCACATGTTAACTGAATCGGCAACTACACTGCAAAAAAACTGAAAAGGAAATAAAAGCTTATTTCTAGAAAATGTCTGTTTTTTTTTGCCATGAAAGATAAAAAGTCATTGCACATTAGACTATAACTCTTAGACACTTGTTCACTTGTTCAGGTGTAAACAAGTGACAGATTAAAATTGCAAGAAGTCAAATCGAATGTTGTGCAAAAAACTCTTGTATCTAAATATATATTAAAATTCTTATATCCAGAATTTGCTCAGTGGTTAAGGCATTGGCCTCTGTGCCTGAAGAGTGCAGGTTCGAATATCAACACCAAGCTGCCCCTAGTGGTTAAAAGAGGTAAAGAAAAAAATCGCTTGAAACTGGGTGGTTTTTTTTTGGTCTGGTTATAGGATTTATTATCGACTAGATATTAATGCTAGTTTCAAGATTTTTTGTTTTTGCGTGATTTTGGCAAATTTTAACTGAATATACGTATAATGTAATAAATAAATAAAATGGCAGTGTAAAAAAGACTTAATATGCAGGTAATCATTTATAGGAACAAAGAACATACACTATGTAATAGTACAAATCTGTCTACTGCTCCCACTGCACTGTTCATTCTGTCAACGCACTGATTCAAAAAATAAAAATCTCACCACAGAGGTGTTCACGCCGTCTGTTACCTCACAACAGTAAACGCCAGTAACGCCACTGATCACCTTGACAAGCTGACAGCCCTTATTTCGCACAGTCAAACGTCCTATTAAATTTCCTGGCATGGGCATTAACCCTGGATGGCTTGGTGTAATGCATCTATTGTGGATTTCCGTGCCACGTGCAATGAATGATGCGGGAAGAAATTCTCGCTGACAGCAAAATTGCGTCTAAATCACGCAAAATTTACTGACCGAGCGGTGGAGGCGGTTACAGGCGCAGGCTTATTGAAGTTCAGCAGGCAATGCGACCCTTTAGGTGCGAGTAATGGTATTGCGGGCAGAGAATTAGCAAATAATATGACGTCAAAACCAGGAATAGTTTTAACAGCGATAAAAGCTTGTGTGAGGAAATGTACCGTATGCTTATTGTGTGATATCTGTCATATGTAACACACTGATAGACGTAGTCCATAGTTAGGAGGTATAAACAGGAATAAAGCTCCTTAAGGCATTGGAATTTGGCTTTGCGAGCTCAAATCCAAGCCATGCCAAGTTGTGTCTCCTAGGCCCCTGAGCAAGGAGCTTAACCCCAAGGCTATGAATGACATAAATGGATAAGGGCGTCTGCCAAACACCGGAAACGCAACAGTGGCCAAGTTTGTAGATTTCAATGTGTTTTAGGAATTTCGTTTCATTTTGGGACGTTTTTTTGCCTTGCCATAGCAGTATTCTCTATAAATGTAATTTTTTTATCTAGATTAAAAAAAAAGTTATAAATCATTATAAATCATAAACCAGGCAGAGTCTGATGCAAATGCCATTGTCTCTTAAAGTGTTAAGGAATTTATTTATTTATTTATTTATTTATTTATTTGCCAATTTCACTAATAGAATCAAATTCATGGACCCCAGTGCCAATACACATTCATTCATTCATCTTCAACCGCTTTATCCAATCTTCCCTCGGGTCATGGGGAGCCTGTGTCTATCTCAAGCGTCTATGGGCATTAAGGCAGGATACACCCTGGATGGAATGCCAACCCATCACAGGACACACACACACCCACACTCACATTCACACACTAGGGACAATTTTCCAAGGTGCCAATAAACCTTCCGTGCATGTTTTTGGACCGGAGGAAACCGGGGGAACCCGGAGAAAAAAACCCTGAGGCACGGGGAGAACATGCAAACTCCACACACACGTGGCCGAGACGGGAATCGAACCCGGACCCTGGCGGTGTGAGGCGAACGTGCTAACCACTAAACCACCGTGTCCCTTGCCAATACACAATGCCAGTGCTCTTGCAGTTTCATTGCTTTTCTCATATAAAAAGTCATAGACTGAAGTAAGTGCTTTATTCCTCCTGTTTATCCCATTTAAGTCGCTTACGTCGGAACCATTACGTGATATTTTTTGACACAGTCTCTCCAAATAATTCATTAAATACTGAAAAGTAGTTCTTTTACTCATTAATAACTGTACTTTCGACCCTCCGACAGATCTCCAGTTTCAGCAGTTCGTACAGCTGACCTATCAACTTCGGTACACACACAGACTCACATTCCTCAGCGTGCTGAGCTGAGCAGAACTGACCCGAATGAAATCAGACTTTTTTTTTGTGTACTTTTTGTCATCTGTTTCCTTTGTTTTAGTTTATAGCTGTAGCCTGTTTTTTTGTAAATACTGCTATATCAGGTACTCTCGCGCATTGTGTGTGTGTGTGTGTGTGTGTGTGTGTGTGTGTGTGTGTGTGTGTGTGTGTGTGTGTGTGTGTGTGTGTGTGTGTTCTAATGCTAAACACATATCCAAAATGGATTGCTTTTCACTTCTGAGAGGTTTAATATATGATGTTATTCCATGTGTTTATAAAGAGAACTGGTGTATATCACAATGACATAATATCAAGAAATAAACATCTCAGATATACGATCTGGCGTGATTGGGCTTTTACAGTTTCAGGGGAATAATTAATAATAATAATTCGTTCCATTTATATATCGCTTTTCTAGACACCCAAAGAGGGAGATCTCCGCCTCCTCATCCACCAGTGTCCACCTGGATGATGCGACGGCATCCATAGTGCACCTGAACGCCCACCACACACAAGCTATCTAGTGGAGAGGAGACAGAAAAATGAAGCCAATCAGTAGATATGGTGGATGGTTGTGGTTGTGGTAGATATGGTTAGGATGCTGTGATGGACAGAGGCCAATGGGCGAACGTGGCCCGGATGCCGGAGTAAACACGCCTCTACTCTTTTTCGAAGGACATCCTGGGATTTTTATTGACCACAGAGAGTTAGGAACTCTGGTTAATGTCTCACCCGAAAGATTGTGCTTTTTGACAGTATAGTGTCCCCCGTCACTGTACTGTGGTGCTAAGACCCAAACAGACCACACGGTAAGCGCCCCCTGCTGGCCTCACTAACACCTCTTCCAGCAGAAACCTACTTTTCCCAGGAGGTCATCCATACAGGTTCTAACCGGGGCTCAGCCCTGCTTGTCAGTCTTAGGCTACAAGGTGATATGGTTACTGGTCAAATTGATGAAATATGGGTTAAATACCAGCATTATTTGAGTGCAGGAACATATTTATACATTTTGTCATGACCAAACTCATCATTCGTAACTATAGCGTGGATTTCTCCTTTAATGCACTGGGGGGATGGGGGACAAGAATGTTCCAGCAAAATTCGGTCGACACACAGCCCAATTATGCCAACAAACAAAAATATCTTTGAAGGGTAATGTAGAAGGTCTAGCCACAGCCTCACAGAGAGCACTAATGGCTCCCTATTTAGTATCTCAGCATATTACTAAAAGTAAAGTACCACATGTGGTTGGATAAAAGCTTGTGTTCCCATTAGTGGTTGAATGGTGTGCGGTTATGTTAGCTCCAGTTGCAGCTAATCAACTTTAAGCTGTCTTTTGTAATGCATTGACGGATTTCTAGGTTGATATACAGTCGGAGATACTAGATAGATTTGGAATATTTGTTTGTGTGTGTGTGTGTGTGTCTGTGTGTAATATTACCTGTATGTAATTGTAAGTTTATGGCTATATGTCTGCACACTATATGTCTGTGTATTATCTGTAGATATTATGGGTGCTGTCATCCTATACCTTACATATTATTAGTTTTACATATTTTATATTCATTCATTCATTCATCTTCTACCGCTTTATCCGATCTTCACTCGGGTCACGGGGAGTCTGTGCCTATCTCAGGCGTCTATGGGCATTAAGGCAGGATACACCCTGGATGGAATGCCAACCCATCGCAGGGCACACACACACACACACATTCATACACTAGGGACAATTTTCCAAGGTGCCAATCAACCTACCGTGCATGTTTTTGGATCGGGAGGAAACCGGAGAACCCGGAGAAAAACCTCCTTGAGGCACCGGGAGAACATGCAAACTCCACACACACATGACCGAGCCGGGAATCGAACCCGGATCCTGGCGGTGTGAGGCGAATGTGCTAACCACTACGCCACCATGCATCCATATTTTATATATAAATATATTTTTCATACCTGCTTTATCTGTCTGTCTGTCTGTCTGGCCATCTATCTGTCTGTCTGGTCTGTCTGTCTGTGTATCCACTCATGCATTAGGGGTTGTATATATATATATATATATATATATATATATATATATATTCATTCATTCATTCATTCATTCATCTTCTACCGCTTTATCCGATCTTCCCTCGGGTCACGGGGAGCCTGTGCCTATCTCAGGCGTCTATGGGCATTAAGGCAGGATACACCCTGAATGGAATGCCAACCCATCGCAGGGCGCACACACACACACACACACACACACACTCATATACACTAGGGACAATTTTCCAAGGTGCCAATCAACCTACCGTGCATGTTTTTGGACCGGGGAGGAAACCGGAAGAACCCGGAGAAAAAAAACCCCTGAGGCACGGGGAGAACATGCAAACTCCACACACATGGCCGAGACGGGAATCGAACCCGGACCCTGGCGGTGTGAGGCGAACGTGCTAACCACTAAGTCATCACCGTGCCCCTTTATATATATATATATATATATATATATATATATTATATATATAATATATATATATATATATATATAAAGACTTGTCCCCACCTTATGAACGAGTTCTGTTCTCTGTTCCAAGAGTTCGTTTATAGTATGAACTAATTCGTAAGTTGTTTGTGGCGTTCCCTATTGACGCTATTGATAAGCTATAAAAACGGTAGATTACTGCAATCCTGAATGCTGCACTTAAAAAAAAGTTACAAAAGCAATAACAGTAATATATTTGAAATTAATGAACAGTATTAAATGATATAGTAATGTATAGAGTTAGTACTGTACTTACCACGGAATGTTGCGGTTATGTGTGTGTGGATGGTGGGAAGAGGAGGTGGTAGGCATTACATGGGTATTACACTCGTTCGCTATGCTCTGAGTGCGTTAAGCTCCGTTAAAATCTGAGCAAATTTTACTTTGTCGACAGGTTTGTTTAAGTAAAGTGTTTGTTCGTAAGGTGGGGTGCATCTCTAAACACACACACACATTTAATATGATACATTCTTAACCCTATACTGATCAACTGCACACCTATCCTCTATATTCAACTGAAATTTGTTCGTGTGCACACTGTTACTATTTTCTACATTTAGTTGTTGAGTATCTGCACTGGTTGTAACATTTGGAATGTGAAAAAGTGAAACTACTGCTCCGCTCCCCTACTACGTACAACATCTCTTTAAAATTCTCAGCATTAACTGCAGTCAAAACTAGACTGCAGGGTGCCTCAGACCTCCAGGGTTCCCGTAATATATTAACCTCAAGCAACTGTCTGTGCACCGACTCTATAGTTCTATACGCAGGGTTCCTCTGGATACCCCTGTTTTCATCCACATACAAAAACATGGCATTAAGTATGCATTTCACGTCATTTAATGATATAGGATATTCGAATAGAGCGGCATTATAAGAGCCCATATGTTGTATTTTTGCACCGTAAAATACCCAAGTAGATTTTTTTCTACATTAAAACATGTTTATTTGTTGTATTTTGTGTGTGTGTGTGTGTGTGTGTGTGTGTTGTTTCAGTGCAATGCTCACGTAGGCTTTTCCTAAAAAAATTCATAATTTGAAACTGCGTAACAAAAACACGTGTATTTTAGATGCACACGTTTTCTACATCCAAACAAGTATATATGTTTTATTCATTCATTCATCTTCTACCGCTTTATCCGATCTTCCCTCGGGTCACGGGGAGCCTGTGCCTATCTCAGACGTCTATGGGCATTAAGGCGGGATACACTCTCATCCACACATTCACACACTAGGGACAATTTTCCAAGGTGCCAATCAACCTACCGTGCATGTTTTTGGACCGGGAGGAAACCGGAGAACCTGGAGAAAAACTCCCTGAGGCACGGGGAGAACATGCCAACTCCACACATACATAGCCTGGACGGGAATCGAACCTGGACCTTGGTGGTGTGAGGCGAACGTGCTAACCACTAAGTCACCGTGCCCTTATACATGTTTTAAACTTCTCTTTTTCTAAGTGGAAAGAGACATTTTGTAGTAGGGTTCATGTTTTTACACTGAATTTGCTGATTTTCTGTGGAAAAAATATGAAGAAAGAAATAAAGACAGGAAATGAACAAAAGTTACCATCTTGTCACGGGCATCAACTGCAGCTCTCACTGGTATTGAACAGACGCATGTGACTTCACAACTGTAGCGGCCATTTTCCGGCTAAACAAAACTTTATTCAAGATATGTCTTTTTGTCACACTAGGATATTTGTAGGTGAGATATTGAGGTGAGATGATTAAAATAAATAAATACTGTCTTAACATGGAACTAAAACAACTAAGCGCCTTTTTGCCCACGCCGTGCAGTTGTTGAAAAGAATGGGTGCCGCTTTCATATGCTAATGACGCTAATTAGCATTCACGTGTCACTAATGAGGAGGACATTAATGCATAATACTTATCTGGCCTCCGTTTGCCTAAAGCACACTTATTAATGCTATTACAGCTATTTTAATTGTTTTCTCATTCGGCGGTTTCCGAGGTGACATGGGTATCTGTGATCTATGACATCACTTTCTCCGCATGTCTGTCTAATTAAATGTCATTGATCACTCTCCACCTCCTCAATGCAGCCACACACACACACACACTCACACATAGGTGGGAAGTATAATCAGGGTTATCTTGATTAGCTGTTGCTGTGTAGAGCTGACCTTATCAGTATGAGATTTTCAAAGAAACCTGAGACCACAACATCACCTGCTTCCACCAAAACAAATCTCTCTCTCTCTCACACACACACACACACACACACACACACACA
Source organism: Kryptopterus vitreolus (assembly GCA_030449085.1). Taxonomy (NCBI): domain Eukaryota; kingdom Metazoa; phylum Chordata; class Actinopteri; order Siluriformes; family Siluridae; genus Kryptopterus; species Kryptopterus vitreolus. Next base: position 8,318,387 of record JACRUU010000027.1, on the reverse strand, counting down.
CACTCCCACTTAGACACAGACACACACATACACACAGACTGAGTGGATGGAGGGCATCTGAAATTAGTTCCTGGGAGACTGAGAGAACTGAAATGAGGTCCTGTGTCAGTCCGTATGTCTCTCCTGAAGAATATTAATGAATGTTTTTAACCCCATGTAATCTCTGTTTCGCTCTACATTCAGGTTTCCCCCCTCGCGTAACCGAAAAAGCTAAATAAATAAATAAATCACACTATTTTACCACAAATCAATGGCAGGCAGCATAAGCAAAGGTGAAGTTGGAGGACAAAGTAAACCATGTAATAGCAGCGATACATCAATGCCCCCATTTCCAGAAATTGCTCCTTTTCCTCACTTCAAAATGGTCCGGCAGTCTTTGGCGGTCAGAAATCGCGTTGCCTGTTTAGCATTGTCTCTCCCTCTGCCCTTAAGAAAGTTCGCCATGATTCGATGGCGTTGCTGTAGTACACTATAGTTTTACAATAGCACTTCACTCTATCTAAAACAATATGCACACAGAATATCAACATGTTGTTCGCATGATGCCTAAAAGTGCACGTTATGTAACTCTTCTCCAAATTTCCAGCAAAGCGGGTGTTGATTTCTAAATGTTGAGAGGAAGATATACATATATACGGTGCATAGCAAATGCAGTAAGTGTGAATGTGTCAGTAGTAGGTGTTGAAGTGCAAATCAGGTGTTATAGCAAAAATGCATTGCAATAAAGAGCGACATGAATTCGATTATAAGATCAAATCAGCAGTGATCGGGTGAAAATTGTGTGGCTTTTATGTGGTGTACAACCAAAGACACAACCAAGGTGAACGAATATGGAGGTTGGCGGTGTGAAAGAATGTTGGAAAGTATCCCAGTGAGGAAAAACTACATCTTGAATGATCTGGGCAAGTGCTCACATTCATCTTGATATAATGGGCAATGAAATTACATAGAAAGAGTTGTGTGTGTTTTTTCTGTTTTGTTTAGTTTGATTGTTTGGGTTATTAAAGGACATCAGAGGAGACAACAACTTAATCGAAGGATAGATTATACCCGGCCCTGACTGACTATGCCTGATGAGTGGTCAGTGAAAAATGTCGTTCTTTTTTCTCCATTCTTTCTCTTCTGGATCCCTGGTGTTCGGCTGGTGAGTCAGAGCCTGACAATGCTAACATGTCTAACATGCAGGTACAAGAAAACAAAATGATTGAGACTAGGATGGTGTGTGTGTGTGGGGGGGGGGGCACGGTGGCTTAGTGGTTAGCACGTTCGCCTCACACCGCCAGGATCCGGGTTCGATTCCCGTCTCGGCCATGTGTGTGTGGAGTTTGCATGTTCTCCCCGTGCCTCAGGGGGTTTTTCTCTGGGTTCTCCGGTTTCCTCCCGGTCCAAAAACATGCACGGTAGATTGATTGGCACCTTGTATCTAGTGTGTGATTGTGAGTGTGTGTGTGTGTGTGCCCTGTGATGGGTTGGCATTCCATCCAGGGTGTATCCTGCCTTAATGCCTGAAGACGCCTGAGATAGGCATAGACTCCCCGTGACCCGAGGGAAGATCGGATAAAGCGGTAGAAGATGAATGAATGAAACTATGATTATCATGAACTGAACTAACTAAAAGAGAAATCCCATTGCCTTTGTTGTTGTCTGGTGTTTTTTTTTTTTTTTTTACCAAGCTCAGGACCAAACACAGCTTCATCAACATGGCTACTGTGTAAAATGTGCTCACATTGCTCCTGTCCCTGGTCAAAACACACACACACAAAAAAAAAAAAAAAAAAAATATATATATATATATATATATATATATATATTATACATATTTAAGTTAGGAGTATTTGCCTAAATAGTATTTGTGTGTTTAACTGCTTTATAATAATAAACACAATCAGTTTTACTCTCACTGATTAAATAATATATATATATATATTATATATATATATATATATATATATTTTTTTTTGGTTGGTGTGTCAGTGGCCTTACATTTCTTCACATGACTTTTCTCACTTTGGTCTTTTTCCATAATTTCTAATGCCATACTCTTCAGAGATGTGAGACTTCCGGAGGTGTTTCATCTCTCCGAGCTGCACAGCACAGCAGGGGTTTTTTAACACACACTTCTGCACCTCCAGCTCACTCTCTTCATTTCTTTTTTTCCTCAATTCTTGAAGCCACCAGCTGGCCGCTATGTGGGTTTTTTGAACTATGTCAGGAGTCATTCCCAGTGATAAATAGAAGCACTTTTTAGAGAACTGCTTGATCTTTGCAATGGTTGCGCACACACACAAACAAACACACACACACACACACACCACACAGACGTTTACATACTGTGCACTGGCTGTGTACGTTTTCATCTTCAAGGTTCCCAGAGAAAAAAAAAACGGAACGACACAAAGGAGAACGATAGATGTGCAATAATAAGTGTATATTGAAGCATATAATGAATTAAAGTTTAACCTTTTGTCTTTTTTTTGTCTTTTTTGTTATTTTGTATTTTTATGTAAACTTTTTTTAAGTAAAAAATATATATATATAATTATCAATTGCATTTTGTCCTACTGGTTTGTTTATGTAAATAAGTAGGTTATGCTATATATATAGTGTTTACTTTTGCATTTGGAAACTTGACATTTTTAATCTGTAAAATGTTAAACTAATTACACACAATAGTGCAGTAAATGTACTGTTACACTCTTTCTGGTTGTATCGGCACCATTATTTATTTCTTGTACTGTAAAATTGTGTTTTTCCTTAAAGAAAAGGGAGAAAGGGAACAAATCCAAAGAAAATGGAGATCACATGGGGTTAAAACATTCATTAATATTATATAAAGGAGACATACGGACTCTGTTTCTTCAAGTATGTCAACATTTTATTCACAGACTTCAATATAGTATGAATCTTTTTATGCTATTGCACTTTTATATCTCCTGCATTTAATAAACAAAAATGTTTTTGACCTGTCTAATATGGATCAACTAAAAAACGATTGCCTAAATGATTAAAAAACATAGATATTACTCTATGTATATATATATATATATATATATATATATATATTATATATATATATATATATATATATATATATATATATATATATATATACAGTGGTGTGAAAAACTATTTGCCCCCTTCCTGACTTTTTATTCTTTTGCATGTTTGTCACACAAAATGTTTCTGATCATCGAACACATTTTAATATTAGTCCAAACCCACATGGGTTTGGATTTTTTTCTCACTAAATAATAAAAACATTCATTTAAAAACTGCATTTTTATGTTTACTTGTGTTATCTTTGACTAATATTAAAATGTGTTCGATGATCAGAAACATTTTGTGTGACAAACATGCAAAAGAATAAAAAGTCAGGAAGGGGGCAAATAGTTTTTCACACCACTGTATATATATATATATATATATATATATATATATATATATATATATATATATATATATATATATATATAAAAAAAAAACCATTTTAACTTCATTCTGTCAAACAACCAAAATAATAGATAAAAATAAAACCTGGTTTGTTTAAGTCAAAATTGTATTGAATAATATTTCTTTGCGGAGGGGCACAGTGGCTTAGTGGTTAGCACGTTCGCCTCACACCGCCAGGATCCGGGTTCGATTCCCGTCTCGGCCATGTGTGTGTGGAGTTTGCATGTTCTCCCCGTGCCTCAGGGGGTTTTTCTCTGGGTTCTCCGGTTTCCTCCCGGTCCAAAAACGTGCACGGTAGGTTGATTGCCACCTTGTAAAATTGTCCCTAGTGTATGAATGTGTGTGTGTGTGTGTGTGTGTGCCCTGCGATGGGTTGGCATTCCGTCCGGGGTGTATCCTGCCTTAATGCCCATAGACGCCTGAGATAGGCACAGGCTCCCCGTGACCCGAGAAGATCGGATATAGCGGTAGAAATGAATGAATGAATGAATGAATTTATGATCCATGAATATTTCTTTGCTTTAAGCCGCATACATCTTAAGCTTTATGTTTTTAGTGTGTAAAATGGGAAGCTAATTACCCACAATAAATGTAAGGTAGGCGAAGAAACATTTGGTACACTCTATACCTCTGTACATGGCTAATGACAAGTCGAGCCAATTTAGGATAAGTGTCGTGTTTCACTCCATTCGATGAAGTGATAAGAGAAGCATTTCATCCTTCTCTCCGTCTGCCTGTCTATCTCTCTCTCTCTCTCTTTTGCACTAATCCTGGTTATTAAGAAGGCTTGCTGAAAGAAAGAGGTGCGAAGCGGAAACGAAACAGAGAGGGAGGCAGGAGATAAAAGTTCATAGAAGAGAGAAATGGAGGGAGGAAAAAGGGACACAGCTGATGGGAGGATGGGCACCTGTTCAGTGGTGATAAGACTCCTCCTGCTCTTCTGCTTCACAAACCCCAAAGCAAAGTAGCACACTCTGCCTGGCTGTATCTCTTTCTGTTGCTACTGCTCATTTCCTCTCTCTCTCTCTTTCTCTCTCTCTCTCTCTCTTTTCCCCCCTTCTTTTGCTTTTTTTCATTCTCTGTCACAATCTATCTTGATTTCTCATTTTGCACTCCCCTATTATCTCCTAAATCACCTCTGCAACACTGCATAAACTTTATCAACCAATTTTTGTATTTTCCTGTCAAGGTAATACACACACACACACACACACACACACACACACACACACAACACCGGGGAGGGGCAAAGTTTTAGGGAGGGGAAAATTACAGTCGTAGAGGAAGCCGTTGACAGAAGGGGATCTTTCGGGCTAATTTTGATTGGTTGATTGTTTCTCTGTTTCTCCGTAATTATCTTGTCTGACTCACAACAGCGCAAAGACCCCAATTCTCGTAACACCGCTCTGTTGCCGTGGCGACGAGCAGCGGGTCAGCTCAGAAGAGATGTGGGTCCTATTTATAAAAAAAGCTATTTTAGGGTACTTTTTTTTTTTTGTCTATATTTGTGACATTTCAACTCGAATAGTGCCCACTTAAAGGAACTTTTATACACACAAACACACACATATATACACATATATATAGATATAGAGATGATAGATAGAGATATATATATATATATATATTATATATATATATATATATATATATATATAATATATCATTCATTCATCATTCATTCATCTTCTACCGCTATATCCGATCTTCCCTCGGGTCACGGCGTCTATGGGCATTAAGGCAGGATACACCCTGGATAGAATGCCAACCCATCGCAGGAAACACACACACACTCACATTCACACACACATTCATACACTAGGGACAATTTTACAGGGTGCCAATCAACCTACAGTGCATGTTTTTGGACCGGGGGAGGAAACCAGAGGCACCCCCCTGGCACGGGGAGAACATGCAAACTCCACACACACATGGCCGAGACGGGAATGGAACCCCGACCCTGGAGGTGTGAGGCGAACGTGCTAACCACTAAGCCACCGTGCCCCCTATAGGATTATTATTAAGGGTAAAAAATAATAAGCTCTTTAAAGCGAGTAAAATGGTCAGTTATGTGATCGAAAGCAAGGGTATGTTCAAATGGAATTTAAACACAGGAGACAAAAAAAACAGGATGGATTAGTGAAAACACTCTTGCATTTAAACTGTGAAATATGATTGTCGAACAGAAAATTAGAAGGCAAACTTCTGTGTGCTGCTTACGCTACTGCTGGGTACAAGTGGAAGACACGTGGCTATGGAGAGGAAAATAATTGGAGCATGGCTGGGGGGGAAACAACCTTGGCGGCTCCTCACCTAATCAGAGGAGACTGGAGAGAGGGGGAAAAAACAGAGTACCATAACCAAAGGAGAGTAGACTGATTCTTTCTTACAATCTTCCTTTACTCTTTCTCACCCGTTCATCCTCAGATACAGATATATCAGGACATCCATCTACCTCTGGCCTGGTCACAAGTTTAAACCAACGAACGCTTTCCATGAATGGAAAGGCCCAATGAATTATCACCTGCACCAGCCAGCTCATACAGCACAACTGTAAAACACAACCATTGATCGTGCTCCTGAATTGTCAAAATGTATGGCAAACCTTCATCCAAGAAGGTTGGTCAAACAACCAACCAACTAACCAGTATAAGAAGCCCAACGGCAGACTGTTTTATATATTAAGGCAAGACACACCCTGGATGGAATGGCGACCCATTGCAGAGCTCACACACACTCACATTCATGCACTAGGGACAATTTTCCAAGCTGCCAATCAACCTACCGTGCATGTTTTTGGAGCGGGGGAAACTGGAGAAAAACTCCCTGAGGCACGGGGAGAACATGCAAACTCCACATACACATGGCCGAGACGGGAATCGAACCCGGACCCTGGAGGTGTGAGGTGAATGTGCTAACCACTAAACCACCATGCCCATATATATATATATATATATATATATATATATAGACTAGACTACATTGTCCTAGATACAGAAAGTGCTTGAATAAAACAGTGCAAAACACAAGACAATGCAGGACAATTACACAAACACAAAATAGCAACAACCCATAAACTTAACCCATAAAATGTGTATACAGCATTGTCCACAAAGATGTTACTACTTACATGGGATTGACGTATAACTATTGACTATGTACAAAAGTCCAAATGTAGCTAGTGCACTCCTTCGACCTGTACTCCTTGGTTCTCAATGCATGTGCATAGTATTTTTTGTCTTTTTTTTGTCATTTTTGTTGTAAAATGATGTAGTACTCATCCTCCGTCCTCATCCTACTCGATCTCTCAGCAGCTTTTGATACAGTGAACCACAAGACCCTGTAAGCTACCCTCAGGAGTCTCGGTATCTCTGGAGCTGCATGGAATTGGTTTTCCTCATACCTGGAAGGTCGATCATTTCAGGTATCATGGAGAGGATCGACATCTGCTCCACGCAGACTCACCACTGGTGTACCACAAGGCTCAGTACTTGGTCCTCTTCTTTTCTCACTCTATACTCTTTCTCTCGGTAAAGTCATCTCCTCTCATGGATTTGACTATCACTGCTATTGCTGATGACACTCAATTAATCTTCTCCTTCCCTCCATCAGATAAAACAGTGTCTGCTAGAATATCAGCCTGTCTATCTGACATCGCTTCGTGGATGAGCGTTCATCAGCTGAAACTCAACCCGAAGAAAACGGAACTGCTGGTGATCCCATGTGATTCATCTCCTGGTCAGGATCTCAGCATAACTCTCCATAACTCCCTACTTTCTCCCTCCACCACTGCTCGTAATCTCGGGGTAACTATAGATAATCAATTATCTTTCTCTTCCCATATTTCTAACGTTTCTCGCTCTTGTCGTTACCTTCTCTACAACATCAGAAGGATTCGACCGTTTTTATCCACACAGGCTGCTCAGGTCCTGGTCCAGTCTCTTGTCATCTCGAGACTAGACTACTGTAACTCTCTGCTGGCAGGTCTACCTCAGAACACTATTCGTCCACTGCAAATGATTCAAAATGCAGCTGCGCGACTCGTGTTCAACCGCCAACCTGCCTACCAATTCTCACCCTCCCCGCCCACACCACCACCCACTGCTGCGCTCGCTCCACTGGCTTCCTGTAGCTGCTCTCACGCATCAGATTCAAAACACTGACGCTCGCCTACAAAGCCAAAAATGGATCTGCACCTTCATACCTCCGCAACCTCATCACCTCCCGTACTGCACCTCGCTGCCTAAGAGCGTCCAGCACTGCTCGCCTGGTTCCACGGTCTCTCAGGGTAAAAGGTAAGACCAGCTCAAGGCTCTTCTCTGTTCTGGCACCGATGTGGTGGAACGAACTTCCACTGGAGGTTCGAACAACGGAGACACTGTCTACATTCAAACGTCGACTGAAGACCTACCTCTTCCAACAACACCTATCCTAACATTCCTTTTATTCTCTTTTACCTCACTGTCCAGAAATCCATTATAAAAAAAGGCAACTGTCTATTCTTGTGTACTTGACTTTGTATTAACCTTTCTTGAATATATCTTACTTATCCTTAGATCGAGACCTAAAGCACTTCCTGTACGTCGCCCTGGATAAGGGCGTCTGCTAAATACCGCAAATGTAAAATGTAAATGTAGTACCATATTAGTGGTACAAGTACAATAGTAAATTGTAAAAGTAATAAAATGTAAACAATGATGTGCAAAAAAAACCCCCAAAAAACAGCACAGCAGTAGTGGCGAGATGTGCAAAAAGGCATGTAAACAGTACAACTATAATGCCAGAATTATTTTTTAAAAATTACACCCCCTGCTCCTGCCCTATCAGTGTTTTCCTTAAATATAGCTCAGTAGTTTGTTTATGGTTGCAAGACCTACACGGGCCTACATGGCATGTCTTGTATGGATTCCTTGAAACATTGATACCGTTTGTCTCTTTGATAATGGGGAGTTGGTAGCTCAGTGGTTAAGGCATTGGCCAAATCCCACCACCACCAAGCTGCCATTAGTGGGCCCTTAAGCAACGTCCTTAACCTTCAATTTCTCAGGTGTAAGTCGTTCTGGATAAGGGCGTCTGCAAAATGCTGTAAATGTAAACATGATAAGGCCATACACAGTAGCGCCATTGTGGTGCTGAAAGAGACAGCACCTTTTCAGCACCTGCTGTTGTGGACCAACAGGAAACCACATGGACATGGAGTAAAACAGAAGAATAGCACAGAAGGGGGAAAAAAAAGGTCATCATGGTTCCCCACCCTCTCAGAGGACGCTGAATGGAAGCCATGACTAAGGGAAGAGGATTGATTTTGCAGAAAGTGATGACAGCAACACTTCCATCGCTGTTTATGGAGGAATCCGGGACTCCCTGGTGCTGCATCCTAATGATATCCCATGTCACACTGCCTGGCCATCACCCGGCTCCACTCTCCCCTACACCTTCCCACTCCCCTTTCTACACTTCCATCTTTATTAACAAAAGAAAAACCTCCTTTAACACTAGATCCAATTCTGTGCGTGTCACTGTTCTGCTTCACTGCAAATTACTATTACATTACTTTTAAAAGGTTATCATTTCTTATAGTTCTAATTATATTATAAAACAGCTCTTTCCTTCAAGCGTTTCCTTTTGATGACGGTGGTTCAGTACACTGCAAAACATCATTTGTATATTTAGTCCACAAGGTTCCAGCAAACCATTCATTCATTCATTCATCTTCTACCGCGATATCCAATCTTCCCTCGGGTCACGGGGAGCCTGTGTCTATCTCAGGCGTCTATGGGCATTAAGGCAGGAAACACCCTGGATGGAATGCCAACCCATCGCAGGGCACACACACACAAACACACATACATACATTAGGGACAATTTTCCAAGGTATCAATCAACCTACCGTGCATGTTTTTTTTGGCCCAGGAGAAAACCGGAGAACCCGGAGAAAAACCCCAGAGGCAAGGGGAGAACATGCAAACTCCACACACACATGACCGAGACGGGAAACGAACACGGACCCTGGTGGTGTGAGGCCAACGTGCTAACCACTAAGCCACCGTGCCTCACCAGCAAACCTGTGAATCTCTAAATATCTGTACTCATCCCAATGTACTCCTGTTGTATTAAGAGATTATTTTCAAGGTTACCCCTAATACCACCAAGTTGCTCCTAGTGGGCCTTTGAGCAAGGCCGGAGGGTTGTATTAGGAAGAGCATCCAGTGTAAAATGTGCCAAACTAAATATGCGTATCAGTAGAATACGGTGATCCGATGTGGCGACCTCTAAGTGGAGCACCCGAAAGAGTTTTTATACATCTATTCAAAATCTAAACAGTTGCAGACTAAACTTCAGACCTGGATTCATTGTGAGACAGAAGACAGGATGCCCTGAGTATAATTAAACAATACAGATTATACATGTCTGCCTTTGAATGTACTTGGTCACCATTATTCCTTACATTTGCAGAATTTGGCAGACGCCCGTATCCAGAGCGACTTACAACCGAGCAATTGAGAGTTAAGGGCCTTGCTCAAGGGCCCACTAGTGGCAGCTTAATGGTGGTGGGGTTTGAACCCGTGATCTTCCGGTCCAACACCTTAACCACTGGGCTACCACCTCCCATTTACTATACTATATACTATATACAGAAGGGCTACCACCTCCCTTCTGTACTATATAGTGATATTCACTTTTCACTCACTGCATCATTAACTTCTACCATTCCTGCTTAATGCTCTATTACATACGAATTTAGGCTTCAGTTAACACCAATTGCACTTGAACACGCTTCCTTAACTGTAATGTTCCTCTTAAAATTTTTTTGAAAGCCTTGAGAGAAAGAGCAAAAAAAAAGAAAGAGAGGAAAATCAGTGAAATAAGTCGGAGGAAACTGTATAAAGTCGACTATCGATGTTCCTCCTTCAATAGTCTTAGTACTTAACTATTTATGAACTATTTGTCAGGAACTATTATTCACCAACATTTAATTACTTTAATTCTCTCTCAAGATTTCTCTCCCTTTTGATAAATGTATGTGTATTAGAATATTTTTTTATATTGTATTTTTTTTACTTATTTCAGTGACTTATTCTACAGAGCCAAAAGGGTGCATATATATTTATACATACATACGAAAAATAATTTAATCCAGTGTTTAGTTTCTAGAAGCTTTCCGAAACAGAGTACACCTGTTACATAACCAACTGCATGCTTGCATAATGCATATCTCTGACTTTAGGAGGTCTAACAGCTAAAAATGCCAGATTATGTCCTGCTGTCATCAAGACCCAGGCAGCACTGGCCGCTTGGCAGAGCTGAACAAAATTTGCATTGACGATGCAAGAAAATGCCAGTGTCCAAAAATCTGTAATTACTACAAAAGAAAAAGAAGGTATAATATATATATATATATATAATATATATATATATATATATATATATATATATATATATTCATTCATTCATCTTCTACCGCTTTATCCGACCTTCCCTCGGGTCATGGGCATTAAGGCAGGATACACCCTGGATGGAATGCCAACCCACACGCAGGGCACACACACTCACATTCACACACATTCATATACTACGGACAGGCAATTATACTACGGTAGGCAACTAACCTACCGTGCATGTTTTTGGACCCGGAGGAAACCGGGAGAACCCGGAGAAAGGATTAGAACATGCAAATTCCACACACACATACATCCCTGAGATATATATATATATATATATATATATATATATATATATATATATATATATATATATATATATATATATATATATATATATATGTATATATATCAAATAAAGTTGCAATAAAATATAACAAAAAGTATAATAGTGATAAACAGAGTAAATACTGTGTGACAAACAACAGCTGTTCTGGCAAATTGAGCTAAAGCACTTAAAAATATGAAAATATGAATGCAATTTATATTTCTCTTGCTTTGTTTTATTTATAGACTTGGGATAATGCAGTCATAAAAAAAAAAATTATATTTATATTATAAAAAAAAGGATTTGTATTAAATAGTGAAGGATATATGCTCTTTAAAATGTATCCTACAGAGTAGGTTAACATGTCATCAATTCTGTGCATTTCCATTTACAACTGCAGTTATAAAATATAGCTGTTAGCTAATAGGATTATTTACCTCACACTGCACATAAACACAGGCACCATTAAGAAGCCAAAAGTTGTGCATACACACACACACACACACACACACACGCTGGGTTGACCATCGTTTCTCAGCCCCTTACTGTTCAATAATTGAGCCATCAAAAGCATTTATACTGTAGTGTCCTTTTATCTGTGTCCTGCTAATAATACAACGTAATAAATAAAACATGTGAATCCGGTATCGTATAGAGATACAATGTTTTAAAAGTACCTAAAGTAATGACCTGACATGAAAAAATAGAAAGTGGGTGCTGATGTCACATGATTGGCTAATCGAATTCCATTTAAGCTCCACCCTTGTTGTCCTAGGGACACCTGTCCCCTTGGAAATCAGGACATGCTCTCTAAACAGGGTTGGCAGAATAAACAGGATCCTGAGTGAATTACACACATTAGCGACACACACTCACACACACACACACACACACAAAGGCGCACACACACACACACACCTCCATTCATTATCGACAAAACAAACGAAGCTGGCTGCGATTAAAATATTTATACACTGTATTGCAAACTATTTATCTCTGAAGAGAGGAAGAGAGAGGGACAAGGAGAGAGAGAGAGAGAGAGAGAGAGAGAAAGAGTTTAATGATCTGGTGAATATACTGTGTTATGGTTCAGTTGCTTTACCCAACACACACACACACACACACACACACACAGAAGGAAAGGAAGGCTCACTCACCCGAGGTAAAAGTCCCCCTTTCATCCAAGCTGGATGTTCATGATACCGTGTTCTGCCACTTCTCTCTAGCTCTTCTCTCTTTTTATATGTTTTTTTTTTCCATTTCTTCCTGACTTTCAATTTATCTGTCTCTTTCTCCTGACTTGTTTATCCACTCTCTGCAGTAGCTAGTTAGATTTGAGAAGCATGTTTGTGTGTAGGTGTGTGTGTGTGTGTGTGTTTTGCAGGTCTCAATAAGCTTATCGAGCTGTATAGTATTTTTGTTTGTGTGCGTGTGTAAGTGTGTGTGTAAGTGTGTGTGTAAGTGTGTGTGTAATCCCTCTTGAGAACTAGTGCTTAGCAGCTGAGAGACACTTGGGAATAAAGCACTAATATCTCGGTTACACCCACCCATGGCGCACACACACACACACACACACACAAAATCAAAGTACACACTATGCAAAAGTATACACTATATATATATATATATATATATATATATATATACATACATACATACATACATATATATACGTTACATACTAGTTGCATGTAACGGCCTTAAGTAATTTAATTACAAAACAAAAGTAACAGTAATCCGTAAGAAAAAATGTAATTAAATTACAGTTAATTTATGTTGAAGATTATAAATTCCAATGACCATTGCTTGTTTCATTGACGGAAGTTCAAAAATAAACAACCTTTTTGTAAGGATTGTTGAGCAAAGAGGAAAAAAATGAGGGTTGCCATTTAAGACTACGGTTACCAATGTTGTAGTTCTGAGGGAGATGCCTTATGGGTAGTGTAGTGCGAAACAACATGCTCGGAAAGTGTGTGTGTTTGGAAGAAACTTGTGTGAGTCCATCCACCGGGGAAATTCTATGTTGGATTGTATCTGATTACTTTTATTATTTTACACAACGAAAAAGAAAGTAAAACGGCATGCATCGACTAACGTTGTCCGTCTCGGTGAATCAATCCAGTGTTACGCTTTTGTTGGATGTTACGCTTCTGCTGGATGTTACGCTTCTGCTGGACGTTACGCTTCTGCTGGATGTTACGCTTCTGCTGGACGTTACGCTTCTGCTGGATGTTGAGCTTCTGCTGGACGTTATGCTTCTACTGGACGTTACGCTTCTACTGGATGTTACGCTTCTGCTGGATGTTATGCTTCTGTTGGACGTTACGCTTCTGCTGGATGTTACGCTTCTGCTGGACGTTACGCTTCTGCTGGACGTTACGCTTCTGCTGGACTTTACGCTTCTACTGGACGTTACGCTTCTGCTGGATGTTACACTTCTGCTGGATGTTACACTTCTGCTGGATGTTAGGAGAGTGGGAAAGTAATAGAACATTTATTATTTTACATGAAACGTGACTTTAAAATACGATTTAATAATACGTTCTAGAAATAACCATTTGTTTTTGTTGTTTGTATATATATGTATATATATTTTTCATATTCCATCCTGGCTGTTGTAAGATTGAAATTTCCCAACTATAAGAGACTGAAGGTTTGGAGGTCTTCAACTTGTACTACACTCTACTTTACACATGCAAATATCTCATCATTTATGAGACATTATCATTTCCATCACATCACAAACACCATTTGTATGGACTCATTCTAAAACGAAAGAATAAAGAATAAGAAGTCTGTGATAAAGGGAGCTGCGCCACTGCTTTCCACATTAGTAATGGCATTAGCGAGCTGTTAAAATTGCAACGACTTGTTAAAAAATAAGGCCAAGATGATTTCTATCAGATATTTTGTCATATTTGCTATAATAACTGAACATAAATCTAGCAACAAAAAAAAAAAAAACAGAGGGAATAAACAGAAAATAATGTTTTGAATACTTTGTTCCTTTTTCTCTTTTATTGGTAATACAGCACTCAGGCGTTTGATAGGATTTAGAGCTAGGTGATGTCCGGGCGTTTTCAAAAACATCCATCTTTCTTTTATGAAGTCGTTTCCTTTGTGCTGGATTTATGCTGGAGGGTGAAATAATTCTTCCTCTACAGCTCTAACAGAGGTTCGGAGGTTTTGTCTGCAAAAAAAAAAAAAAACCAACAACAACAACAAAAAAAGATTGGTATTTGGGGTTGACCATTGTTTGCCATGCTTGAATAAAGCCTCGATCCTAGGTGAAGAATATATATAACTGCAGATAAACAGGAAGATATATAGCAAAACATAAATAGATGAGAGCAACAATAAAAGACAAATACTAGACAGCAAATGCGAGTAAATTCAAAACATGAATCAGGATGGAAATAGTCACGTGATCTAGGGGTGAGATTTAGTGGCTTATGGAAATCCTCCAAAAGTGGTTCCGGACAAGCAGGTGTTCATTTCTGAAGAGGCACAACAATCTCTACTGAGATGAGAAATCTCCCGTGCGTAGCTATCTGTTCAAGGGTACGCCAGAAGGGGGAGCAATCCCCCCCCCCCTTTTAAAACGATTGGGTTGAATAGCTTCGTCAGTGGTGCAAGCGGGGGAGGGGGTGATGTCCTATATCTATATCATATATCATACCATCATATATATTTTTATGCATGACACGTAAGCTTCAACGTTACAAGAAACGCCCCCCCCCCCTCCTTCCCATACACAACACAGGATGTTTACGCAAACACGGCTCATTTAGCTAGTTAGCAGGAACTTGAAGAGGATGAAGGAAATGGTCGGATTTGTATAGTGAAAGAGACAAATGATTTCTATGCTAATGTCAGTAGTTAGATGTGAAATGAACAGTCTTAACACACACACACCCACACCCACACAGACACACACACACAGTGGTAGGCCGTCATTAGTAAGCCCCTTCATACATTCAAACAAAAATAGAGCAGTTTTCTTTATCATTTCTCTTCCTTTGCGTCACTGCATACAAAGATAAACAGAAAGGCAAACGGACAAATAGATGTGCGCTTAAAATATTACACTGTGATACCTGTGCAATAAGGAACCTTTAATAATAATAATAGAATAGAATAATAAGATGAAGAAGAAGAATGATAATAATAATACAATATTCATACTACTAATATTACTACTACTACTAATAATAATAATACGAATAAGAACAATAATGATAATAATATAATATTCTATTCACTACTACTACTAATAATAATAATAATAATCATCATCATCATCATAATAATGATAATAATAATAATAATAATAATAATAATAATATAATAACGATGATGATGATAATAATAATAATAATGTTGATGATGATATTATTATTATTATTATTTACAGCAGTGGTACTAAAAATAATAATAATAATAATAATACAGGGAAAGCGCTACACCCGTGCATTCATACCACAAGTTAATTACCAGACAATGAAGCTAGAATTAAGTTAGAAAGATTAACAGATGTACCGGCAGCTTGCCATATAATATTTTTAAGCCGCACGCATGTACACACACACATGCGCACCACACATCTGTGTCTCCTTGCGTCTTCCTGACCTTGGTAGATGGCCCCGAGGGAGCTGAACTACATAATTAACACTATCGGAACGTAACAGGACTCGACCCCACATCACAGGCCATCAGAAACCTCATCCGTCTCCACCTGAGTGCTCGGTTTAGTTCTGCTCGCTTTAGGTCAAAATAGTCTAAAAAAAAAAAACGAATAGAAAAGGAGGGAAAAATCTTGTCGCATTGATTTCGTGCACTGTGTCGCGTGCAAATGGAAACACATTAGCAGAGAGTGTTCGTTCGGATTCGCAGGGTTGCGAGTCGACAACTCCTGTGTTATATCGTAACGGCAACAACAGCAAAGAAATTCACGCTGTGTTTTAAATACGTGTCGCTCTTGTTAAGATAACTTATAGAAGAATAACTTATAGAAGAATAATTTGCTTGCCACCAAAGGTAACGAGAATTTTTAGTGAATACTATATTGTTATAAAGCAGCAGAATGTGTTTGTGTTGTTGTTGATGTTGTTTGTAGGGGTAGTAGGGCATCTCGTACCGTGAGGCATCAGGAGGAATTAGGGAAGGGGTTCTGTTTGGGGATTATACATGGATTTTGAAATACATTGGGCGATCGTTTAAGTCCGAAAAGTTAAACAGACAAGCAGGGCAGTGAGTCACCGTGCGGCTCAGAAGCGAACCCCAGAGAACGTGCATTATGGAGCTCAAGAATTAGAATCAATATATAGATTTAGAACTGACTGCTAAAGAAATATGAGAAGATGGAAGGGGTGGCATGAGAGAGAGGGAGAGAGAGAGATGGAAAGGAAAAGGAGAGGAAAAACTGAAGAGAAATAAAGATAAAGAGATAAATAGAAACTGAAAATATAGGACAAAACTGTTAAATTAAGAAAGAAAATATAAAGCATGGAATGACACCAGACAGACAGAGAGATAGAGAGATAGAGAGAGAGAGAGAGATGGAGAGGAAAAGGAAAGGAAAGAAAAGGAAAGGAAAAACAGAGGAGAAATAAAGATAAAGGGATAAGTAGAAACTGAAAATAAAGGACAAAACTGTTAAGAAAGAAAATATAAAGCATGGATGGACACCAGAGAGAGAGAGAGAGAGAGAGAGAGATAGAGAGATGGGAAAATGAGCAAGAGACAAAGGAAACAGAGATCAATAAATGACTTTATGAGGAGATATGGATTAAAAGATTAAAAAGAACAATAAAAAAGATAAGAGGAGGACATGGTGAACAATAAGTGGGACACAATGCTTAAAGGTGCCCCATAAGAACTAACAATGGTTTTCACACCAAAGCTATCAGGGAAAAAATCCCCAAATAAAAAAAAAACACTTTATAATATCCTAAAAAAAATGTCATGGTATTGCAAATGATATTATCATTTAATTAAGATTATTAAGTGTGAAGAAACATTTCTTTTGTTTAAATCAACCTTTTACGCAATTTAAGATTCAATGAACAGAACGGCCTTTATTTGTCACATATACATTAAAGCACAGGGAATATCCTAACTTGTTGTTGGTAGCGTGTGTCAGAGCGCAGGGTCAGCCATGATACAGTGCCTCCTGGAGCACAGAGGGTTAATGGCCTTGCTCAAGGACACAAGGGTGGCAGCTTGGCGATACCGGGGCTCGAACCCCCAGCCTTCCGATCATAACCCAGTGCATGAAACCACAGAGCTACACCCTCACCCGTCATGAAGGAGGAACACAATGGAAGCCACCGGAGACAGAAACACGGTGAGAATGACACCCTGAGAAAATGAATACAGAGAAACACGGATCCATATGCCACGGACACGCAGAATCCTAATGGGTTGTAGATCAGGAGAATATCTGGTCACGCCAATCAATAAATGATCAACGTCTGAGCAGCCAAATGCAAAGGAGGTTCGTTTCTGAAGGTCAGGTGTTAAAAAAAAAGGGCAGACGAGTTTTCAGACTGAATGGCAATCGTGGCGAAGAATAACAATATAGGCAACCAGATGTGCACTTAGACGTAAATAAACAACAATGTGTAAATTATTTAGACTTTTTCTTCCCTATAAGGTTCTATAATGAACAGTAAAATCCACTGCTGAGCTTTTTTAGGTTTGGATGAGGGGGAAGGGGGGGTTGGATGTAGTGTATGTGCTATTTTTAGATATCTCCAGAGATTCGTTTTAGGTCCTGGCTAGGCAAGGACATTCAGTGATTTGTACAAAAAAGGCCTTCTTTTGAATTCTTGTGGTTTTGTGTATATATATATATATATATATATGTGTGTGTGTGTGTTTATTGTACTCAGTTGTGTGTACGTCTGGTACGTATTTCATGGTTCTAATACTATAACTACTCTAATTATATACATTTCTCTGAAAATCTCCCCATTTAATAAAAGTATTGATTATTTAATTTTTATTTTGCTCTGGATATTATTTGTTTAATATTAATTTCTTGTGAATTAATTAATTTCTTGTTAGTGGTTGTTTTAATTGTAAAATATGGGACGTGGCTCCTTTAAGAATTCTGTTCCGGTTGCTTTTCCATATAAACTGCTAATACATTTAGGTTATATGAAAGCGCATTGCATTCACAAAAGAAATATGCACTTTTTTTGTGCAATACGGATTTGGGAATGCGATGCGCTTGCGTAAGGTTCCATATGGTAATATACGCTAATATAGTGAGGAGCTCATACCTGTTGTGAATGCGCAGCTAGTAGACGTAATTCGGGGGAAATTTGGGAAGCGTGAGTGGATGCACTGAAGTTTCTTTATTCATTTGTTCTTTTTTTATTCTTTGTTGTCCGGGTTTCGTTCATTCGCCAAAACAACGCAGGGTGAAGGAGCAGATCACTCACATAGTAATGCACACTGCGCTAATCATGCGTTAATATGATTAGTGTCATTATAGTGAATTTGTGTTAACGCATAAATAACTTTGACATAAATAACTTTAAGCCATAGTACACTCATGGGTAACTCCCAACTATTGCTTAGCATTTTGTGTGCTCGCTAGAAGACCACTAATGTTAGCTCTGAAAATAAATAGAAGCACTACAAAGCAGATTTATCTGGATTGCTGGTCTAAAATGAAAAAGAATAAAATAAATGCTGAGACTGAGAGAAGTATGAAATTATTGTCTAGCTTGTTGCTATGAGTCGAGATTTATGGATAGAATGGTTTACCTGGAAATGTATAGATAAAAAAGCTGATTCAAAATAATAAATAAATACAATATCAGTAAGCACCCCCTCCCCCTAATGTTCAAACCAAAACCCTTGGATATAAGTGCTAGCTACACACATGTCCTTTGACATTATTGTCAGATAGACATAAGCTGTGGTAAGAGCACAGTGTCAGACATGATACAGCGCCCCCTGGAGCACAGAGGGTTAAGGGCTTTGCTCAAGGACCCAAGATTGGCAACATGGTGATTCCTGGGGCTCAAACCCCTGACCTTCCTATCCCTTAAACCAGAGCCTTAGAGCCTTAAACCACTGAGCTACACCCCTCTCCCATATGGGAGGATATGTTGCGTTAAACCTTGTATATACCTATCAGCATTTAAAGAATGGTGCCTTTCCTGTCCTGAAACCTTGAGAGATGTTGCTTCTCTTTATTCCGGAGCATTCATGGTTCCAATATCAATCATATTTTGAATTGTCTGGCCACTTTGCCTCAGTCCATTTTAAACAGAAGACGGGGGGAAAATATATAGTGTTTGAATGAAACAGAAAGTAAAAGGGGAAAGGTGTTCATGTGTCCAGGATATGGGGTTTTGGTGCGGAGTGGCTGGAGCAGGAGAAGGACCACTCCACTACCTCTGGTCGCCCCCAGATGGGCCAACTCTTCCCCTGGTCTCCATTGGTGTATATAGGTAAGGCTCTTTTCTGCCGCAAAGTCACGTACGAGGCGTTTCGAGGGGCTTGCCTGTAGGGAGAGATTGGAAGGGTGGCCCTGACTTTCCACCTCAGACTTTTGTAGTAGCCGCCGGATTGAAGACGCCCCCTCTGGAAGAAAATGGCAAAGAATAGGCGTATCTGGTATCTAAATGCTTGTCTCTCCGAATAATTTCTAAACTCGAGGTCAGTGCTAAAAATAAAACAGCAGGCACCCGGAGCCGTCATTTGCATCGTCATGCACATTTTCTACATGTCTAGTTTTTTAAAATTGCTTCACGATTTGTACTTGTCTAAGATATTCTTCTTCCCTACTCATGTTACCGACCTTTTCCCAATTAAACGTATTAGTTAGCAAAATGTACATTCACGCCGTTCAACAAACGCCTTTATCCGAGAGCAACTTCCACAAAGCGCTTTGAAGTCTAGATCTTTGTATAAATCAACACCGGTTCACTAGTTCCAGATACCATCAGCCCAAGTCTCTGTTGAGAGGAAATAACACACTTCTTTTAATACATAGACATCAAACAAGCAGGGAAAATATGTGCTAGTTCAAGTGTTTCAGGAAGAGCTATGTCCTCACCATTTGTTTGAGGATAATTGCATTAAAATAACACAGCATGCACTGCAGCGCCATCGTTTTAGCAAAACATAATTTCCCATCCTTTTGTTGCCTCTTGCCAACTTTTTTCGAAAAGTGTTACAGAGATCAAATTTAATACGGGCGTATTATTTCCTTAACATCATAGTTTAAACATTGAATATGTTTTTCTTTGTTTATTCGTTCATTCATCTTCTACCGTTTTATCCAATCTTCCCTCGGGTCACGGGGAGTCTGTGCCTATCTCAGGCGTCTATGGGCATTAAGGCAGGATACACCCTGGATGGAATGCCAACCCATCGCAGAGCACACACACTCACATTCACACACACATTCACACACTAGGGACAATTTTCCAAGGTGCCAATCAACCTACCGTGCATGTTTTTGGACCGGGGGGAAACCAGAGAACCCGGAGAAAAACCCCCTGAGGCACGGGGAGAACATGCAAACTCCACACACACATGGCCGAGACAGGAATCGAACCCGGATCCTGAAGGTGTGAGGCGAACGTGCTAACCACTAAGCCACCGTGCCCCTTTCTTTGTTTATGAGATTTGCAAATCATTACATACAGCACCCCAGTGTTTGGAATTAGGTTTGTATTTCTTTCGGCGGTGGAAGCAAATTCAGAACAATATTGTTCAAGTAATATTGTCCCAAATATACCGAAAACACAAATAATTGTCTTTAATAAAAAGCTTGCTCTCTAGGATAAAACTCTCATTCGGGACAGCTTGTGAAAATGCGCAGCTTCACCTCTGTGTTCATTGTTTGCTTGACATACAAACACAGCTGTCACTTGTATTGCACGATGGATTTATCTAACATGCAAGTCTTTTCTACCAGCTGTAGTTGATTATAATGGCGAGCTAAGCCTTGTGGGCTCCAACACGTTTCATTCTTTTTATTCTAATGGCCTCTAAATAAAGATATTATGCAGCTGATATAAACTATAGCAGCTCAATTATTAAAATTAAATCCAGGCCATCAATCATTCTGTAATTGCAGAGCGCGTGATCTGGCTGAATATTGGTTTAGAATTGATCTTGCAAAGTTTCCTCTCCACCACATATCAAAATATTCTATTGTTTTTTACAGCAAAACATATTTTTAACTTCTGGTAACGCTGCCCCCTAGTGGGTACGCTCATATAGTTTCATATTTTCCACAAAGACATAATACTTTGTATTTTAACCCGTTTCTTTTTTACAAATTCTTAACAGTCGGCTGTCTCCACACACAATGATGTCATCATCCGCAGGCTTCATTGTATTGGTGGATTTGGTCCCATAATGAGCAGCGCTTGGTCTCCGATAGATATCAAACTTGACGTATTGTATATCATAGAACTTAGTTTCTTGTTGTCTGGTCATCTGTGTTTTGTGTATTTAAGGCTTTAGCCTTGATTGCTAGATTGCTATAGAATTGGTTGTTTCAGGTTGTTTTCCTTTTCCATAAATGGACCTCTGTAGTTCCTTCTGTACATCCTGGTACTTCCTTCTGAACCTGCACCTCTCCAGACTCTTCTCAACCTGCTCCCTACTTTCATCGCAAATCACATCATCATGCGTGAACATCGTAGTCCATGGAATCTCCTTTTGCCTGTCAACCTGTCCATCACCACTGTATAGGGCTCAGAACTGATCCTTGATATAATCCCACCTCCACCTTGAACTTTGAACCATGAACATCTTACATGCCCCTAAAGTTTTTTAAAGGTGAAGGAATTATTATTTGCTTGTTGCTATCTTCCCATTTCTCTCCTTCCACTCCCACCTATCCTTTTACAGGCTCCGCTACTGCCCAGTGTTCACGTCTGTCAACTTCAAATCATCCAATCGTGTTCAAGGGCGGACTGTAAAAGGTGCCGATGGAGTTTATCTGAGAGAGAAGGAAAGGGACGAGTTTTGGTGTTTTTGGTGGGGTAGACGGTGGTTAATTGTTTAGGTCAATAGGTAAAGAGAGTGCCACCCTCTGTTTCTTTTGGTCTATGCTCAAGAGAGTAGTAGTGGACTTTTGTTTCCTGTTTATTCTTTTGCTTTTGTTTCCTTCCAGCAGGAAAGAAAAGGGGGGGGGCGTAAGACTAACGAGAGATGTCTTCACATCTCCCTTATTCTTAAAAATCAGTACCTACAAACTCCTCCATTCCTCAGGTGTCCTCTCACCTTCCAAAATACTGTTAAACAATCTGGATAATGTCACTGGGTCCAACCGACTTTCTACTCTTCGTCATCTTCATAACTGTCCCTCCTTACTAATTCTATCCACTTCCTGCTTCACCATCCCCACATCATCCACCTTCTCTCTCATTTTCCTCATCCATCTGCTGCTCAAAATGGTCCCTCTACCTTCTCACTAGTCAACATATTTCCATCTGTTTCCTTTATCTCTCTAACTTGCAGCACATCCTTCCCAGCTCGGTCCCTCTGCCTGGACAACCGCTATAATCCAACCTCTCATACATCTCCTCATACACCTTTTCCTCATCTATATCCACATCCCTCTTCACCTGCTGCCTCATCTCCTTTATACTCCTGCCTACTTTTCTCATCTCTCTGCCGATCCCGTTTCTCTTTCTCCTTATGCTTTTCTGCACTTCCTCATTCCACCGCCTCATTTCATCGTCTTCCTTTCTCCATCCAGATGACACACTGCCTAGCTGTCTCAATTATCACTTCTGCAGTCGTTCCCCAATCATCCAGCACCACTTCACCACCACCGAGCCCCTGTGTCACCTTTTCCCTCGATCTCATACCACAGTCTTCCTCCTTCAGCTTCCACCATCTTATTCTCTTCTCAAAGCCGTCCTATGTACGTCTCCGATCATCTCCTGCACAGAATATGGTCCACCTGTGTGCACCATCCACCACTCTTCCACCCTCTACTCCTCCTCCTTCTTAAAATATGTGTTCATTTATTAATGAAAAAAATATAAAAGCAACAGTCAGTACAGACATCTTTTTTTTATTAATGTTATAATCTTTTCATTAAGTCTTAGTAATTGGTTCTTTCTTGTCTCGTATTTTTCCAGACTAAAGGTGTGATCTTCTGGTCATGGGAGTTTTAATAGCGATTTGTGTTGCTTGAATGTTTTTTTTTTTATAAAGTGCGTTGTAAATTTGGTCTCGTTAAAAACTCTCCATCAGATACTAAGCTAATTATTAACATATAAAAATGCTGCACTGCACTACACTAGCAACTCACCATGCAGCTCCTTTTACAAATCACAGGAAACGGCTCACCTGCCATGTCAAGCTAGATGAAGGTGATCTTAAACTGCGGAAACAGTCCTGGGTAAATAATTGTTCAGGCACTCAAGGTGACAGGCTTTCTCAAAAACAGACTTTTGGCTATTCAATCATTATGTCACACCACTCGGCAGCTACTGTGACATTGTGCAACCTTGTCATTTGAAGTGCCAGTCCTGTAGCAGTTGACTGGATTAGGTCAGGATGGATTATCTGTGGTCACCTGGTCAAGTTCGCTATAGATTGACCTGGAAATTATGAAAACGGACAGATAAGGACGGGGGGGATGACAAGGAAGGGTTCATCTAGCAGTAGTTCTGACAGGTCATGTTTGTGAGGAATTACAGTCACAAAATCAAAAACTATATTAGCAGAGCAATGCTTCATCTTGTATACTTGAATCCAGCATCGAAAGCTGGGATGATTTGCAAAGGAAATGCACATCTTCACTGTCTTTTCAGTACCTAAAGACCTAAAGTTCAAGTCTTTATTTGTTACATAGATAGTTGTACAGTGATGTATAAGTAGCAGTAAAACCTAGGGCAGGTCAACTCCAACAGATAGGAATAAGAAGAAAAGAAAGAAAAGAAGAAACAAAAATATTGACTATAGACTAAAGAGTATGTGAATATTTTAGCATTAACGACTAGGACGTACAGGTTTATTGGCTAACTCATGCTGGCTAATTACTGGCTATCTCATGCTAATTCTGTCATCCCGTCTTCTTGCACAGCCACAAATTGCAACTATTTTTTGTCCATTTTTTTTAAATCTACTACATTTGTGTTCAACAAGTAATCAACAAAATTACTATCAGGTAATGTTTGTGAGGAATTACAGTCTCAAAATCAAAAACTATATTAGCAGAGCAGTGCTTACAGCTTAGCGGATGTATAACTAGCAGTAAAACTTAGGGCTGGTCAACTCCAACAGATAAGCATAAGAAGAAAATGAAGAAATAAGAAAATTAAAGAAAGCATTTGCATATATACCCTATAGACTAAAGAGTATATTAATAATTTAGTATTAAGGATTAGGGTTTCCAGTTATACTGGCTAAATCATGCTAATTCTGTCTTGTCCATCTTCTTGCACAGTCACAAACTGCACCACTGATATTCCATAAACTATTTTCTTTGTCTCTAGACAGAACTAGTTTTTGTTTGTTTGTTTGTTTATTTTTTAAATCTACTACATTTGGGCTCAACAAGTAATCAACAAAATTACTATCAGGTCATTAATGTGAGGAATTATAAACTCAAAATCTAAAACCATATTAGCAGAGCTGTATTCCATCTTGTTTACTTGAATCATATATGAATTCTATAAAGAAAATATATGAATAATTTAGAATTAAAGACTAGTAGCTTACAGTTTTACTGGATATCTCATGCTATTCTGTCATCTCAGCTCAGCCACAAGTAGACAGAGCTATTTTTTGTTTTGTTTTGTTTTAAATCTACTACATCTGTGTTCAACAAATAATCAACAATATCACTATCTTAAAAAAAAAATGAAGAAAGAAACTCGATGCAGTGGATTCCCATCTGGCCCATGCAGAACTAGCAAAACTTAATAGAGTCTGATTTCCCTGACAGTGAGGGCCTGTTCTATTTTAATGAGTTCGTAGTTCCTCGGTATGAAGATACAGTGACCTTCATCAACCTGACAGGCAATATTAGCTTAATGCTATTTCCAATAAGACTCTTGTGATTCCTAATTTTATCTAGTTACGAACCAAATTTTTTTAGCTATGTGTTTCAAACTTGATTGCTTCGGTAGGATGTGTCTCTTCCAGACAACAACGATGGAAAGCGATCTTATGTTTTTGTTATTTATTCTACTTCAGTTGAACAATACATGCATAATCCATTAATATTTAAATATTTGTAACAAAAAAAAGGTTTGTTTGAGCAGTCTACCTTGTCTATATGAATTATACTCATCACTGTGCATTTTTCATTACCTGCAGGATAACGTGTTGTAAATGTGTCAGAGATGCGGAATTAGAATAATTACCTCTATAAACAACAAATCCTAGCAGGCATTTCACTATATTTCACTGTCACTGCCGGTCTGTGTTTACAGTGTTAATATAAAAACCGGTTTAATCTATTGCATATTCGATGTATGTATTTTAGGACTTGTTTTACACGAATTATACCTTTCTTAGATAAGCACATGATCCGATACTGAATCCATCCCTGGTTTTATATCATTTAAGGCATTCTGAAAGCAGTATTACAGCAATATATCATAATTGTGTTCATAATATGTTCATATTTATGTTCATAATTGATGTGACCCAGGATTCATTGCTGAATAGCTACAGTAGGTCACGGCCTTTTCCTGCATTCGATGTTTTAGGGAAGCAATCAAATCCTCCCACATGGACTTGTACCCATTCGTGTTGAAGGCTAATTTGGCAATTTTAAACTGAACCCCTTTTTTTTGTCTACAGGATAAAACTATTTTAAAAACCTGATGCATATGGACAATTTGACTCGTAAACACAAATAACAGTAAAGAAACTGCTTTATCAAAATAAAAAAAATATCTGCAATGACTCGATTTTTTATTTTATAAATCCGGGGGATTTATTTTTATTTTACCGGTACAAAACAACACTGAATGAGTCTTTAACAAAGACTGTACAAGTACGAGACTGTACAATGTGTATTGTAATAAGGATTCAAAGCCAAGATGAGTTTACTTTTATACTTTTACTTTTTTTTATATTTAAATTAAGAAATATTCGAGGCAACAGTGTTATGGTTTTTTTTTTGTTAGTTTAATGTAAATATTTCCCCACTACTAGATCTACATATAATGAATGTGTTTTAAAGTATTTTTTAATAATAAAAGGGTGTGGTTGAGGTTTTCACTTTTAAAAGTGACTAATGTTGTAAATTCTGTTATTTACGATGGTAAGTCAGTATTAATGTATTACTGTATTAATGCAGCTGCTATTTACCATTTGATTAATGCAAATGCCTTGAATATTGTACAACTCCAGTTGTGTCCCAACCCCATAAATATTATTGACCTTCAAAAAGTAGATTGCCAAAACAACATGACTAACGAACAATTGCAAACATCTGACCCATCCAGAGATCTACCAGAGCCCTTTGGATCCCAGTTCCTCACATGGTTTCTTCTTTAACATCTAAGAGAGTATTTCCTCACCCTAGTGCCACAGTGAGCAAGTCCATCCTAGACTTGCTCATCAGGGATAAACAAACATAATTAAATTTCTCATTTAAAAATTAAATTCTTATCATTTTTCATTCTGTAAAGCTGCTTAAAGACAATATCCATTGTGAAAAGTGATATCGAAATAAAAAAACTTTTGCATGTATTGTTACCCTTTTGCAGTTATGGAGATTTGCTTACAAACAAGCTAACATCATGCTTATACAGTACATAAATAAAATGATGGCAAGTAATTTGTCAAGCAGAAGGCAGTAGTGCTATCACATAATCAAGATTCTTGGTTCTTGGTTGACCAACTATGCCCTTGTCACTGGGGGAACAGGATATTACACCTGACTTTATGATTTATGAACAGAAACCACATACAGTATGCTAAATCCTTGTTATCACAGTAGGGTTAGATTATAATATGGCTCAAGTTTTCGTATCTCAGCATCAGGCCGGGTGTCTTCTCACATGGCTGGGAAGCTGAGTATGTGTTTGCATCAGACTATGTTCTGAAAGTGAACAGGACGTTGGGTATTCAAAAACAGATTTATCTTTAGTGTTAAATTATATAACAGGCACAAACATTAGTATTTATGAGCAGCTCTATTTCTTTCAACTGACGCTATGGGTTGACTGCTTATATGGATCAGCGTCGGGTGTCAGCTACTGTGATTTATTAACACATTTCAATTCAGACACTGAAGTACAAGCAATGTTCCAAAGGACAAATCGTACAAGCATGATTGACTGTGTGTGTGCGTGTGTGTGTGTGTGTGTGTGTGTGTGTGTGTGTGTGTGTGTGTGTTAAAAGGATTGATATTGGATATGTGGTGTTTATAGAGCAGGACAGCAGGACAGGTTTATGACTAATGCGTGTTTCTGTCAAACCATACAAGAAGGTGACAGCAAAATAAGCAAAAGACCTGCTTCAGCCCTTGAGAGGTTTACAGTTCCAATTGTATGTATATATATATATATATATATATATACAGTGGCAAGAAAAAGTATGTGAACCTTTTGGAATTTTCATGGTTTTCTGAATAAATTTGTCATAAAATGTTATCTGATCTTCATCTAATTCATTGGTATTGACAAACACAATGTGTCTAAAAATAATAACACCAAAAAAATCCGATCTTTCGTGTCTTTATTGAACACAATCATTCAACATTCAAAATGGCAGTGGAAAAAGTAAGTGAAACCTTGAGTTAATGACCTCAAAAAAGCTAATTGGAGCTAATTGGTTTTAGCACACATGGAGTCTTGTTAAGATAAAGTTTGGAGGTGTGGACTACAGCTACTTTGACTGATAAAAACCCCTCAAACCTTTGGAGTTTGCTCTGCACAAGAAGAACATGATTATGTGAGCCATGCCTCGCCAAAAAGAGCTTTCAGAGGACCTACGATCAAGAATTGTTGATTTACATGAAGCTGGCGAGGGTTACAAAGTTATTTCAAAGACTTTAGAAATTCACCAGTCTACAGTTTGGCAAACAATCTACAAATGGAGACAATTTGGGACTGTTGCTACTCTACCTAGAAGTGGGCGCCCCGTCAAAATGACACCAAGAGCACAACAAACACTCATCAATGAGGTAAAGAAACAACCCCGAATGACAGCCAAAGATTTGAAGGCATCATTGGAACTTGCTAACATATCTGTTCATGAGTCTACAATACGTAAAACACTGAACAAGCAGGGTATCCACGGCAGGACACCGCGAAGGAAGCCGCTGCTTACTAAAAAGAACATTGCTGCACGCCTTAAGTTTGCAAAAGAGCACATTGACACTCCACAGCGGTATTGGCAAAATGTTTTGTGGACTGATGAAACTAAGATTGAACTATTTGGAAAAAACACACAGCACTACATCTGGCGTAGAAAGGGCACGGCATATCGTCATGAAAACATCATCCCAACTGTAAAGTATGGTGGAGGAAGCATCATGATTTGGGCCTGCTTTGCTGCATCAGGGCCTGGCCAGCTTGCAATCATTGAGGGGAAGATGAATTCCCAAGTATATCAGACAATTCTTCAAGGATAATGTGAGAACGTCTGTACATCAGCTGAAACTGTGTAGAAAGTGGGTGATGCAACAGGACAACGACCCAAAACACCGGAGCAAGTCCACAACAGAATGGCTTCAGAAAAACAAAATCCGCCTTTTGGAGTGGCCGAGTCAGAGCCCAGACCTCAACCCAATAGAGATGCTATGGATTGACTTGAAGAGGGCCGTACACATGAGACGTCCAAAGAATATGACAGAGCTAAAGCAGTTCTGCCAGGAAGAATGGGCTAAAATTCCTCCTCAGCGATGTGCAGGTCTGATCCACAGCTACAGGAAGCGCCTGGTTGAGGTTATTGCTGCCAGGGGGGGTCAACCAGTTATTCATTCTAAGGTTTCACTTACTTTTTCCACTGCCATTTTGAATGTTGAATGATTGTGTTCAATAAAGACAAGAAAGATTTTTTTGTGTTATTATTTTTAGACACATTGTGTTTGTCAATACCAATGAATTAGATGAAGATCAGATAACATTTTATGACAAATTTATTCAGAAAACCATGAAATTCCAAAAGGTTCACATACTTTTTCTTGCCACTGTATATAGATATATATATATATAGATATATATATATATATATATAATATTCATTCATTCACTCATCTTCTTCTACCAATTTTCCAAGGTGCCCATCAACCTACTTTGCATGTTTTTGGACCGGGGGAAAACCGGAAATAGAACCCGGAGAGAAATAAAAACCCCGGTGGCACGGGGATAACATGTCAAAATTTCTCCCTTAAATAAAACTATTTGCATTATTTAGTATTTATTTTACTCTGGAAATTATTATTTTAATATAACTTTCTTGTTATATATATATATATATAAAATATATATATATATATATATATATATATATATATATATATTCCTCTCTGACTCTCTAAAACGTCTAAAAGGATAAAACATCATGAAGACTGTGTATGAGAGAAATGCAAGTCCAAAACAAAAGTGAAAACAACCAGAGCCATTTGCACCTCTCTAATTCAACAATTTGAAATGTACTGTAAAAATAAAAAGGACAATAGTATATGCTAATAATCAGATGCAGAATAGGTCAGCTCAGGAAAACATGAACATAAAGCTGTGTAGAAAAAAAAAAAACATGTAGTGACATCAGCGCCACCACTGGACAGCGGTTCATTGGTCAGGCACGGCAGAGGAAATGTCATTGCATTGGCTTGCATGGCTGCTCCTGGAACAGGCTCATTAATCTTTATTGATGATATAACTCATGATGGAGGCAGCAGAATAAATTCAAACATCTAAAAGAACATTTTGTCTGCCGGTTTTCTAGAGCAATGCGTTCAACTTCATTGTGCAGCGATGACTAGGGAAAAAAACACACTGCCAGCACAACATAGGACTTCATCGGGGTGAAAAGAAGGTTTTAGAATGACAAGCACATACATATCCTTAAAATTGTTCAGAAATGTGCTCTCCTCACTCCCCTCATGCAACAATGATCCTTGACTGATTTAATATCCTTCGCCAACATAAAAAGTGCCCAAGCATTTAATGTACTTCGATCCTTTGGCAGCTCTGCCAGAAAACTACACTAGTAGGAATATATCAATGAAATTGTACTGTTAATGCATTGTAAGTTTTATTAATGAATGTCGCTGCATCTATTGTGTGATTTCAAGTTCACGTTAGCTCTATTTATGTTTCTAGCAATCATAATATTTCATGTAAGAGACACTTTATAAACCCAAATTAACAGTCGATTTCAAGTCCAGTATTTTGCCTTCAGTTTGACCTTAAACTTGTTAAGTCTGACTTTCTTCCTGAACCTCGGTTCGATGCTTAATGACGTCATTTTCTGTTCTTCATCCTTCTGTCTTGCTGTTCATAGGGGATTAAAGATCAGGAGCAGGTGCGCGCACACACACGCACACACACACACACGCACACACACACCCTCACAGTTTTACATTTGATCTGATAAAAACGTCTAAAAAGCTTAAGCTGAACAAGAGATAAAAAAAAGATCATTCAGACACAGGAAAGGAAGAGAGAAAGAGAGAGAACGGACAGGTGCAGAGGAAAAACATAGATAATAGTAAAAAAAAAACACGCTGGGGAAATAGAGAGAGAGAGAGAGAGAGAGAGAGAGAGAGAGAGAGAGAGAGAGAGAGAGAGAGAGAGACACACACACAGACACAGACAGTCCCTTGATAAAGGCATCAGTATTCAATTTTTCAGCAGTGTGTATAAAGTCAGGAATTCCCTCTCACTGATACTCACACACACACACACACACACACACACACACAGATTCCTTTGATATTATTATCATGCAATACCAGCTATATAATATATATATATATATATATATATATATATATATATATATATATATATATAGCATGATAAGGTGACCCCTTTACACCAGTATAGCAACAGGAGGTGGGTCATACGAACATGTTAATGGCGTTGCATCTTATTATTTTCCGTCACTTTTGTGTTCTTACTGTGAGACCAGCTTGTTAAAATGAATAAACCAATTAGGACCTTGACGAACTATGCTATGGGTACAGATTTTCCTCTTCTTAAAAGTATTCTCTTGTGACCATTAGAGTCAGGACTCCATGTATTGTTGCTCTAAAATGAGAAGCACTTTGTAGCAGCAAAACAACACAAACCGCTCTGTGTACAGATTTCTTTGCTCATTATGGTGCAAAAACTACCATTTAAAACCTTCGGGGGAAAATGTGGTGTGTTAATTGCATCGAAAGCTTCTTTCTTAAGATGAGTCACATTTTAAGTGGATTTATTTGCTCAGCTCTTGAAAGAATTCCTGAGTGTTTTGGTAATAGACGGGAGCGCGTGGAAGGTTGGGACGAGCTTAGCCTTCCCCTGGCGACAGGCCAATATAAAAGTCGCTGTGGAATATTCTCACTCAAACCGTTTCCTGCTGCTGCTCATCGATGCTTATTTGGAGAAGAGCCGCTCATAACTGCTGGTCCAGAATCAGTATTTTTCAACATGTAATTTAAATTTTGAACTCACCTGTTTCTAGATCAGCAGCTGTGAGAAACGTATTGACATAGCAGAGGTAATTTATTCCTTTTTTTTTTTAATAAATGAAAAGCATATAATAAATACATTTTAAATTTCTAATAATGTTTTGATGAGATTAAAATCATTGGTTTAAAAAATATTTTATGACACCCATTTCATGCACTCTTCTAAAAAGGCAGGTTTAGTGGTACCGTTAATAACAAATATTTAGGGCTGTCAATAGATTAAAATATTTAATTGTGATTAACCGCACGACTAATCGTGATTAATCGCACATTGTTCTGTTCTCAATTTACCATAAATTAATACTTTTCATGGTCTTAATACTCTAACCAAATGTGACCAGGTGTTATAAATATATAATTTTCTCTCCCTTTAATAAAATAATTCATTATTTTAGATTTATTTCACACTTGAAATTATGCATTTTAATACTAATTTCCTGTTAATGAATTCATTTTTTTAGCGGTTGTTTTAATCGTAAAATATGGTACGTGGCTCCTTTAAGAATTATGTTCCAGTTTTGGTTGCTTCCATTATAAATTGATGGTACGTTTAGGTTCCATACGGTAATATACGGTATATATGGTATTATATCTAATATACGGTAATATACTGTAATATACAGTATATATGGTATTATACATAATATACGGTAATATACAGTATATATGGTATTATTATATAATAAACGGTAATATACAGTAAATATGGTATTATATATAATATACGGTAATATTCTGCAATATACTGTATATATGGTATTATATATAATATACGGCATATACGGTATATACATCATTACATATAATATACGATAATATACGGTATATATGGTATTATATATAATATGCGGTAATATACGGTATGTATGGTATTATATATAATATACGGTAATATACTGTAATATACAGTATAGATGGTATTATATATAATATACGATAATATACGGTATATATGGTATTATATATAATATACGGTAATATACTGTAATATGCGGTATATTTGGTATTTTATATAATATATGGTAGTATACAGTAATATAGTGAGTAGCTCATACCTGTTAGGTGTAATTCTGGGAAATTTAGAAAGCGTGAGTGGATGCAAAATTTTTTGTTTTCTGTTAGTTTGTTATTAAAGTGTTAACTTAAAATGATTACATTTAACATTAACATTATTTCAGGTAGGAAGCGAAGGCTGACCCTTGTGTCCAATCCAACTTACGAGCCCATTAACTCAAATTGCTGAAGAAGTTAACCAGGGCAAAAAAGGGAGACCAATGCAATATTAGGCAGGTGTTTATAATGTTTTGCCTGTACTAGATAATCAATTATTCTATTAATAATATAATTAATAATTATTATTTTATTTCTGCTCAAGGGAACAGAATGAACTAAATGACTAAAAAAAGATTTGTTCATTATCCTATCTTCCCACCACACCTTTTTTTTTAAGGTGTGTTCAATATTCGTGACACAAAAATAGAACTGATCAGGCCTAATATCACAGCCCCCAAAAAAAAACACAGGGCAAATGCGATGACGTCTGATAGATTTGAATGGGTCTCTACTGCCACCTGGCGGTTTGAAATAGAAACACATCTCTGGGATCTCCTGATTTTCTGATGAATGAAAATAAAAATGAGCACAAAAAAAGTTTAAATATTATGTTTAAAAATGGCTAGACAAGCAAAATCTTACAGTTTAGAAAGCATTCAGGTGTAAGTGATGATGAGATTTTGCTTTAGTAATCCATTCATTCTTCTACTGCTTTATCCGACTTCTCTCTCAGGTCACGGGGAGCCTCTCTCAGGCGTTTTCGAGCATCTAGGCAGGACGGAATACCTAGTATGGAATGCCAACCCATCGTAGGGCACACACACACACACACACACACACAATCGGGACAATTTTCCAAGGACCGTGCATGTTTTTGGACCATTGGGTAAACCTTGAACATTACACATTTATACATTTTTGACTTTCAGGCTTTATCCAGTCCAGTATCCCGAGTCCTTCTTCCCAACTTTGCACTATACAGTGAGTTTCAATGGTAATGGCGTATCATAGGCACACCGTTTGAACTTACACTTTGGCTTTTTCACATACATTTTGATTATTCTGTAGAAACCATATCTCACCCCATATTTCGAAAAGGAGTGGCATCTATTTATGCTTGTTTTGCAAGTGCGTTTTTTGCCGCACATTCAAAAAAATTGGTTAATAACCGGTAAAATCATTTATATATCACACTTTTTACACTAGTCAAAATTTAAACACTTAGGACTCCTTAAGGGGTTCGAAGTATTTCATATGCATTTTAAACGTATGCAGCTGCGACTGAAGAACTGACGCACTGTTCTGAGAATGCACTTTCTCGGAGATTGTTCATTTCAGATGAGTTCAATTTTCCACCAGGACAAATCCAAGTTACCACCTGTATCCTGTGCTCATTTCGAACATCAATCCTGCACTTCCGGAAAACCTAACAAGCCATGTCTGTGGTGTGTAGCAAGGTAAATCCTGTGGGCAAGTACTGAATGAACACTGTGACAGGTAGGGAAGCAATTACAGTGGGTGGTAAATGTGAAATATAATACGCAGGTGGTGTTACTTGTCATTTGTGGTTTGTGACACTAGAACAATGCCGCACACGGTACAGCACATTTTCAGGAGCTCTTGTGTCAGATCTCTGGTGAAAAAAAACAAAACATTAGCGGCAAATTGCTTTTAATGTATTTAATGACTCTTTTCCTTCTCTTATTTTTCTTGGCAGAATTTCTTAGAGCAATAACAGGCATTGATTGAATTCCAGTATGTAATTCAATCAATTCCAGTTCAATGAATTCCAGTATGTAATGAAATGGAATTTATATATATATATATATATATATATAAAAAAAACAAATCCCTTGATCCTATCATAGTTTGGAGCAAAAAATAAGTAGAATGTATACTGATCATTTCAGTACGTTCATAGCTTTTATCATCTAAGACGACACTTTTAAGTGGCAGATTGACTTTCAAGGCCATTTTCAAGTCGGACTTTTCAAGAAAAGCCGGACATTGTTAAGAAAGTTTGGACAACTCCGAAGCTCGCGTCACGACCAGGAAGAGGATTTGTCCGCCTTTTTCACGTTAGCAACTGGTTTTGAGGAAAGAGAGGAGAATTGGATTTTGTTTACAAACAATCCGATTTGTTGGTGAGTAAAATGCTGCTGTTTTCCTAAATAATATTACAAGTTTATTATTGATGTTTCTTATGTGGGTCACGGCTGGAGCTGCAGTAGAATACATGTCTGGAGCTGCAATATTTCTCCCCTGGTTTGTTTATTCAGTTCAGGCATTTATTGTGTTTACAGCAATGGCAATGGCCCTTTATACTGAATTTCTGCATATTAAGATGGTTTTTATAACCATCAATTCAGCTACTGAACGGCGTTATGTAACGTTATGTAACGTTATGTGGCGTTACATATGATTACATCTGAACAATTTCATGTAAAATCAGTGCTTTAGACTACAGCAGTGGTTAAATTATGGGCTTTGCCCCACCACACTCCATCGACAGTTGAAACTAACCAAACTAACTAAAAACTTTCATTTTTTTGGAGGGTTTGAAACTTTTTTTCTTAGAATGTTAACTTAAAGCACCACCTAGTGGACAAATGAAAGTAATCAAAAAGTCATCCAGTGTAATCAGTTACTTTACTTTTATAATGTAATTGAAACGTACACTACTACATTTTGAATGGGGCCATTTATAATATGTACACTATTACATTTCCAAAATAACATTCCCAACACTGGGAACGTCCAGTCAGCATCCCATTACCTTCCCATTACCTCTGGCTGCCTTTAGTATCTGTAGTCATTAAATGTGTCTATTTTTCTATATGTCTAATGTTTAATAAGCTTAATTAGAATATACCTAATAGAGTTCATTTAACGTTTTTAAACATATTGACTTATTCAACAATTTATAAAACGAATCTAATCTAGAAAATCTAATAAAATCCTTTTAGTTGGTTTGATACAATGTGTGTGTGTGTGTGTGTGTGTGTGTGTGTGTGTGTGTGCATGAGAAATATGGTTTCTGTTCCTACGAATCGCTCCACACAATAGGAAGTGACACCGAATAACAGCAGCATTCCTTCACGGCATCTGTAGACAATATGGCCGACACACTTTCAAACACAACCGCAGCATCGGGGAGGACTGGGTTCGTGTATAAACGTGCCTCCTTATGGTCTGTATTACTTTGGCAAAGCTGTGACAGATAACGGCTCACTGAATGTGGTATTTGATGTCTGCCATTGTTTCCACATAGAGTGTTACGTAAATGTCCTTCACGCAGAAATGATGGGGCCTACAGGCAAGGAGAGCGCAATGTACACAGTTTACAACGCTACACAGGTTTTAGAATCCTTGTGTCTAGTCGGACTAACTCGAGATTTTGTGTAATTATGTCACATGGTTTGTGCAAAACAATCAAAGAGCAATAGCCAAGACTGTGTTCACATGTGGAACGGATTTCAGCAAAAAAAAAAAAAAAAAAAAAAAAAAAAAAAAGTAATGAACAGCAGGCACCGATGCATTATGTAAAGACTGTATAATAATGTCCATTTATACTACAATGCAATTTCTTATGAGCTGAATTTTACGTGACCAATGCATTAATAACCTTGGCTCACGGTATAGAATACTGTACAGTTACTTTAAGATGCCTTATTTTGATAACGGCACAATACCCCTCTGATCATCAGCTATTTTGACATGAATCACTTTTAGCATAATATTCAGTCACGATCCAATAACATTTGCATACTTCCAAGACCTAGAATGAATAATAACACGTTGGCGTGAAGGAGCTTTTCATTATGATGCTACAGAAGAAATATGGCATGGTCACAATATACCAAAACAAACCTTCCATTACCTCTGTGTTTGAATGCATCACTGTCTTTCAGCACTGCGTTCTTCACCAGAACAAACAGTTTATCTCAGAGAGTTTCTAAATGAACCAATAAAAATAAATAAATCACCCAGAACAAACGTTTTCTCCAGAACACAGTATTTCACTACAACCTATCAATATCTCGGAGCCGATGGTTTTCATTCATTCATCTTCTACCGCTTTATCCGATCTTCCCTCGGGTCACTGGGAGCCTGTGCCTATCTCAAGCGTCTATGGGCATTAAGGCAGGATACACCCTGGATGGAATGCCAACCCATTACAGGCCACACACATATTCACACACACATTCATACACTAGGGACAATTTTCCAAGGTGGCAATCAACCAACTGTGCATGTTTTTGGACCGGGAGGAAACCGGAGAATCCGGAGAAAAACCCCCTGAGGCACGGGGAGAACATGCACAAACTCCACACACACATGGCCGAGACGGGAATCGAACCCTGGAGGTGTGTGGCGAACGTGCTAACTACTAAGCCACCGTGCAATGTATTGTATTTTGTTATAATGTATGTGCTAGAAAATACCACTTGAGAATTCAAGTCCCATTGAACATCTATTCTGCTGTATATATTTTGTTATATTTATATATATATTGCTGCATTTATCTTTTGTTTATTCTTCTGTGTATTTTTATATTTCCCTATTGCTGTTAGTCTATGAGAACTACTGTACATTCATTCATCATTCACTCATCTTCTATCCGTCTTCTATCTCGGTCGTGTCGAGCCTGTGCCTATCTCAGGCATCTTCGGGCATCAAGGCAGGACACACCCTGTATGGAATGCCAATCCATCGCATGGACAATTATCCCAGAAACATTGCCGATAAATATTTGACATGATTTTGGACCGGGGGGAACTGGAGACCCTGGAGAAAAACCCTCTCGGGCACATGCAAACACACACATGGAAGAGGCGGGAATCGAACCCCCAACCCTGGAGGTGAACATGCTAACCACTAAAACACCATGCCCCCTCTATCAAATACATTTTGTTGTGAAATGTCTTTATCATCATAACATTTATCGACTATCACATAAGCAAAGAATTGCATTAGTGCTGACATTCATTACAATATACAATACTATAAACAATAAATTCATATTAACAGACATTTCTCACCCAAGATTCTTTTTAGAAATTCCTCACATGAGCATTGCACATCGTATCCGTCATTGTCTTTAAATTTCCATTAATACTTTAGATTACCGTGTTAAGTTTAAATAAACTAACACGGTAAAAAAAAGGTTTCAAAACATATACCTTGATTTACACTTAAGAAGTTTCCTCTTTGCTCGTCATTGCAATTGGTTAGAGGTTTATGGCTCACTGTGACATTTTGTTCAGGACTGGTTTGAGAAATATGGAGAGTTACAAAAAAAAAAAAAGTATTGACTTTGTCTCCAAAATCCACAGACCTCAATTTAATCCAGCATCTGGAGGATTCGCTGGACAAACAAGGCCTGTCCGTAGAAGCATTGTTTAGGAATTTACGGGGTTTTTATAGGATCAAAACTTAGTGAAAGACACCACAATACACACTTTTATTCAACTGAAGTGAATGTACTGAAGGTATTTAAAGAAGATTCAGCAATTTAAGTTTAATATAGTTCTCACGGTCCTTATAAAAAGTCTTATAAAAAATAGATTTTATAGGTTTAGCAAAAGAACAATGAAATGTCAGTAAAGCGAACAGTGCATTTTGTTGCAAAGATGTTTTGAGTAAATGATTCTTCCACACGTTTTTTGTTTTTTTTTCTCGGGCACCATGGGGAGCCTGTGCCTATCTCAGGCATCTTCGGGCATCAAGGCAGGACACACCCTGTATGGAATGCCACCCCATCGCATGGACAATTATCCCAGAAGCATTGCCGATAAATATTTCAGCAATTTTAAGTTTAACAGTCCCTATAAAATTTAATGAATAAATGAATAAATCGCCGAACAAAACATTTGGAAACGTACATCTTCTGAAACAGAACACACACAGACTACCTTGCTGGTAAAGAGGTTTATAGGTGAGGACTTTTATTTGATAGAAATTCACACCAGACAATTAAAGCTGCTATGGCAGGAAGTGAGAACATTCACAGAAAACAACAGCACACTCACTCTTCGGCTGCACAATACTGACTTCATATGTGAATAACAAAAAATAAAAATAAAACTAAACAAAAAAATTGCCTATAAACATTTGACTGGAATAATAGAGAACTGATACATCCGTATAAACAAAGGCTTCATGAATACACTGTATAGATAAATTTATATTCATATTTATATATTTTTTATATATAGATTTGTTTCTCCTTCTCTCTCTCTCTCTCTCTCTCTCTCTCTCTCTCTCTCTGTTCCACTAAATGTTCACTCTCCAGGTCCATTTTCATTTGGAGCTGTGTGTGTGTGTGTGTGTGTGTGTGTGTGTGTGGTGTGTGTGTGGTGGGATATATTCTCCAGCCAACTGTACAAGAACATATATCCAATCAATAAGTATCTTAAAAACATAAACATGTGCAGGATGATATCAAGCATTCAGCACTGCTCAAAAAAAAAAAAAAAAAAAAGAATACAGGAACTGGACCCTCTCCTACGCTAAGGCTTCATCCCAAATGCTAGAATTCATGCTAGAGAACATCAGTCATTTTAAAAGATGAAAATCCCAATTGATATATATATATATATATATATATATATATATATATATATATATATATATATATATATATATATATATATATATATAGTGTTGTGGACTAACTAGTTACATGTAATGACGTTATGTAATTTAATTACAAAATAAATCTAACAGTAATTCGTTACAGTTATTGAGAAAAAAATGTGTAATTATTTTTACAGCGGCAGTCCCAGTCTTGGATTAAGAGCAGGGAATAACAAGACGAAACCCCTTTCCCATTCGGTTGCAGTTTCATTTAAAAAAAAATAGAACCTATTTGTTTTCAAGGGTTTGAAACTTTTTTCCTTAGAATGTTTAACTTAAAGCGCCACCTAGTGGACAAATGAAATTCATCAAAAAGTCATCAGTTACTTTACTTTTATAAAATCGTTGAAAAGTTACACGACTTATTACATTTTGAATAGGCTCATTTGTAATCTGTAACCTATTACATTTAGAAAGTAAGATTTCCAACACTGTATGTATATATATATGTGTGTGTGTGTTGTGTGTGTGTGTGTGTGTGTGTGTGTGTGTGTGTGTGTGTGTGTGTGTGTGTGTGTGTGTGTGTGTGTGTTTCATACAGACTCAACGGACGCATCGCATAAGCTTAGCTAATTAATTTGGAAGATAGAGACTAGATCACACATCAGGCCAAGTGTCTGACTTTGTGTAATTTCTCCACAACAACAGTTCTCAGTCACCAGCACATGATTTACAATACAGACTTGCATTTGGGATGCAGCCAGGCGGGTTAAAGCGGA
Source organism: Kryptopterus vitreolus (assembly GCA_030449085.1). Taxonomy (NCBI): domain Eukaryota; kingdom Metazoa; phylum Chordata; class Actinopteri; order Siluriformes; family Siluridae; genus Kryptopterus; species Kryptopterus vitreolus. The sequence continues at coordinate 8,278,175 of JACRUU010000027.1, read as the reverse complement.
GGGGATAATACCACTTTTTGCTATTGAACAGCAGAGAACCTGTATTTACACACAGCGATTAATGTGGCTGAGAAAGAAACGGAAAAATTTTTTTAAAAATCGGTCACTCGCTTTAAACCAAAAGCATACACACAAACACACACAAACATGCTCACGGCACAACACCGAGCATCACCTCATACTCTCGTCAAAAACCCCTTCTGTAACGATTGATCCATGGTTTATCCATATCCTTTAGGACAAATCTCTCTCTTTCTCTTTTCTTTAATCAAATACACACACATGCCCACCCACACACACACACACACACAGACACACACATTTGACTTCTAAAAACACAACTTTTAAAAACACATTGGGTAAGAACGTCGGCTACTCAGGAAACACGTTGTGAAAGAGGGAACAAATTCCAGAGATTCTTATTGGCTAAGACCGCAAGACAGGAAAGCCCCCGCCACTCGTACCATTACTGTAAAGGCTTTTCTGTGTACGGGAAGCCATCGATCCTTCCACTGTATTCGTTCAAGAACGTATTGCCATTCTAGAACTCTTTTTTTTTAACCCGCTTTCTAGAAGCAAGTGTCTGCAGTACTAGAAAAATAGATTTCATCACGACGTTATATAACAACGTTCCTTTTGGCATTTATCGCGACGCTGTCTGGTGCTCCAGAACATTCCGGCACCGACCGTATTCTCCTAAACAAAGCTTACTCCCCCCAGCAAGGATTGTACCATTCTGGATCTTTGACAATTCAACAACAATTCTATGGGACGTTCCATTACATCATCACTTCCGATACCGTCAATAAGGTCCTACAACAATTTTACTACCACCACTGATGTTCTAGAACAATCATCTTAAAACACTATCTATTGCTGCATTTAGGACGGCGTACTATTTTCGATCCAACAATGTTCCAGAACGTCCAGTTGCAGTGCGCCTACGTATAGCATTTTGTGATCATTTTGTTGTAGAAACATGTACACAATGTTCCAGAACATTCCATCCCAATGTACTGGACCAATTCTGAGAGTATTCTAGAATTTTCCACTGATTTCAACACAGAAAATGGCAGACAAACGTAGACAATATATAAATCATAAATTGGCCTTTGGTTGTCGAAAAATGGCCTAGGGTCGAAAAAATGTAACGCTAATGTAATGTAGCCTGAAGTATATTAAGGTATATACATAGTTAAATGCTAGCTCGTAAATTTCTCAGATATACTGTAATACTGCATAAATGCTTCCTCTTTGTAGCCACAGGCCTGGTCCACGCTAAAATATATATACATTTATTTTCAATTCCGCTCTCCCGAATATGTTTTACACTGAAAAAAAAATTGATTGTCCTGTGATCGCCACAATTTTTAGACGATAGCTTAAACTAGCTGGTACTGGGTTATATCATAAAATATTTGTATCCAATTCTAGTGTCTGTATGTACAAATTTATTTTTTTAAAAATGCAATATTATCGCATAATATTATAGTGCGGAATATTATAAGAAATATACTGGGCACCTGGACTTGTGTTCGTTACCTTTGGTCAATCAGGTCATTCGAAAAAATATAAAATAAAATTTACCCCCCCCCATATGGTGAAGCAGCATTCCATATGTTACACGCTTTTTCCTGAATGTTTTAGAACGGCGTATGCAAATTTCCATTACAACACTCTAAAATAACGCTGAATCCTGATTATCCTTTCACCGCAGTGTCCCAGAAGCTACGAGCAACTTTTCTAGAACGACGGTCCATCACATTCTAAAACAAATGTTGCATCATGATGCAATGTTCAGGAAGGATCTCTCCTAAGTTCCAAAAAACAACACTCCCGATATTTGACGCTCCATAAAAAGCTCGTGCTATTCTAAAACGATGTTCCAGAACAATGTGTACATGTTATAGAGCAAAATTACATCAAGAACATGTTTAAAAAATACTATTTGGAATCTCTAAAAAAAAAAAAACGATTTGAATATATGTCCTATACGAAGGGTCGAGATATACAAGAAACGTTTAGAATTGTGATGTTCTAGAATATTCCGTCATGACATCAGAGCAACTTTCTCTTGCGCCCCCTAATCTAAATATTCCAGAAGAATCTTTCGCAATGTTCGGCAAATATACTAAGTGCGGTAACGTTATTCTAAAACTTTGGGTCACGATGTTGTGCCAATATACAATAGGCAGCAAGTTGAGAACGACAGTCCGTCGCAGTGTCCTAATTTGTGTTCCAGATCAATTTTTCTAGACCGCTTGCCAGATTTGTGAGCAATATGGCTGCAGTTACGCAATTTATTCTAGCTGAGATCTACGAGAACTTTTTGATTTCGTTTTTATTTATCATCCCACCAAAGACTGGTTAAAAAAAATATATTAGATGGGATCGCGTTCGCCCTCCTGGTCCCACCCCTTTAAGGCCCTCGGCTTCAGCCATCATCAGGATTGCCATTTGAGTCTTCGGGAATCTCGCATCCCGATTGGTGGATGCGCCCGTCGGTCCGCATGGAATGGAAGGTCTTGGTGAAGGAATCCATCATGGTGTGGGCGAGCATCTTGGCGGCGCGCTTGTTCTCACACTCCACGGCGTGGCAGTCCATTTGGAACGTCAGGTCCTCGTTAATCTGCCGGTAGATGAACGCGAACACCTTTGGGCTCACCTCGTGATCCGCCGTGCAGTACGCGATCCGCGCCACTTGGAACGTCTCCAACGAGTCTGGCGCCTCGACCCGCCCATTTAGGTGGTGCAGGCGCACCTGGAAAGGCCGGATCTCCAGCAAGGCATCCATGGTGGTCGATGAGCGCTTTGTATCCCATAACGCCACCACGGCAGACTCGGTGCAGCCCGAGAGGAACTTGGAGCCCGGGATTGTCACTTTCCCTAGATAGGTCACCTAAAAAAAGAGACAAAATGAGAGCTAAGAAGAGAAACAAGTTGTGCGTTTCCCATAGAGACGCAAACCTGCCTATGATACACACACACATACACACACACACACACACACATAAAATTTTCCTCAGTATTAGCCTCTGTAGTCGCAAATGTGTATCTGTTTTGCATTTCAGACACTTTGTTTAGTCTCCTGTCAGATCTATACTTATTTATGAGTGCAGTATTTATGAGTGTGGATGTACTACTAAGAACAACAGGTACAGAAATAAACAAAAACACCATTACTACACCATTGTCCTAAATGACAAACTCTTTTACCCAATATAGGCAATGCCCGGTGTTGAAATATTCATACCTACCAGATATAATGAGTGCACTGCACAACGTTTATGGACAAAACATAAACTCATTATACAGCTTTCATTATACAACAAAAGAGAAAGAAAAGAAAGAAAGAAATCATTTACTAATTACACTAATTTACACTAAAAAGTTTATAAAAATGTATTAATCTTAAATAGATTCTCTCAGATTTTCTACTAATGTGTATAAATGTATGCATATTTATTCGTTTATCCACTGACAAACTTGACAATTCATATAAATTGCTTATTCAATAAATTACAGGACATCTTGTGCTTCGGTTTCTTTTGTAATTCCTATTAACGGCACTGATTAACAAATACAGAGGAGTAAACATGTACACGAGTAGACCACACAACATCTTTGGGAACTCCTCCCACCCTAGTCACAAACTGTTTAACCACCTTTAATCCAGAAAGAGATCTGAATGGCTCTAATTTTGGATTTGTTGCCAGATCCCCCCCCCCATTATAAAGTCATATTCTACACATCTTGAACATATTCTAAATTTGTGATGTGACTTGCCAAAAAGCTCCAGTTTTGTCTCATTGGTCTAAAGCACATTCTCCCAGAATCATGAACCCAACCCACTACAGACACCTTCTGTTTGACCTGCTTTTCTCAGGTAGAAAGGTTCAGGTTCATCACATAAGACTAAGGAACAGTTTTTACCCTGGAGCTATTAGGGAGCTGAGCGCTAAGAAACACTGTCTTTGAATGCTCACACTATTTGTACTATGCACACTTATACACTTCACATTCTACCACATATTTAAGCTCATATTTACCAACACAATCTGTTCAAATATTTACCAACACAATTCAAACAGACTTTGAATGTGCTATTTCCAGAAATGTGCAAGAAATTCCTTTTTTAGTGTAGCCTATTCTATTCTATTCTATTCTTCAACAAATCATTCATAGTATATATATATATATATATATATATATATATATATATATATATATATATATATATATATATATATATATATATATATATATATATAGCCAAAATGAGAGATTTTTTTTTTTTTCCCATAGAAAATGATATTTCGTGCCTCACTATTCAGCCTGCGAGCATCCGACATGCACATATGGCATATCCACTTGTAGGGGGTCCGGAGTGGATCACGATCATATGCCTCCCGAACCCCACACATGTTCGGAATTTCGGGAAATAGCATTTCGAAGTCAATGCTAAATATTATTTTTACTAAATATATTATTTTTCTGAGGGGCATGGTGGCTTAGTGGTTAGCGCGTTCGATTCCCGTCTCGGCCATGTGTGTGTGGAGTCTAGCATGTTCTCCCTGTGCCTCAGGGGGTGTATGAATGTGTGTGTGTGTGTGTGCCCTGCGATGGGTTGGCATTCCATCCAGGGTATATCCTGCCTTAATGCACATAGACGCCTGAGATAGGCACAGACTCCCCGTGACCCGAGGGAAGATCAGATAAAGATAGCGGTAGAAGATGAATGAATGAATATTATTTTTCTAATATTAATTTTTGTTATTTTACGTTACATGGCTCCTTTTAGAGAAAAGGATTAAACTATATGTTCATGGAGCACACTTGAGGGCATTATCCTGCTGGTACTAAGAACAACAAACAATGTAAAATTGCCTTGAGCGTTTGGTAACAGTTTGGAGAAGAACCATACATGGCAGGAGAGGTCAGTTGTCCCAATACGTTTGTCCATATTGTGTGTGTGTGTGTGTGTGTGTGTGGTGTGTGTGTGTTTTAATAATCTCTATTGTACTATTGCAAATCAGACAAAATTCTAACATTGGGTTTCAAACTTTTACACATATTAAAAACTAATAAAGAGGACACAGAGATTTGTTGATATAAATACGACCCTGTGTAAGGGTAGACTGTCTGTCTGTCTGTGTTTTGTAGACCTGCTGTGAGCTGCAAAAGGAAATGGCAGTAATATCTGTTCTCTGAAGATGATTTGTTGCAGTGAGTCAGATGAGTTTTCTTTTCCTGGAATGTTGGAACACAAAAGGCAATATGTACACACACACACACACACACACACACACACACACACACACACACAATCACTCTCTCTTACTAGTGAGTCCGTTATTGTATACCTGAGTCACCCTGAGTGTATCTCCATCTGTGTGTGTGTGTGTGTGTGTTTCTGACAGACTGATTTGCAGTGTTGACATAGACAGTGCCTCTGCAGGAGACAAACACACTTTTCCAGATTTCCTTGTGTCAGCCAGATGAACGACACAGGTGTCCTAAAATCGGTGAAACATAAAGGACGTTGTTTCCCCCCTTATTCTTCAAAATGTTCATAGCTGTAGTTCGAGCATTCTTTTTGGTTGCATGTGTTGGTTGCATTATGTTATATATATATATATATATATATATATATATATATATATATATATATATATATATATATATACATACATACAGACATACACACAGTGTTGGGAAGTAACTAGTCAAATGTAACAGCGTTACATAATTTATTACAAAATAAACAGTAATCCATTACAGAAGATTACAAATCAAATGGACAAATGAAAGTAATCAAAAAGTAATCAAATGTAATCAGTTACTTTACTTTTATGAAGTAATTGAAAAGTTACACTACTTATTACTTATATATATATGTGTGTGTGTGTGTGTGTGTGAAAACATTCTTTGCTCTCATTAGATTTCAAATATATTCTCATTTTATGTGTAAGCATGCCATCATATGTTCTCATTTTATGTAGCTAGTTATGCACTGTGCCAACTAGAAAGCTAGTAAAAGCTAATAAAATGTCATTCCTAAGCATGCCCATTAGTGTGCACCATAAATGTGATGCGTTTATGTTTTTGTGGTGTGTATGTATCTGTCATACCTTGTAGCCAGTGTGTGTGCGTGCTTTAGTGTTGTGTGTTGTGGAGCAGAGCTCGATGGCTTCCGGTTCATGGAAGATGACACTCGGTAATGAGTCTTTGCGCAGCGTCAGAACATTCAGCTTTGACTTCAACATGTTCTGGAAATGCTGAGAGAGAGAGAGAGAGAGAGTGTGAGAGAGAGAGAGAGAGAGAACATAATTAAGCATTTTGTTTATCAACAGCATCTGTCAATAAGTAACAAGATTAAAATGCAAATATATGCAAATATCAAAAGCTGTGTTCGGAAAGAACATGTTCATGTCATAAATGCTTCTTACAGCTTATGGGGATAATGATAATCTACATTTTCTATTTAAAAAAATACATCAGACCTAAAACTTTGTATCATGCAGTGGTTTTTATAGACAGACCCCTATGGTATGAATTTAGTTCGTGAACATTATTTAGCCTCCATAGATATTTCTGCTGTGGTAGTAGTAACATGTTCACTATGGTGTACTATGGGGAACAAAACAGTACCCATGTAGAAAACCTTAAGCCATTAGACGTCAAAATGCAGTTAAATGTTCCTGGTTATACGCAGGCAATTTTCATTCATATATATAAGGTGGAAAAGAAAGGCGTTGCAGGTGGTTTCATTGATAATCTTGGGGGCTAACATTGCATCACTGTCATTATACATTGAAAGCAGTATTAAATTAAAAAAAAAAAAAAAAAATATATATATATATATTAGTAAATAGGGGCACGGTGGCTTAGTGGTTAGCACGTTCGCCTCACACCGCCAGGGCCTGGGTTCGATTCCCGTCTCGGCCATGTGTGTGTGGAGTTTGCATGTTCTCCCCGTGCCTCAAGGAGGTTTTTCTCCGGGTTCTCCGGTTTCCTCCCAATCCAAAAACATGCACAGTAGGTTGATTGGCACACTGGAAAATTGTCCCTAGTGTATGTATGTGTGTGTGAATGTGAGTGTGTGTGTGTGTGTGTGTGCCCTGCGATGGGTTGGCATTCCATCCAGGGTGTATCCTGCCTTAATACCCATAGACGCCTGAGATAGGCGCAGGATCCCCGTGACCCGAGGGAAGATCGGATAAAGCGGCAGAAGATGAATGAATGAATGATTGAATGAATGCGTTGTACATAGTTCAGTGTATATTTAACTATAATGATGAAAAATGAAGGATTCGAAAAGAAGGAACGAAACAAAGACACATTACCAAACAGTGTTCTATCATCCCAGCGTGTTATGAATATATGGTTAATAGTTTGTATAGATAAAGCCACCTCCCTATTGGATGAGCATTGAAAGTCATCTATCACCATTTAGGTTTTTGCAAACAAAGTGATTCATTATTAACTATTATTCGCTGTTTTATTTTTTTTTTCGATTGACCTATTTTATTTTCTTGTAAAGTTGCTTTTTTTATTGCATTTACACAAAACAGTCATCAAAAGAAGGAGAGAAAAACTAAGAGACGTAGCGGAAAATAGAGAAGGTAAAAAAGGTTGGCCTTGTTTGACAATTGCCTTCTGGAAAGTTAATTCCCAGAATTTAGACACACATTTACTGATCCAGATTGTGAAAGTGGTGTTTAGCAAGAGAGTGACTGTGATTTGCACTGTGTTTCTGTGTGTTGTGTGTGTGTGTGTGTGTGTGTGTGTGTGTGTGTGTGTGTGTGTGTGTGTGTGTGTGTGTGTGTGTGTGTGTGTCAGAATACAAATCCAGAACGGCCTGGCTTATGTTAACTGTGAATCTGAAATAAAACTGTTTACATCCATTAACTTAATCAAACGAATGGAATGATATTGTCAAGTTTTCTTTCACTTTAGTTTAACGATCATTAAATAAAGCCATGTAGGGGGGAATAAAAAGAAAATAAGCCAAAAACCTAAACTAAAATTTATTTTCTCATCTAAAATAACCACAGAAAAAGAATAACTAATGATAATAATGTACAACTGCAAAATGAATAACTTGTTTTTTACTTCTATCATATGCTAGAAAATTGTATCTGATCATGTTTGATTTTTTTTGCTTTGTTTTTTTTTTTGCATGTTTGTCACACTGGAATGTTTCAGATCATCAAACTAATTTCAATATTAAAACAAAATGAACAGGAAATGGCCTGATCTGAATCCTATCCAGATGCTGTGGCACGGCCTAAAAAAGGCGGTTCACGCTCGAAAACCATCCAATGTGGCTGAATTACAACAATTCTGTAAAGATAAGTGGAGCAAAATTCTTCCACAGCGCCGTAACGCTCTCACTGCAAGTTATCAGGTGGCCCAACCAGTTATTACATTTAAGGGGCAAACACTTTTTCACACAGGGTTTTGGATTTTGTTTTCACTTAATAATAAGGTGTGTAAGGTGATGTGTCCATGTAAATACAAACTGTACTATACATAAAAAAAGGAATCATCTAATATTTAAATAATAATAATTTAATTATAAGCATTTAAAGGAAAAAAGATGGAATACTGAAGTCTGTAAGAAGTCGCCATTAAGAGAATAATGTGTCCCATTAGTGTCTAATCCAGGATTCTACCTGCACAACTGTCCTGGATATTCTTTGTTATATTTTTATATGATTCATAGACACATTTTTTTACTGATGGTTGAACCCAGAGCTGCGAGATGAATCGTCATTATCGATTAATTCGAGTTTATGGTTTATGTTGAAAATATGATTAGATCTTTGTATTTCCCATCAGTTTGGCACAGCAAGCTTCCGTAGTTCTCCTCCTCCCACCTCGCATTACACTTGGGAAATGCTAAATACAACATGGCGGCGCTATGACGAATCCGAACAGCTCGTTTCCAAGAGGGGGCGTGGTCTCATCAGTCGTATGTAAACGGTTCGGGTTTCAACTTCAGACGTTCAGCAGCCAAAGCCCCGCTGTAACATTTGTCTACACTTTGTGGCGACTAAAAAAAGCAGCACAACGAATTTATTCCTGCTCCTCAAACAGAATTCCCAATTTCCCAACATTTTCCCACTTTATCCAAATTCGGAGATTCAATTTATATGACATATCGCCCAGATTTATTCGAACCCCTACGCACTTCTTTTTATTCCCAATCATGTTAACATTCCTCCAGATTTTTCTTTTTAATAACACACTTCTTTACAGCCTTTCAATATCTTTCTCTAGTTTCTATCCAGAGGCTTCCTGTGGTTGCGCTAGTTTTTTTCTACATCCTAAGCACTACGGACATTTCAAAGAGAAAAATGCCGACACCATAAACATTCTCGAGATGTAGCGAAGACCTTTGGATCCCACTTCATGGTTCCATAACGTCAACTGAGTATAAATAGAGGACTGTATGATGGACATTACTCGTAATCACACAATCTGATGGAAATTCTCCCTCTCCTGGGTTGTATAGTTTCTATTCGCCCATTTAATATCGGCCAAATGAGGATGGCGTCCCCTTTCGAATCCAGTTCCTTTTAAGTATTCTTCCTCATTCCATCTAAGGGAGTTTTTCCTTGCCACAGGCCACAGTCGCCCCAAACTTGCTCATCGGGGATAAACACACATAAATCATTTCTATTACAATGTTCACAACATTCTTTAAAGCTGCTTTGTCCAGACAATGTGCATTGTGTAAAGTGCCATAGAAATAAACTTGATTTTATATATATATATATATATATATATATATATATATATATATATATATATATATATATATATATATATATATATATATATATTGCCATATATTTTTTCTGTTCTCAGTGGACCATATATAAACACTTTTTCATGCTTTTTAATACTATAACTAATTGTGACAGATGTTAGAAATATATAAGGTTCATTCAAAAGCTTTTCTTTCTTCTTCGAAATAAAATGATTCATTATTTTATATTTATTTCACTCTCGAAATTATTCCTTTAATTTCTTGCTGATTAATTACTTTTTGTTTTTCATTTCTATGTCATTTTTTTGTACTGGTTGTCTTTTTTTATTGTTTAATATGGTACGCTTCATAATATTTGAATATTACAGCTACCTTTAAAATATTAGAGAGAATATATATATATATATATATTTTTTTTTTTTTTTTCTTAAGGTAAATTTATAATGACAATAAATAAAATAAGATATAAATGGATTTAACCCATATTTAGATATCTATTAAACAATAATAATTCATGTCAGCGGGTGGGATTCTCTGTCAGTGTTTAAGTCTAGCTCAGGTGGTTTAAGCAAAATGAAAATAAGTCTTTTTGTGGTGGAATATAAGTGATACATTATACTGTACATCTGTTCACCATTTAGACTAACACCTTACAGCTTCGCAAGGACACTACGCAAACACACACCTCTCTTCAATACAAAGCCAGAAACTGCTCTAACTAGTGGTGTAGCAATAAACCTACACTTCTGTTCCAGCACCTGATTAATGCAAAAAGTGTATTCTGTGGTAACCTGATAATGACTTAATCAATCGATTGTACCTCTGCCTCAATATTAACCCTGCTGCCAGTCTTTCAGACATCACACACCACGCTCAAGCTACATTGATACTGCACGGAGTCCTGCACAACATAAGGGGAAAAAGCTACTAGAAAAGAAGAACAGAAAGAAGCAAGATGGACAGAGAGAGGGGAAAAACAACAGAAAACACGGTCAAGCTAAATCAGCGATTTCAAAGAGAGAGAGAGAGAAAGAAAGAAAGAGCGGTAGTGAGACTTACACAGTGGTGAATGTGTCTCAGTGGGAGAGCAGTTTTGTGGAATTCTATTCATAATATTTTGACTAAGTTCCATTTTTATTCCAGAATATGTGACTATGTCTGTCTGTGTGTGTCTGTGTGTGTGGGGGTGTGTGTCCGTGGTTGTGTGTTTTACCTCCAACTGGAGTTTGGACATTGTGTGTAAAGGAAAACATTTAAGTAAAACACCAGGTGAGAGCAAAAGCGTGCATGTGTGTGTGTGTGTGTGTGTGTGTGTGTGTGTGTGTGTGTGTGTGTGTGTATGTGTGTGTGTGTGTGTGAGAGAGATTGGTTTAACAGGTCACGGGGAGAAAATGTGACCAAACACACTAAAAAACTATACGCTGTAAGAGAAAAACAGAGAGAGACTGGCAGAGTGAAGAGCAAAAATAAGAGGAATCTTACAGGTGGAAATCTAAATTAGAGTGTGTACGTGTGTATACACACGTGTATAAAATAGAATTTAGGATTGGAGTGTGTTACACGGTAATATGGTGTAATAAAAGCCAAACAAATAGTAGAGATTATAGAGATGACCTCGACCTTTATATCCTAAATGTACACTAAAGGTTAGCACCTACCAATTACACACATCAACAGCATAGCGCTTTAGCGAAGGTCATGTAGGACATAGAGACTTGAGGGGTTTGGTGAGTTTTTCCCACCAGCACATCCTGGTGACATGCAGGAGTTCATATCAGGGCCATTTTCAACTCCAGCCTTGGCAAAACAAAAAACAGGGGCAGCTTAAGCACAATGATACTTCATTCCAAACTACCCTAAGCGATCTTTGGGAAAGTCTGATTTCCCCTGAATAAACATGAGCGTGATCAGCAGATCCTGACACCAAGAAAAACGCACGGTTAAGAGTGATGGGAAAACAATGTGGTCGTGTAAAGTTACAAGAGCATGAATATAATGCATATTATGAACGCCCATACTCTACTCTGATCTGCTATAAAGTCTTACTACATTAATGCTAAGGCAGGCAACCTAGCACGGTATGGTTTTAACGAATCAGGCCTAAATGTGTCGAAGTGTAAAAGCGACCGAATCTCTATTTGTTTGTTTACTGAAGAAAGTACAGAATTCCCAGACACATTGGAATGATATATTCTCTCCGACTTACACAGATACCATTCAAACTTTAACTTCAAGGGATTTTGGAAAGTGAGCGGATGCAACAGTATAGGTCCATGCCGATTACGAGCCCTACGGACGTTTGAGGATGTTGGTGAAGAAGTATAGAGAAGGTTTGTGGATCTAGAGAAAGTGTACAACAGAGGAGAGAGAGGAGTTGAAGTATTGTATGAGGAAGCCGGGTGTGTCAGAGACGTATGTGAGAGGACAGTGTGGCAGCAGTGGAATTCAATGTGGAAGTGGGATTGCATCAAGGGTCGCCACTGAGCCCTTTCGTGTTTGCAGAGGTGATGGACAGACTGAAATATAAGGTCAGACAGGAGTCTCCATAGACTGTGATGTTTGTGGGTGATATTGTGATCTGTGGTGAGAGTAGAGAGCAGGTTGAGAAGAGTCTGGAGAGGTGGAGGTACATGATGGAGAGAAGGAGAATGAAAGGCGTGGAGGTGGAGGAGTTTAAGAATCTGGGGTGTGCAACAGTGTAAAGTGTTTTAGAGAAGTGAAGAAAAGAGTGCAGGAAGGGTGGAGTGGGTAGAGCAGAGATGCAGGAGTGATTTGTGATAAAGGGTATTTGTAAGGGTCAAAGGGAACGTTTGAGCAGCCGAAAGAGGAAGAAAAAGAAGATTGCGCTTTGCTTAAATCTACATGTACATTTACGGCATTTGGCAGACGCCCTTATCCAGAGCGACTTACAACAGAGGGTTAAGGGCCTTGCTCAGGGGCCCACTAGAGGCAGCTTGGTGGTGGTGGGGTTTGAACCCGTGATCTTCCGGTCCAGAGGCCAACACTTTAACCACCAGGCTACCGCCTCTCTGGACATCACACAAAGTGCACATTAATCTCAATACAACAACGTTAAGTACCAAAAAGCTTTGCATTTCCCTATGAATGGGTTGGGGTAACTCTTTTTTTGTGTCGTTTTTGCCTATAGCACCGCAGACTAAGGGGTGTAGCTCAGTGTTTAAGGTGCTGGGTTACTGATCGGACGGTCCGGGGTTCGAACCTCGGAAATCACCAAGCTGCCACTCTTGGGTCCTTGAGCAAGGCCCTTAACCCCCTGTGCTCCAGGGGGTGCCGTATCATTGCTGTGCTCTGACCCCCAGCTTCAAAACAAGCTCGGATATGTGCGGAAAGAATTTCACTGTGCTGTAATTTATATGCGACAAATAAAGGCTATTCCATTCTACAATGGAGTTAAGCTTGCTGTGTTTATTTCGGAAGGCATATTTACTTCTTTGTGCAAGACAAAAGACAATGGAAAAAAGGGCACCCTGACCACCAAACAACAAGAATAGACTAACAAGTTGAGAAGTTCGAATATTTGAATACAGATTCTGATGAGGATATGGATATGTGCGTGTGTGTGTACACACATATATATATATATATATATATATATATATATATATATGCATATATATATATACACACATACACACACATATATACACATATTTGTATATATATTCAGATGAGGATAAGGATATGTGTGTATGTGTGTGTGTATGTGTGTGTGAGAAAATCCTGAGAAATTCCACATATCAATGGAGCGAGCGAATGAATGAATGATATTTTGAAAATTACAAATGAAAAGTAAAACGGACACAAGCATACACACTTCCATAAACATCAGTATTTCCCAAATGGAAGGTCTAACAAATGTATACTGTTTAATAAAGAAATAGAAACAGAAACAAATGAAGATTAACAGATTTATATATGTGCGTACACTATGAGGATCTTCAACTTACAACACAGTTTCACTGAACAGTTAGCACTAACGTAAGGTACCACACCCTGGGGTTTTGCCTGTCCATGTCCATGCCTTTTTTCAACAGCCTCCTATTGTCCCGTCAGAATGTCTGAAATGAAAGTCTAAAAATGTACTTTATTCTCATTAGTGAATATAACAGACAGACAGTCCTTCAAAATGTGTTTGACATAATTTGACAATCTTCATCTTTCTTATTTGAGATCTTTGTCTAAAGCACGGCAACAATGGAAGTAGAGCTTGATGTATTTATTGTGTAAGGAATATCCGCTTGACCACCAAACAACAATGCAGCATAGTCTAACAAGTTCATTCCAGTACTGAAATAGAGATCCTGATGAGGATAAGGATATGGAGGGAAGGAGGCAATCCGACCCGATGATTTAAACAAAATGATGTTCATAGAGAAGAGGTTGCGTTAAGGTACGAGCCTCACGTTCCAATTGATGTAATGAAGAATGTATGTTTTCTGATTTAAAAGATAGGCAAACTCTCAGCCGTGGGTCTCAAACTGCACAAGCCACCAATCCTGCTGCTATGAAGAGTAACGGGTGGAATTAATGGAAACTTATAAGTAAAGAAAATAATCCCACAGTAGGCTAGAACAGAGCAGGACTGTATATGTGGAGACAGTGAATGAGATGAGCATGAGATGGAAGTGATGCTGAGGTGAGGCAACTTGGGAGCAAATCCAGCCAAAGATTCATCATCAAGACATCTAGAGCTCTTTCAAACTATCAGACATCTATTCCATATTTCACAAACACACACCCAGTAGTTCATTTTTATACAGACGGTCCACACCCTATGAACGAGTTCCGTACCAAGAGTTCGTTTGTAGAACGAATTTGTTTATTGTTGTTTGTGGCGTTTGCTATTGGCTATGTCACCTAACTGTGTTGGTAAGACATAAGATAAAATGGTCGTTTACTGTCATCCTGAACGCTGCACTTTAGTCAAGTCAAGTCAAGTCAAGTGAGCTTTATTGTCATTTTAACACATACAGCTGATGCAATATACATTAAAACGAAACAACGTTCCTCCAAGACTACGGTGCTACATGAAACAACATAAAGGCACGATAGACAACAAGAGCTACATACACTTTAAGCAATAACATTAATATATTTAAAATAAATAAACAGTATAATATAATACAGTAATGTATACAGTAAGTACTGTACTTTACCCACGGAATGTTGGGGTTAATACGTGTGTGGATGGTGGGAGGAGGACGAGGTGGTAGGCATTACATGAGTATTAGACTCGTTCGCTACGCTCTGCGTTCGTTAAGCTCTGTGACTTGAGAGAATCCAAACAAATTTTACTTTGTGGACATGTTTGTCGTATCGGGGAAAGTTCGTAAAGTGTTTGTTCATAGGGTGGGGATATACAACGTCTGTATATGCAATTAAACCACGTGTACTAGGGAAGATAGGATTCACCGATTCGCACAGCGCGTAAAGGTTAATGATGCGATGCATCAGTTTTAAAAAGTTTGCATCGGATGAGAGATGGAATTTGCATCATTAACATATTTACATGTGTAAAAAAAACAAAACAAACAACACTAAATACCGCGGCTCCGTAGCAGAGGTAGAGCTGCATGAAGACAGAACATGAAAAGAAAGTCTGTTTTTATTTAATGCTTTTTCTTTTCTTTTCTTTTTTTTTATTACAATGACCAGTTTATGAAAGCGTTCCAAGTAAGAAAGCACCTATTTATTAAGTAAAAATTATATGATTTGTGTTTTTTCTGAACCAAACTATCTGTACCATATTGATCCTATTTTCCCATCGTATCGTATTTGCATTAAAATCACAGCGTCGGTTCAAATCAAAATGCAGTGAATTGTATCGCACTGCATCGGTAGCTGCTTTATACGTTTATTTATTGCATCGCATCAGGCCCAGTGATGTAGGTACGCATTCCTAATATGTACATACACACCTTATATATAACTACCATACTAAGACTTAATAATGGTCAATAGTTTGGTGTTATCAAATAACATTAATAATAATCCTGAATTCGGCATATTGAAGGAAGGTATGTGTGCATATTATCTACTGGAGAATCCCGCTTTAAAGCCTAATAGATTAAAGCATATAAATATTAATCCAGATTTTAAATCCATAAAGAAAAATCATATGGTATAATATTTCCTACATTATTAAAACATAAAGAATTTAAAGCCTATAATCCCTAAGCATCGAAAGCTGAATAGCACTCATCTCAACCACAGTATTGTACTATAGGCCTTTTCTTCGTAAATGTTAATATTCGATACCCCTATAGATATCGAGTCATTAACCCCCACCATACACCCCCCCCATACACTAAAGGCATGCACTCTAAAACAATAGATGAAAGCTCTACTCTCCTAAAAAAAAGAAAATCCAAAAGCAATACTGAATTACAAACCAGCAGCCATAAAACTCGCAAACGTAAAGATCCTGAAGCCTCGTAATCCAGACCCTTGTAGCTCTATAGTCCTAAAGCCTTAAAGCTCCAAAGGATCAAAATGGTGCCCCCCCCCCCCAGAAAAAACATCCCACACCTACACAACCTTCTCATGGCAAGCACACACTATATTACTAACGTACGTGCTCGGTGTCTGGCTGCATCGTGGTTTGTATAGCGTGGGGGCGAACGCACAGACCCTATGATGCAGGAGGAGCAAACACAGCAGCAGCCATCCTTCCATCTGACTCATAACTTACTCACATGCACACAAGACACACAAATACAGTTCAATCCAGTGGTTGCTGTAGCAACAACATCATAAATGAGTCACCATGGTAATGAAGAAAGAGAAGAAGAAGAAAAAAAAAGGGGGGGGGGCGGAGACAGAGATTTACAAAGAAATAAATAAGACACGCTATAATATAAGCTTATAATACAACAGCTGTAAGCCGAAAGCAAAGCCCGAAAACGGTGCCGTTCATCACCACCATGGCAACGGGCTGTGCCAAGGCAGCACTGGTTGTCAAGGTAACCCTGTAAAGGACAAAAAAGCAAGTGTGCATTCAGAGGGGGGGGCAGGGGCAAAAAATAAATAATAAAATAGCGTCTGTGAAATAACCGAGCTAGTTGATAGCATCACCTGACAGAAATTCCCACCTACAAACCAAACTTACATGCCGAAACCCCGTAAAATCCCACCCCCTTGTTTGAAATGATAACATCTTAATTAAACTCGATGCTTACTTTATAAACTTATACATTTAAAATGCCGTAATAAATACCCTTAATAAGAAACGCGAAAAAAAAACGACGCTCGCTGACCGATGAAATTTCCCAAATACTCACTAAATCCCAATCCCCCACAAAAGCGCATTTCATTGAAACACACACACACACAAACACACACACACACACACGCTATTTTGGCCGACCGGCGCAAACAGGAAATGCCAGGTCATACGAAGACAAATGCTTCAAAATGAATTGGAAGTGACAAAGTGAAGGGCAAAAAAAATAGCCAAATTAAACAGATTAGGAACTTTGTTCCAAAGAATCACATTTCCTGGAAATAAAAAAATAAAAACATAGTTAAATGAAATATACAACAGATATTTCAACACGCTCTCAAAAGCTTTGGGTCGTTTTTTTGTTTTGTTTTTTCCTTGACTTAAAAAGGAATGAAAAGTGTGCTGCATTTGAAATCATCCGGTGTGTAATCAGCAGTAGTTTTAAGACGTCTAATTAAACGCACATCTGTTTACATGAGCAGTTTCACACTTTAAGCAACATTTATGCGGTAATTTAAACCGCTTGGCCTGGACACACATTCCTTTGCATACCAACCATAAAACAGTAAAATGTGCTTCAGCTCACAGCCAAAGAGAAATCTCTTTCTTTCTCTCTCTCTCTCTCATCCCCACTCTCCACACACACACACACACACACACACACACACACACGCAGATCTAAATGCGTTTTGTCTACCTACAACAATAAATTAACTTGTAATTTCTAGTAACAGTTATTATTACCACACAAAATGTTTACTTTACCTACCACTAAAACTTTGTGTAGTCTCTCTATTTCTTTCTTCTTTTCTCTCTCTCTCACACACACACACACCTGCGCAGCAAATGAATGTACTAATTGTGGTGTGTAAACTATTTAATCCCACCATTCTTTTGCCGCACAACTGAGAATCATGATGCTTGGATCACGTACTATGTGATTTATTCCTATTGTGGCTTTGCCGAGTCTGTGTGTGTGTGTGTGTGTGAGTGAGTTGGGGGGTGATTGTGTAAGTTCACTCGGAACATCTGGAGTACATTAAAGAAGCAGCACATGGAAATACCACTCATTCACCACCATTTCACTCATAAAGGGACAGAGTGACACAAAAGCCTGTTCTCTTCCCGTCCAGTCCAGAACACCAGTCAGATCTGAGCGTAGTCGCCGGACCTCGCGATTTCCCTAATTTCATGGCTGTCTCCAGACTGCGGAATGATCGACGCCTTTTAATTCGCCTGTAACGCTATTCGCAAAAAAATAAAAAAATAGATCGGAAACAATAAGCGACGGTCCGAACTTTTTCAACCGGTTTTAGGAATAAAGCACATTTCCGATTGCGATTTTGTGGAACGTCAAGGAATTGAGCGAGGTCACAACTGGTTTTCCCAAAAGCCAAATTATCCACACTGGAATTTACCAGGATTTGGAATGTCAGTCACGATTCCTTTTTGTTAGATTGGACAAAATCTAAACGTTAAAAATAGAAGATTTGGCAAAAAAAAAAACCTTTCCTGAGGAATGAAATTAGAGTTATGTAAAACGGAAACACACACACACACACACACACACACACACACACACACACACAGCCTGTAAACAGATGTGGGGTAGATCAGAAGATTCCAGCTCTTGATGTTCAGCACCATGTGGCGAACTTCCTGCTCTAATACCGACTAATAGACAACCAATAACACACTAATCCTAATAAAACAGAATAGTAATTTACTTAACACTAAATCCCAGAAGGAATCGAGAGAAAGCTGGTAGACTGTGTTTTACACTACATCCATAAACCGGGGTTTGAAAAAGCTGAAGGATGTGTGGTTTCACGCAGGCTTTAGGTGAAATTAGCATTGCGGATTACTTTAGGTACATAATTATACGATTTATGGCGAAAAGTTTGTGGGCACATGATTTTCTTGTATCGCATATCCTTACTGTTCTACTGTGTTATAAGAACTCTGCACTCTTCTTGGAAGGCTTTCTACTAGACATTGGAATGTGGCTGTAGGGATTTGAGCATTAGTGAGGTCACACACTGGTCGGCTGCATTCAGCATTCCAATTTAGCCCAAAAGGTCTTAAGTAGGGCTGAGGTTAGGGCCGCTCAAGTTCTTCCACACATTTGAGCACATGTACAGGAAGGGGGTGTAGCTCAGTGGTTCAATACGATAGGGTACTGATCAGAAGGTTAGGGGTTCAAGCCCTGGTATCAACAAGCTTGGGTCTTTGTGCAAATCCTCTGTACTCTAGGGGGCGCTGTATCATGGCTGCGCTACTGACCCCAGCTTTCAAAGCAAGAGAATTTCACTGTGCTGCGATGCATAAGCGACAAATAACCGTATTCTACAAAGACACGTTGTCTCTGCGACAAGGCTGATGAGGAACTGCATACAGGTGCGAACGTCAGGTGTCCATGAACTTTTGCTCATATGTACAGAAGGTATATAACTGTATGACCATATGGTGTTTGAACAATGTGTTGTCCCTTCTCATCCCATAAATGTGTGTGGCGTAGAGCGAGGACACTATGTATCTGGGTAATATAGGTAAAAAAAAATGGCGATATTAAGAACAAACGTGGATCCAATAAACAAATTAGCACACATTTCTGCTTGCTGACCCAGGTCTTGATCATTATCAGCCTGGAATAGCAGCAGTACTAGCAGACGCAAATTCATCATGTTAACGAACCGCTTCTTCAACAGTAAAGTGCCCTGTTTCATTCACCATTCTTTGCTGATACTAAAAAAATAAATAAATAAACAGCAAAACCATAGCCTACATTGTGCTGCATTCTAATGTTAGCTAGCTGTAGTTTATGGGATATTTAATACATCTGTACATGGGCCGTATGAGATATTTCATATACCATCTATTTATACCACCTGTATTAATGTGCTCTTTTTACTGTTTCTATAGTAACAGTTCATTCACAGGGACTTGGATGGCAGACGCTTCACAAAATCTAAACTTAGCACTACAGTTGGCTGTCCACATATGTAGGGTGGGCAAACTACGGCCCCGTGGGCCCCATCCGGCCCCTTGGTCATTTAAAATCCGGCCCTTGACGAAGATTGCTACACAATTGTCCAAATCAAATCATGTCATAATTACGATTGAATTCATTTTACCTTTGTCCTGTAATTGCCTGATGGTCCACCGGGTGGCGCATTAGGCACGACGATATATTGAGTATTAACATTAACACCTTTTATATTTTTATGTCTGATATTTAATTTTGATTTAAGCCAAAATGTTTGCCCCGCCCCCCTGATTTAGAGGGACCTGCAAAAATAAATAAATAAAAATATCTCTAGGTCCATATATTTAAGACGCACCAAAAGATAATGGTTTGTTGTAATAAAAACCGAGACTGTTGGTAAACTCAGAGAAAGAGAGTTATTGATAGGCAATAAGTTTATAACATAATGTGTGTACAGTATATAAATAGCGGTTATATACCGGTTCCGTATTTAGAACACAACCTGCTGTGGTATAAGAGGAATAACAATCTTTCCCAATTACTTTTATAGTTCCAAAATGGGGTTTTTATTTTCATTTTAGTGATATCAATGCACATTTTTCAAGATATATTTCACCGTTTGTCAAACCGTACAAAGCCCCAAGAATGAAATATCAGTATATATTAGTATAATATATAAATAATAAAATATAATATATAATAAAACTATATATTCATACTAACACAAGGAGATAAAACGTCTCTTTTTACAGAGGTAAAATGTTCTGTAGGTTTTTTTTAACCTTCATTCCTAATACTTTGGCAGGCATGGTAATAATGTGCTGTGGAAAGTGTTGATATTACTGTCTATATAGTGTTTATTGCTGTTCAGAGCAACAGGTGAGATTAATAGACCTAAGTGACAATCACAATAATGGGAATACTTTGTCATGCAGAACACTACTGGAATGGTTGGAGGAAGGGAATTGGGAATGTAAAGGAGAGATGTAGCTTTAGGAACCCCCCCCCCCCACACACACACACACAACACAACACACACACAACCACCCCCACCATCCACCCCCTGCTCTGCTTGACCAGGAGCCCCAAATGGAGAAAGTCGTTGTGATTCCGCAGGGAGCATAAGATTCATCTGGTTTAGAGGCCAAAATGGAGCCGATCTGATTCTTTAATACAGCGTACAGATGTGCGTGCCTTTTTTCCTTCTTTTTCTTTTAGAGTCTGCTGAGCAGCTGGAGCTGTGGGAGCACATCTGGAATGCGTAGGACCGGAATTATAGGATCCGCTTACCTGCAGTCTCTCGGTCGCAGGCTGCCACATTGTAGCGGATAAACAGCACCGACCTTCAGTTCACATCAGCCTGCACAGGCGGTCTTTCTTTCTCTCTCTCTCTCTCTCTCTGTGTCTCTCTTTCTTCCTTAGTAGTGTGGCTCCTTCTTTCCTCGCTTCCCAGCGAAATACGCCAAGAAAACACACGCAGCGAATTCCAGCGGTACGAAGAGGAAGAAGCTCCGCCTGCGAAAACATACGGCTCTTTCTACCCTCCTCTTCTTCCTCCTCCTCCTCCCCCTCCTCCCTCCTCTCCCTCCTTCTCCTTTTCCTTTTTTGAAATGTATTTTCTCGCTTTGTCCAGCAGAGGGCGCGCCTGGTTTAGCGGATATTAAATAGAACAAGTAGTAAGAGCGATCTCATGATTATTAATTATATATTAGAATATACTAATAATGTATTATTATTGAAAAAGTGACACACTGGCTGAAAGAGACTGCTGTTGTTGCTAAGCCGACTGGTGTGAACTCCACCTTTGAGGCTCCAGGGTTATACAAACCCATTTCCCAGAAGCTGGGATGATGTGTAAAATGTAAATAAAAGTAAAATGCAATGAATTGCAAGTCTCATAAAGTCATATTTCATTCGTAATAGAAATTAGAAAACATATCAAATGTTTAAATTAAAGAAATCTAAGATTATACGTGACAAAACAAAGGGTCCGATATGGAATACTTAAGCAGTTTAAAGTTTAAAGGGAGCACCTTTGCTTACTGGTGTATCTGAAAATTATTTATACATTAGCTAATGTATTGAATGCGCTGAAATGTATATATGGGTTGTAGAGCAGTAAGTTCTTACATCAAAACTCCAGCAACATGGGCTCTTCATTTCCTAGACCTCGCCTGGTCAACCCGTGGCTCCCGAGCCTAGTGTGGCTCTTTAACTAGTTTCATACGGCTCTTTAGGAGCTTTCACATAACATGCGTCAATGGGAATGGGATGATGTTTATGTGTACCCATGTGTATGATGTGGCTCTTTGCAGTAACACAGAAAAAAAGTGGCTCTTAGCCTCCTACAAGTTGGCCACCCCTGTCCTAGACTGTTAAAAGATGATTGGATGATACACATTGGTTAACATGACTATGATGCAACATTCTCCTTTAGGGTCCGTTACATTCCTCATAGGCTGTGGAGGTAAGAAACTTTCCCATTAAGCCTTTTTTTACATCATTATTGTACCAGGATATTTACTGTTTCTTTAATAGAAAATCACCATCCATTCTGTCTTAAGTGCCTTATGTGAGCAGTTGCTGCAATTCACTGCGTGACTCTATATTCGACTATAGTCTATTCGACTTTAAAATCTACCATAAGCAGTGGAGCAACATCTAATATAGGTGCATTAGAATATACATTTAAAGGGGCACGGTGGCTTAGTGGTTAGCACGTTCGCCTCACACCGCCAGGGTCTGGGTTCGATTCCTGTCTCAGCCATGTGTGTGTGGAGTTTGCATGTTCTTCCCGTGTCTCAGGGTTTTTTTCTCCGGGTTCTCCGGTTTCCTCCCGGTCCAAAAACATGCACAGTAGGTTGATTGGCACCTTAGAAAATTGTCCCTAGTATGTGAATGTGTGTGAATGTGAGTGTGTGTGTGTCCTGTGATGGGTTGGCATTCCATCCAGGGTGTATCCTGCCTTAATGCCCATAGACGCCTGAGATAGGCACAGGCTCCCCGTGACCCGAGTGAAGATCGGATAAAGCGGTAGAAGATGAATGAATGAATATCTATTCACTGTTTTAGTGAATAATTGGACATCGACATGCAAATCTTCTGATGAAGACCTTCCTAATAGCATTGAAAATATTCCCAGAATTACCATCCAGACTTATGTTTTCAATAGGGCAAAAAAAAAGGAATGGGACACTACTCAATAACATTTATGAAATGATCAGATTTCAAAAAGCCTTTTCAGTTTGTCAATAAAGTGTATATTATTCAGCAGAGTATAAATACAAACCATTATGTATTTCTCCAAATATTTCTTAAATATGTCTAAAAGTTGTTTTGAAGAGCTGTGGAAGGCCTACTGTATTAGAAACAGCTTTTAGTTTTTGGACATGTCTTATTAAATTCAAGTTTGCTGTATTTATTTTTATGTGGAGGTGGGATTGCATCAAGGATCCGCGCTGGACCCTTTTCTGTTCTGCCGCGGTGATGGACAGGTCGATGGACGAGTGTCAGACAGTAGTCTCCATGGGCTATGATGTTTGCGGATGATACTGTGATTTGCTGCGAGAGTAGAGAGCATGGGGAATGGAAAAGAAGAAGGACAATGAGGAGGTTGATGGATGTGGTAAGGGAAGACACGCAGGTAGTTGGGGTGAAAGAGGCAGATTGAAAGGAAATGGTGGTATGGAGAAGGATTATCCACTGTGGCGCCCCCTAATGGGAGCAGCCAAAACAGGAAGAAGACCTGTATTTATCCATGCATGCATTGTTTTGAGTTTGAAATCTTTTATATTAATAACAATTATTATTATTGTCTTATTTGCAACCAAAATCGCTGGATGATCTCCTATTTCTTTGCTTTTTATGACCTAAAGGTGCGTGCATCTAGCCGCTTTGTAAATATCATCCCCTCTTTTCGTAACAAAGTGCAACACAAATGAAAAAAAACTCACATTCCAACTTTTAATGAAGAAAAATCATATTGTCCATGGATATTTATTTTTTTTTAGCTTGATCACCAAGCTCTCTCTCACTGCACAGTACTCACCATAGTTCGGTCTACAGAACATGCCGGTATTGACTCACAGATAACAAAACTACTGCTCTTGACTTTAGTTTCATGATATACAGAAAGCATAGAGTAAAACAAAGACTACAATTCAATAATAATTAAAAAAAACATAAAGTTCAACAGTATTAAAGCTAGCCACATGTCCAAACATGCCATATTCACTACATAGTGAGAAGCAAGGATTCCGTTCGAAAATATCACAAAATCCCACAGTGCACTTCAGTCTTCACTTCACTTTGCATAATGCACTTTGTAGGGAATAAGGAGTAGGGGATCACTTTGGACACGACAGCTAAATCAAAAGCTACATCAGTCATTATAGTTTATGACTTGGATAAAACAACGCAAATTAACGCCAGTGTTACAAAGCAGTCAGTTACGATACAGTGGCACTTAACACTCATCTACCACCAGGATGAGGGCACAAGACTCCAGCTAAGAGATAAAATCGATAAACATTTAACAGCTTACAAATTATTTAACCGTGAAAACGCCGAGTCTAGCCATGCAGTGTTTAAGGCAGCCTAGTACTTACGCTTACACAAACGCTTTGTCCCAAAAGCTTAATCGAAGTGTTCTTATTAGAAGTAACCCTAATTACGCTATCGTTAAATGGCTAGGGTACATTCCTGGCCAAGGACAAAAAAAAAATGGAACCAAGGTTTCTATGAGAATTCGGAAGACCCCCACATCCAGAACTACTTCAAATATCTCATTTATACAACTAAGCAGTTAAGGATTAAGGGATTTGCTCAAGCGCTCAGTAGTACCCAATTTCCGATCGGAAGTCCAAAGCCTGCCTCTTCACTACTAAAACCATGATAATGATTACGTAAAAGCTTAAATGTAAAATCGAACATATGTCCGGGTTCACAAGGTGTTTTTTTTTCACTCATCAACATTTCCTGAAGCTTTAAAACACTGACAGGAACAACAAGAAACAAACCAGCAAAAAAGTTTACCCAAAATGTCCAAACATTAAAAAAAAGGAAAAGGAAAAATCTATACCATATAAGTTTTATTATTCGTTTAATTCTTCCAAATTCCAAGTTTAATTCTTCCAAATATGGAAATTACCATATACTCTACATATTGCATATACTTATCACAGCTTTTTTACTCTTCCTGTATTACCGCTCCCCTTTTTTTCACTGTTTACATATGCAATTTAACAAATATTTCTTCATACTGTACATATGCAAATAGTATTTATTATTATATACTGATTAGATATTATATATATATATATATATATATATATATATATATATATATATATATATATATATATATATATATACTAATCATTGCACTGTGAAATGCACTTCTGGTTGGATGCTAACTGTATTTAATTGCCTCGTACCCACATGTGCAGTGACAAAAAAGGTCAATCTAATCTAATCTAATCTAATCTAAAAAAAAATCCTAAATGAATATTTGCTGTTAAAATCTTATATTGTCATTTTGGGCTTTGGGATTTTTTTTTTTTTTTGCCCAGGAGTACACACCGGTCTGATGTCAAAGCAACAATCATTTGAATCACTAATAATAAAACTTTGCATTCAATAACAGTGAAGTTAGCTAGTGTAACAACAATGGACCGTCACTGATGTTCAGTCTAAACATAAACAGCTGGGTAGCTAACATCTGTAATATAGAGAATATAGTTACGTCGCTGACGACTACATATAAATAAATAAACAACTAGCTAGCTTGGCCGCTAGTACGCTACCACCATTTGCTGAAATGAAATGTTATCTAAAAAAAATAGGCAGTGTACAGTAAGGTAACATTAACAACAAGACCTACCATTATGACATTTAAAGCAAGGTTTCTTTTGTCATGTCAAGGAGGACCAGCACACTCGAAAAACTTGTTGACATAACTTTATATGCTATCGTATACCGCACAAAAATCTGCAGCTGAAGCCAGACACGAACGATAAACATATACAGTCTTTAGCAATATTTTACAGGCAGTTACTTTGTCTAACTTTGTTTTTGTTCTAGCAGCTATTTCTCGAGTGATAAACGTAACATGTCAAGTTTCGCCAGAGCCTGCTTTAGCTGTTGGACGGAGCCTTAAATGTTCTAGTAAGAACACTAACTGTGTTTGGAACAAAGCCAAAATTACCAGCGCTTTACTGTACGACAACTACGTCTGAAGTGTGCAAACTAAGGTACACGTATGCTCGTCTGTTTTTCAGCAATAGAACGGAAAAGGCCTTTACTGATAAATATATCTAGAAAACACAAAGCTGCACATCGTGTGTTAAAATAGATCTATTCAATATCAAAGTTCATCTAAATAGTAGCTTTTATAGTTACATTTTGAATAAGAACTTTATTAAGGTGAATTAATAATTAATGGTCAGCATTAGCTAATGATGTTGAAGGTGTCTGTGTTGTGTGTGTGTGTGTGTGTGGTGTGGGGGGGGGGGGGGCAGGTGGTTATGTGCTTTACAGATCTTTTGTTTTGATGAGTGTGACAAGCGGTTTGTCATCTGGACTGTAGTCTTCATAGTTGATAGGGGTGGCATCATACATGGCTGGACGAGATTTCTTTCCAAACCTGAAAAATGAAGAAAGCCAATCAAATACACATTAGACCAAACACAACCTCTCTTGCTCTTCTGCCCTATCGTAACTTTGTCATGTTTCTTTTTTCCAAGGTGCCAATCAACCTACCTTTCATGTTTTTTGGACCGGGAGGAAATTGGAGAACCCGTATATATATATATATATATATATATATATATATATATATATATATATATATATATATTTTTTTTTTTTTTTTTTTTTTTTTTTTCACACTAACCAGTTTGTTAGAAAGCAGAGGTCAACTTTGATACAGCAGAGAAGAGCCTTACTCAAAGGCCCAAGAGTGGCCATCTCGGCAATACCAGGGCTAGAATCCCCAACCTTCTGATCAATAAACCAGTGCCTTAATCACTGGGTTAATAGAATAGTCTTTATTTGTCACATATATATATATATATATATATATATATATATATATATATATATATATATATATACAGCATATACATATACAGCATAGTGAAATTCTTTCTTCACATATCCCAGTTTGTTCGGAAGCTGGGGTCAGAGCATCATGGTACGTTGATACGGTGCCTCTGGAGTACAGAGGGTTAAGGGCCTTGCTCAAGGACCCAAGAAGGACAGCAGCAACGCCCGACCTTCCAATTAGTAGCTCAGCACCTTAAACCACTGAGCTACACCGAACACTGAGGTGTATGTGATTAGTGTATTTGCATTTTAACGTACCTAGCATGGCGTATGGAGGCGATAGCGTTGCTGAAGTCACTGTCGATGCTACGGCAGTTATAAAACTCCTGATAGGCATGACGAGACGATGCCTGATACTCGATACGGCTGATGCGGCAGATTCCAACAATGAGGATGATGAGCATGAGGACGAAGGCGACACAAAGCGCGCCAATGATGATGTAGAGAGAGTGACGCGGCACGCTAGGGAGAGAATCGACTGTACGAGATGCCTTCCATTGCAGATCTGGTGATACGGACAAAACAAGTCATTAACATAAGTCAAACAGACACAGTCTGTTTAAAGTATGCTAAAGTAATATATATATACATATATATATAGTTTTGGTGAATGTTTTACACTAGATGTCAATCCTAATGCAACCCTCCACATTTATCCGGGCTTGGGACTGGCACTAGGAAGGCACTGGTTTGTGTAACCTTAAAAGCTGGTGCAGTCTGAGCAATCGAGGGTCAAGGGCCTTGCTCAAGGGCCCACTAATGGCAGCTTGGCGGTTCTGGGACTCAAACCTGCAACCTCTTGGTCCGGAGCCCAATGCCTTAACTACTGACCTACCACCTCCCCAATATATAAAAAGATACAAATAATGAATTCATAAATTGATAAATCATTTTAAAACTTGAAAGATATAGCCACTGGTTTTCCAAACCAGGAGCAATCTTGGTGAAAGTGAGAGATATTCCTGGTTATGGTTTACAGTACTTAATTCTTGTTTTATCTGAAACTTTTAAACCTCCCTTTTAGTAACTGGCTCAACAATATGCATGAGGTACCTCAAATTTGGAGGGCCAAGCACTGGTTTTTGTAGTGTCCCTATCAGTTTGGTTTTTTGAAACATCCCCTTGTGTAGGTCATGGTGCCCAGGCATTACTAGGTTACAGTTATGGATCTAATAGTGCATGTGGACCTTCAATGGAAATTGGGAGTACTGGTTTGTCCTATCACAGCCATGCAGGTCATGTGATTAGTGTGGTTCCAAAAGTACAGCTTGCTTCTATCAGGGCTTCTTTGACAGCAGTCTTAAAATCAAGACTTGGTGTGAGGGTTTTGCAGGGTCATTTTGCCTGCTTCTAGCATTAAGGATTGTGCCAGACCCACTTGATGCAGCATGTAAACCAGATTGGTGGACAGCTTTGGGCCATGTGCCCTGCTGTCATATGTGAGGTGGAAGGACTGGCCTTTACCATCTGGAGCAGACACCCTAATGTTAGCTTGAAAATGTGTTTCTTCGTATTATTATTATTTTAGGGGGTTAAAAAGAAGTCAAAGACTTAGCGAGTTCTGGCAAACAATGGAAATAATTCACTCACTTTTGGTGGAGAGAAAGATACGCGCATTTCTTTCAATATACTAACCAGGAGGTACAATTTCAACGTCTACAAATTTTCATCCGTTATATCATTCTGCTGTTTTAGTTATTAAAAGTGACACGCACAAAGATCAATACATTAATCAAGCAGATCACTCACGGATCTCACAGGCCCCGCCCACCCAGCCAGGTGGGCAGTGGCAGATGAAGCCGTCTGATTGGTCGATGCAGGTGCCACCATGATGGCATGGGTTGCTCTCACACTCGTTAACGTCAATCTCACAGTTCTCACCTGAGGAAAGAGCAATAGTGTGGGTGAATTTCTTGGCCCGTCTTTACTCCAACACACATATGAATGCACTTACCTGTGTATCCGGGTGCACACACACAGGTGGCATTGATCCGTCTTCTTTCACACTGACCGCCGTTCTGACACTGCAGTTTCGCGCACGGGTCTTTATAAATCTCGCAGTGTCTCCCTACAAGACAAACATGATACAGACTTCAGGTACATGTAATGTAAGATACACACAGGAAATGCACCATTATAAAGTACAGTGCATACCTGTGTACTGCGGCATACATACACATTCATAGGCATTGATCAGATCCCGGCATGTAGCAAAATTCAGGCACGGAGCAGAGAGACACTCGTTATACTCTTCTTCACAGTACAACCCGTGATAACCTGGAAAAGAGAGAGAAGACAATAGTCTAAAATAAAATGGCTATTTCCAGATATACTTTTCCCCCACAGGGTGGCAGTCTTACTCTTACTTATAGCTAATTTTAAGTACCTTTTGCAGTCATTTCCTGAAATATGACATATTTTATCTCATTATTATAACATTGTAACATATTCCTGTGCACATTCAAGCACACATCACCTCTCAAGAGGTCTGGCAGTCTCCCTCTGGCCCATGCCCTCCGGTCTCCTGTTCTAGAATATGGGCTCAGTCATGCACAAGCGACAGGGAAGGTGTGGGAGCTCAGGGACGGTGGAGGAGTTCAGGGAAGGTCAGGGAGCTCAGGGAATGTGGGTATCTCAGGGAAGTTGAGGGAGCTCAGGGAAGGTGTGGGAGCTCAGGGAAGATGAGGGAGCTCAGGGAAGGTGGGTATCTCAGGGAAGGTCAGGGAGCTCAGGGAAGGTGGGTATTTCAGGGAAGGTCAGGGAGCTCAGGGAAGGTGGGTATTTCAGGGAAGGTCAGGGAGCTCAGGGAAGGTGTGGGAGCTCAGTGGTTACAGCACTAGGATCTAAACTGGAAGGTTTTAGGTTCAAATTACACCATCACTACCAAGGTGCCACTAGTGGTCCCTTGTACAATTGCTCAGTAAGTCGCTCTGGATAAAAGTGTGTGCTGAATGCTGTGCTACGTTGCTTTTGGTTTTAAAAGGTAAACCTGTCCAGCACCAAGTGGTGAGCAGTTCACAGCTCTTAAGTGCATAACTAACGGCTGAGCTTGGCAGGAATGTGCTGTTTGTCCCATGTACAAATTGTTTGAATATCTAGTCCCTGCACACTGTGTGCTGGCAGAAACAGTGTGTGCTAATGCATGCAATTTGGCCATAGTACTGGTAATCTGGCATTAGTAAAATAAAGATTATGGTCCAAGAACTGGAAGTGCTATAGTATCTGCTCTGGTTGAAAGTGGAACACTACACTAATTCTGAGCACTAAACTATTTCTGAACAAAACTGGAAGTAGAACTTCCTCCTGACATATACAGAAGGACATTTTACCGACAAAGTGTTGAGCAAGCTGAATGGTACATGTAAAAGTTTAGCTGCTACAGGGAAGGTTAATGTCACACCCCAGTTTTCATTACAACATATTGTGTCAAATACCGATACAGCCATCAAAGATCTGAGGTGTTCTGGTGAATTTGGTCATCTCAGTAACTATGTCTTTTTAGATTTGGTTTTACATTTGGTTTAATTTACACACACACTCACATTCACACACACATTCAAACACTAGGGACAATTTTCCAAGGTGCCAATCAACCTACCGGAAACCGGAGAACCCGGAGGAAAACTCCCGTCTGTAAATTATTCTTTTCATATTAACTTCTTGTTAATGAATGCATTTCTGGTTCATTTCAATGTGAATTTTCACATTTCACATTTTTTTAGTGGTTGTTTTAATTGTTAAATATGGTACGTGGCTCCTTTAAGAATTCTGTTCCGGTTTTGGTTGCTTTTCATATAAACTGGTGATACGTTTAGGTTACATGCGGTAACGTAAGGTAATATAGTGAGTAGCTCATACTACTTGTGAATGGGCAGCTAGTAGGTGTAATTCTGGGAAATTTAGGAAGTGTGAGTGGATGCACATTGATGTATTTTTTGTGAATAAAACGCATCTATCGCCACTTTTATGTTCCATCCTAGCATTAGTTGTCTTGGGAAGGCCACGGACTGAAGTTTCATAATTCATTTGTTCTTTTTTGTTCTTTGTTGTCCGCGTTTCCTTCATTCACCATCACAATGCATAGCGAAGGAGCAGATCAGCAGATAGTAATGCACACTCCACTGTGTTAATAAAATGAGTGCCTTTAAAGTGAAATTGAATAACGCGTTATTAAGCCCTAGTTATAAGCAATACATCCCAGTATAGTGGCATTATTAATGGCATATCATTCACATTTAGTTTATATTGAGCTGAATTCACATACCACTGTTTAATGAATATCAATCTCAAATCTTAACTTTGCATACATTTAACTAAAAAAAAAAAGGTATCTGCCGATTGGGCACCAGAGTTTTAAGTAGTTTGCGTCTCACCTGGCACGCACAGGCACCTATAGCTTGTGCCGACATTACGGCATACGCCGTGCGCACACGGATTGAGCGAGCAGAAATCGACGAGCTGAGTGCAGGTGTGTCCAGTGAAACCAGGAGGGCAGGTGCAGCTGAAACCCTGTCCACCTGTCTGCAAGTAACATGTCCCGTTGTTGTGGCATGGCCCGGAAGCACACGGATCAACCCTTACCTCGCAGGCATTTCCTTTATAACCTGCAGTATGGGGAAAGAAAGATGGATCGAGAGAGAGAGAGAGAGAAAGAGAGTCACAGAGGGAGGGAGAGAAGGAAGGGAAGCTAAGAGTACAAGCTGTAACTTGGGATTTTTTGCATTATTGCTGAGGCCATTGCTTCTCTGGGGAACGGAATAGGACGAGGAAATTAAAATAAGCAACTAGGTGACACAGTTAGGGAGTACAGGAGACAGAAAGGGAGCATAAATCAGGACAGAGTCAATAATGGGCTGCTCATTCTCACTGGGGATTAAAAATAGGCAGAGGCTTTATTTTTAGAACGCTCTCCATAGTGTTTTATGGCTGACTCAGTGTTTTGAACTAACCAAGAGCACGACGGATGAATGGATGACTATCCATGAATCAAACAAACCGATCCATGTCGAGTAAAATCTTTCATATACTGCAGTCGAATGTCTATAAACACGTCTTCATGACCAGTTACATGTTTACAGTGGATAATGGCAAGCAGGGGCATTGCTGTGGCAGCAAACTTTTTCAGCCAATGCCATATTCGCCCATATGTCACACCATTCGTTCACGGCAGTGAGTGAGTCAGCTTCTGAACAGAGGAAATGCACACTTTTTACTTTTCAGAAGCACAGTCTGGAATGCGTACCCTCTTTGCAGGTGCATTGTGGGCCGCTCAGTGTGCTTGTACACGTTGCTCCATTTTTGCAGGGTTCTGAGGCGCAGTGATTTATCCGAGACTGACAGTTCTGGCCTTCAAACCCTGTAATGCATATACACACACACACACACACACACACAGAGCCAGGAAGGAGCCAGGTTACAACCAAGCTTCTAATCTTAGAATCTTCCTTCTTGATTCATCTCTCTACGTATCTTCTTGTCCGTCAAGCTTTATTTAATCTTGGCCCTTTTGGCATGCGCGGTAACTTTATCTTTTGAAACAAACGCACCTGGTGCACACGTGCAAGCGTAGCCCTGTCCGTCATGTCTCTGGGTGACGTCGCTGCAGGTCCCGTTGTTTTCACATGGGTTTGTGTAGCACGCGTCGAATTCCTCACAGAAGGTTCCCAAGTATCCGACGTCACACTGGCAATAGAACGTGCTCTGGAATACACAAACACATCAACGTACACATGCGTCCTAGGATTTAGTACAACCGTACGACGTGCCAGATTGATTCGGAAACTCTTACCACAGACGTCCTCGTGACACACTTCCCTCTCCCGGTGCATTGTGGGTCACTGAAGTTACTAGCTGGCTCCATGCAGCTTGTGGATTTTACAGTAAAGTGTAATCTGAGAGTGACGTCCAGACCGGAAGGCGCTCCAATGCGCAGCACAGCTACACACAAACACACACACACACACACACACAGTATAAAGAATGCAATTCACTCAGTAACAAATGCTCATCAAGCGTCTCTTACTGATGAAGTGGTTGTGTCCAAGTGGCAGTAACTGATCAGAGATTACGAGGCCGTTGGTGTCCTGCTGGAACCAAACCACCATGCCATCAGATACCGAACACCGGTCAAACCCGAGAGCTCCGACGCGCCACAGTGCTGCAGCTCCACTAACGTTCAGCACCAACCTGCACACAGGCACATGTAATAATTAAATTGCACAGGTTTGGGCTAGACCATTTTAATTCCACTGTTCTCCCCGTGCCTCAGGGGTTTTTTCTCCGGGTTCTCCGGTTTCCCCCCGGTCCAAAAACGTGCATGGTAGGTTGATTGGCACCTTGGAAAATTGTCCATAGTGTATGAATGTGTGTGTGTGTGCCCTGCAATGAGTTGGCATTCCATCCAGGGTGTATCCTGCCTTAATGTCCATAGACGCCTGAGATAGGCACAGACTCCCCGTGACCCGAGGGAAGATCGGATAAAGCGGTAGAAGATGAATGAATGAATGAAGGGATTCTGTATATTCTATAGCAGCATTTCTACCTGGGCATTTCACGGCCCATTGACCGGTTCTGCCTGGGGCTGTATACATTTATTCATTCATTCATCTTCTACCGCTATATCCAATCTTCCATCGGGTCACGGGGAGTCTGTGCCTATCTCAGGTGCCTATGGGCATTAAGGCAGGATACACCCTGGATGGAATGCCAAGCCATCGCAGGGCACACACACACACACACTCATATTCACACACACATTCACACACAACCTACCATGCATGTTTTTGGACTGGGGGGAACCAGAGAACCCGGAGAAAAACGGGGAGAACATGCAAACTCCACACACACATGGCCGAGACGGGAATCGAACACGAACCCTGGCAGTGTGAGGCGATTGTGCTAACCACGAAGCCACCGTGCCCTCAGCCTGTATACAGTCACTCATAAATAACATTTACATTTATGGCATTTACCAGACACTCTCATCCAGAGAGACTTACAACAGAGCAGTTTAGACTTACAGGCATTGCTCAATGGAAAGCTAGTGGCAGCTTGGTGGTGCTGAGATTTGAACTTGCGACCTTCCGGTCCAGAGCCCAATGCCTTAACCACCTCCCTACAATAAGAAATGGAAATGAACAAATAGTGATGCTTTCCAAACACCACTAACTAAGCGACTATCAGTGGTTTAAGGGGCTGATCTACTGATTGGAAGGTCAGGGGTTCGAGCCCCAGTATCGCCAAGCTGCTACCCTTGGATCCTTGAGCAAAGCCCTTAATCATCTGTGCTCCAGGGGCACCTTATCAAGGTTCACCCTGAGCTCTGACCCCTGCTTCCAAACAAGCTGGGACATGCGAAGGAAGAATTTCACCGTGCTGTAATGTATATGTGACAAATAAAGACTAGTTTACACCATGCACTCTATGCTGCTTTTGAAATAAAATGCTTGCGAAAGCATTTTATTTCTGTACGGACGCATGAGCAGGTTTTATAACAGGGCATTGACTGCAAAATGTTTTTTTACAGAGTTTAAAATGGAAACTATTGATTGCTTTTTTTTTGTATTGTTAATTAATTGCTCATGTTTGCAAAACAACTATTCAGTATTTCTAAGTGTGTGTTAAAAATAAAATGACATACTTGAGGTATTTATTGTATTCCTGTTTATGACTGGTATTTTTTTTACTTGGTCCACTATTGTATATTTTTACTGTAATATAGTAATCCTTATTCTTTTGATTATCAGTAGCATAATGAAAATGATATAATTTACAGGTAGAGAAACTTAATATCGAACATATTTAAGTTCAGGTAATTGTTGGTTCTGCCCTCAAACATAGCTCAGGTTTCTCATGTGGCCCTTTGGAATAAATTTTGTCCAATAAAAAAAATACCCTGGCATTATTGATCTCTTGGAAGCCATAAAAATGTTTATTAAAACTTGTGTTGCTTATTAATTATTATTATTTTCTTTTTATTAGTTGGGATAGCAGGAGGAACATACTTTACTGCAGTTCCCTCTGCAATCTCCATGGAAACCGTCATCATTCCCGCTGGCTCGGTGCCTGCGATGCTCACACACTCTGATCCATCAGTGATCTGTAAGACACACAAACACGTTTTTAAAATAAATAAATAAATATATAATTAAAAAAAGATGTCTGAATGCACGTACACACCTGAAGCTCCTCCCACTTGACCTCTATTATTCTCTGTCCAGGCTTTAGATGCCATGGTTGTAAAGTGGGTGGGGCTTCGGTGTCACTGAGCTCTGTGATTGGCTGAGACGGTTGAGTCGTGGTAGCTGGAGTGGCTGCCAGGTCCCAGCTGGACTCGTCAAGGTCAAAGGATGACGGTGGCTGATCACACCTGACACCGCCGTAGCCATCGCTGCATACACACGCAAACTCCGCACTATCGTGCGTGCAGTTGCCATGGAGACAGGGGTCGCTGGCGCAGGGGTCGGCATAGAACTACAAAGAGATTCGAAAATAAGACAAACACAGACGAGAGAAAATGACCATGAACAAATCGTTATCTTTCTGGCCTTTTAAAGGAAGGAAGAGTCTGTGCATCACTCTGAGTAGGAGCATGCAGTTCATCCCATACATGCATCGCCTATGTGTATATAATGTATATAGCAGTGAGTGTACAGCTTGTATAACAGTGTAAATTTACTGTCCCTTCAAAATAACTCAACACACAGCCATTAATTTCCAATCCACTGCTCACGATAGTGAGGACACTCCTCAGGGAAAATGTCCAAATTGGGCCCAAAGTGTCAATATTTTGTCTCGCCACCATTATTTTCCAGAACTGCCTTATCCCTCTTGGGCATGGAGTTCACCAGTGCACAGGTGGCACAGGTTGCCACTGGAGTCCACTTGCACTCCTCTGGTGAATGATGGAGACCTTACACTCCTTCACCTTCCATTGGAGGATGGCCCAAGGATACTCAATAGGGGTTAGCTTGGCCAGCTCTACCTTCATGTTCTTTAGCAAGGCAATGGTGGCCTTGGAGGTGTGTTTGGGGTCGTTATCATTACTACCCCAATTTCTGAACGGAGGAGCTCATGCTCTGCTTCAGTATGTCGCAGTATATGTTGTCAGTTATGGTTCCCACAATGAACCGTAGCTCCCCAGAGCCCGCAACACTCATGCAGCCCCAGACCATGATACTGCCACCACCATGCTTGACTGTAGCAAGACATACTTGCCTTTATACTCCCCCACGCACGCTTAACACCATCTCAACCAAATAGGTTTATCTCGGTCTTATCAAACCACAGGACATGGTTCCAGTAATCCACATCCTTAGTGTGCTTGTCTTTAGTAAACTGTTTACAGGCTTTCTAGCGTGTCATCTTTAGAAGAGACTTCCTTCTGGGACAACAGCGACGCAGGACAATTTGAGGCAGTATGCGGCGTATGGTGTGAGCACTGATAGACCCCGCCCCTTCATCATGTGCAGCAATGGCACTCATACATCTATTTCCCAAACACAACCTCTGGATATGATGCTGAGCACACAACCTCTATGGTCGACCATGGAGAGACCTTTTCTGAAAGAAAACTGTTCCTTTAAACCATGGTGTGGTCTTGGCCATCGTGCTGCAGCTCAGCTTCAGGGTCTTAGCCATCTTTTCATAGCCTACGTCATCTTTATGTAAAGCAATGATTTTTTTCAGATCCACAGAGGGTTTTTTTTGCCATGAAGTGCCATGTTGAACTTCCAGTGACCAGTCTGAGAGAGAGAGAGAGAGAGAAAGAGAGAGGGCAATAACACCAAATTTAACACACCTG
The DNA here is from genome assembly GCA_030449085.1 of Kryptopterus vitreolus. Classification (NCBI taxonomy): domain Eukaryota; kingdom Metazoa; phylum Chordata; class Actinopteri; order Siluriformes; family Siluridae; genus Kryptopterus; species Kryptopterus vitreolus. The sequence goes on along the minus strand of JACRUU010000027.1, from coordinate 8,241,262 downwards.
CTCCCCATTCACACCTGTGACCTTGTAACACGAATAAGTCATATGACCCTGGAGAGAGAAAATGGCTAATTGGGCCCAATTCGGACCACATCTATGGTCACATGTTTGCCTAAAAAATGATATTGCTCTGGCTATATATGAGTAGCAACAAATCTATACAAGTAATGCGTGTGAGAGTCCTACATTTATATGGATCATATTTAAATGTTAATAGATCAATATCCATTATGTATAACGTAATACTGTAAAAATCTTATGTATTATTTTGTAATATTTAAGTACTTTGAACTTATATTCTATGTCAGTTCTGAGAAAATATAGATGAATTTGATGATGAATTTTCAAGATCAAGATGATGAATTTTCCATTATCCATTTTGTTTAAAGTTTCCATTTTGTTTAAGTCATTTTAAGGATGTCATTTTATCAGTACAAAAATGAAGTGTTTCCTCCATTTGTTTTTAATGGAAAAATGCTTATTTCTTAAAAACGTGCCCACTTGTTTAATGTGTATGAATGTTTTTCATTATGATCACTTTTACCAAATAAATACAATTATGATTTCGTTTTCAGCAAAATGGCAAATGTTGAAAAAATAAAATAAAATTTTTAGCACTATATATATATATATATATATATATATATATATATATATATAGGAGTCATAATCGTTATTATATACGACGAAATATTTACCATCATTTTTCTATCAATAGCTTTGGTGCTATTTTGCCTCCGGTTTTAAGATAAAGCTACAATAAAGGGAATGAACAGAATTTCTTTAACGTCTTTAAGCCTGTATAGTGTAATTCTATATGATAACAACAAACTAACGGATAAACTAAATGGAATTGTAACTTTTTTGGATCTGACTATTAACCAACTGCTTAATTACTTGCTTTATGATGTAAATAATAACACAATAATAATAATAAACCATCATATTGACCCACTTACAGTTATATTTTTCATATTTATTAACTGGCTGGGTTTTACCAAAATATCAACACCTTAACCACTTTACTTTTATTTTAGAATTGTTAATGTTGGTATTGTTATTCTTTCTGCCTACATGGTGTGTGTGTGTGTGTTTTTTTGCAGTCTTCTTTTATTAAAAATAGTATAATGTGGTTGGGATGAAGCGCAATGTGGCTAAAAGTATACATTACACCCACTGTGTTATTTATACTGTGGCAGTACCTTTTGAATTCATTTAAACGAAGGGACCAAAACACATTACAGCATTGTGAGGAAAAAAAAACAAAAGACATGGAGACCACCATGAAGACATGGTTCATGTGGAAGTTGCCTGCACAGAGCTCTGACCTCAATCCCACTGAACACCGTTGGGATGAACTGGAACACCAGGCCTCTAGACTGCGGGGGGAAGGGGGCGGCGTTTGTGGGGCGAGGTGTTAAACTTTTTGGCTCAAACTTTTGACACATTGACTTTTGACATTTGACAGACGGGGCCAGGCCAGCACCAAAAGTAAACATATCATACATAAACATGTAAAAGGCATTAATGTTAATACTCAATGTCTCAGTGTGCTTAATGCACCCCCTGGTGGAACGTCAGGGAATTACAGGAAAAGGTCAAATGAAAACAGTCATTATTATGATCCGATTCTAATCTTCGGTGAGCCAGATTAAAAGGACCAAAGGGCCGGATGTGGCACGCGGGCTGTCGATTGGCCAGACCAAACCCCTGTACCCAATCTTATTAATCTACTGGAGAGCAATGAATGGAGCTTATTATAACAGGGATGGAACGGAATCTGGAATGTGACAGTCGGGTATCACGTTACACCTGTACATCAGTTTACATTCACATCCAACATCAGAATACGAAAAACTGCTGATCGCTTGTGAATTTCACACAACCGTCTCACCAAAATGTTGAGGAAAAACACCCAGTGTATGGAGGGTGACACACATCCGGGGTTTTTTTTTCGGGGAGGAGGGATGAGAGGAAATTGACCAGACTGCTTTGGGCTGATGGAAGGTCTAAAATAGGTCTACAAGGCCTATAATTCTCTTATTTCACCTCAAATGAAGCACTTTGCATTTGCGCTGAGCAGAAAAACAACACAACCAGGAACAAGAATCTGATATTATAAGGCATTATAAGCTACATTATAAGACACATGACGAGAAAATGCACAAGGACAAAGTGTAGAAAAACAAAACAGATTTAGGTGTGAACTAAATTAGATGAAGTATAACAGGTCATTTTTTTTAAAGTAATGACATTGCACTATTAAAAAGCCCCACAATAGAGAGTGTGTGTGTTTGTGTGTGTTTGTTTGTGTGTGTGTGTGTGTGTGTGTGTGTGTGTGTGTGTGTGCTAGATAATGTACAGAAATATAACAGGTCATTATTTACAGTGACGTAATTTGCACAGTGAATTCAGTTAACGACTGTGTTGAAATTAATAAGTGTGTGTGTGTGTGTGTGTGTGTGTGTGTGTGTGTGTGTGTGGTGTGTGTGTGTGTGTGTGTGTGTGTAGGCTCACATAAGAACCAATACACCCTGTTTGTCTGAAAATAGCAGAAATTCTGTCAAAGCCCTGACAAACTATCACCATCTGTGTGTGTGTGTGTGTGTGTGTGTGTGTGTGTGTGTGTGTGTGTGTGTGTGTGTGTGTGTGTGTGTGTGTGTGTGTGTGTGTGCGTGTGTTTGATATAAAAGAGGGTGCCACAAAGACATGTCATGCAGACAGGTCATGCGGTTGCTAAGAAACAGACACTCCAGTAGACGTGAAGGCTGAAGGAGCAGATGAAGTGGTACACACAATTAGGGTCCATTAATCAAACGCCCACCCTTCCATCCGAATCATATTTTCAGCGATCGTTAACACACACACACGCGCACACACACACACACACACACACACACACACCCCTCTGGAATATACCAGATACTCTTGGCCACATGGAGGACAGAAAGGAGAATAAGGAGTTTGATGGAAGATTTAGGGTGTAAGAGACTGACAGCGCTACTCGCTTTCCTAAAAATGGCAATGGCTGGTTCTTAGGACATTCGCCTCACACCTAAAGGGTCCGGGTTCGATTCCCGTCTCGGCCATGTGTGTGTGGAGTTTGCATGTTCTCCCCTTGCCTCAGGGGGTTTTTCTCCCCGGGTTCTCCTGGTTTCCCCCCGGTCTAAAAACATGCACGGTAGGTTTGATTGGCACCTTGGAAAATTGTCCCTAGTGTATGAATGTGTGTGAATGTGAGTGTGCGTGTGAGTGTGTGCGCCCTGCGATGAGTTGGCATTTCATCCAGGGTGTATCCTGCCTTAATGCCCATAGACGCCTGAGATAGGCACAGGTTCCCCGTGACCCGAGGGAAGATCGGATATAGCAATAGAAGATGATTGAATGAATGAATGAATGAATGGACTGTGCAGTTACATGGAGTACATTATGTTGTGTATGTACGGAAAGGGGGGCGTAAAAAGAATTTCTGATCATACATCCCCCAAATCATCGAGCTGCTATTACTGGAGCAAGATCATAACCCTCAACTGATCATAACCCTCAACTGATCATAACCCTCAACTGATCATAACCCTCAACTGATCATAACCCTCAACTGATCATAACCCTCAACTGATCATAACCCTCAACTCCTCAATTGTAAAAATGAGATAAAATGTCATTGCTTTGGAAAACTTCAGTATAAAAAGTAAGTATCAGTATAAAAATTCAGTATAAAAATCTTTATTAAAAAGATCAGTATAAAATGTAAGTTGTCAAGCCGTGGACCATAGAGTTATTGTGTGGGAAGTGGGAGCCCAATGGTTAAGGCATTGGCATCTGGACTACCACCATCCAGCTGCCACAGGTGGGCCCTTGAGCAAGGCCCTTAACCCTCAATTGCTCAGTCGTAAGTCGATCTGGATAAGGAGGGGGTAGTTAACTGCCATTGGGCTCTGGCCTGGAAGGTCACAGGCTCAAGTCCCAGCACCACCAAGCTGCCATTATTGGACCCTTGAGAAAGGAACTTAAACCTCAATTGCTACGTTGTAAATAACTCTGGATAAGGAGGTGGTGGTGGCTAACTGCCATTGGACTCTGGCCTGGAAGGTCGCAGGTTCAAGTCCCAGCACTACCAAGCTGCCATTATTGGGCCCTTGAGAAAGGCCCTTAACCCTCAACTGCTCAGTTGTAAGTCGCTCTGGTTAAGGAGGGGGGTAGGGTACTGTCGCACTGGATAAGGTAAGTGGGGGTAGCTGGTATAGGAAGGCGGGTATAGCGAACTAGCATTGGGCTCTGGCCTGGAAGGTCGCAGGTTCCCAGCACCACCAAGCTGCCTTGAACAAGGCTCTTAACCCACAATTGCTCAGTTGTAAGTCGGTATCTGCAGAATGGCGTAAATGTAAATATGGTTATAGATTTAATCAGCTAATACTGGAATCCTAAAGAAAATACTTGTCTATCAGGTATAACTCAGTAAAATGTGTGGATACTTTGTTTTTATGCACCTTGATTCTTGGTCCTTAAGGTTCTGACTGTAAGATTGTGAGCTCAAATCCCAGTCCCAATAAAGCCTAAGTGCCATTGATCTGCTGTGTAGCAATACATTAAACCTCTTTCGCATTGACAATAAGTGCATTCCCGGTTGGTAGAATAGGCGGGACTTTGTTCGGTGTCACATTTTACAGGTGAACATAAAAGGGAAAGTGACATGACAGGATGACAGTAAGGTACGAATAGATAGAGCAAGATGTAAGGTAGGTCACAGTAATATAATGGGGAATATAGATTTGCGATTTGTCCTATATATCGAATCTCCGATTTTTTGAGATAAAATTTGATTTTGGATGAAAATGTGTCGGCTATTTTGACTGGTGTTTTGGTGTTTGCCTCTGTCATGTTTATCCCGCAGCGCCACACACACCTCCCCATTCAACAACGTGGTTGTCTTTGAGGTGCTGGAATAAATGAGTCGTGCTGCTTCCTTTAGTCGCCACAAACTTGAGACACATTTTACAGCAGTGCTTTGGCTTGTTGTACGTCTGAAGTTGCAAAACCGGACCATTTCCATACGACTGATGAAACCCCGCCCCCTCTTCGAAACGAGGTCTTCGGATTAGCCAGAGCACCGTCATGTTGTATTTTATATTTCCCATTTGTAATTCAGTGTGTCGAATTAAGGTGGAATGTTTTTTAAAACTCAAATTATTAGATAATTACAATCGATGGTTCAGGTCTAGGGGAACATTACACAACAACTTATAGAGTGACGGAGAAACAAAACGAACGAAGAAAAATAAAGGACGCATGAAGATTACATAATGACATACACACCAAAACCCTGCACTGACTGGCACTAACAATTCAATGTAATTATTTTGCCCCAGTGTAGAGATATACAGGGGAAGAGGGACAAAAGGGACGACAGAGATGACGCAAACATGAGATTCATGCAGGAAAAGAAGAATTGAAAGAGGAAGGAAGGTCAAAATAGAAGAAAGGAGGAGGACGAGAGGACAACACGGGCTTAAAGAACAGGGTAATTTGTGGTTTGGGACACGTCCACAGTGCACTGTTGACAGTGATGTTTCCAAGATGACGTACACATAATTGCTGTTCCTGTTTTACTGTACTAAAGACGGTCTTTTGCTGAGGTGAGACAATTGATATCGTACAGATTTAATCTTATATTGTAGATCAGTAAAGCACACACACACACACACACACACACAAACATACACACATAAATATGTCAAACCTCAACAGGATATGAAAAAAAACATAACAACATGCACTGATTATTAACAATTCCGGTCTTTAGCAAATAGCAGTCCTGCAGAGAGAGAGAGAGAAAGAGAGAGAGAGAGAGAGAGAGAGAGTGAGTGAGAGAGAGCATGAGAGAGAGAGAGAGACAGAGGGAAAGAAAGAGGAAGAGCATGAAAGAGAAAGAGACAGATAGATAGAGAGGAAGAGAGAGATAGAGGGAGAGAAAGAGAGAGTGAGAGCATGAGAGAGAATAAGAAAGAGAGTGAGAGGATAGAGAGAGAGAAAGAGAGAGACAGAGGGAGACGGAGAGATAGGAGAAAGAGGAGATAGATAGGAGAGATGAGATAGATAGAAGAGAGAGAGAAAGAGAGAGAGCGAGAGATAGGGAGAGAAAGAGGGAAAGAGAGAGCATGAGAGAGAAAGAGATAGATAGAGGATAGAGAGAGAGAGAGAGAGATAGAGGGAGAGAAAGAGAGAGAGAGAGATAGAGAGCACGAGAGAGAGAGCAGAAGATAGAGAGAAGAGAGAGATAGAGAGAGAAAGAGATAGAGAGAGATAGATAGATAGAAAGAGAGAGAGAGATAGAGAGGGAGAGAAAGAGAGAGAGATCATGAGAGAGAATAAGAAAGAGAGAGAGAGAGAATGAGTGAGACCGGGTGAGAGAGAGTGAGAGAAAGAGGAAGATTATAAAATAATGAGAGTGAGTTAGAGAGAGAGAGAGAGTGAGAGAGAGAGTGTGAGAGAGAGAGAGTGAAGGAGAAGTGCACTGAAAACCCTTTGAAGCGTGCACGAGTGTGTGTGTGTGTGTGTGTGTGTGTGTGTGTGTGTGTGTGTGTGTGTGTGTGTGTGTGTAGAGGATATAATAAGAACTCTAAAGGGTTACAGCACTAACACAAACTCTCAGTAGGAAACGCTGTGACATCACCATGACTACACGACTTTCTCCGGGCCAATCCCTGCACAGTAATGACTCTGCAGCCAATCAGAAAATGGATGCGAGTGTGCGTCAGGCCCGAGTTTGAGAGTGGGGGAGGGGTGTGACGTCCGGGTGACGTTAGAGGATGAGACGGAGACGAGCGAGAGTAAAGCGGACAGAACTGAAGGAAAAGAGAAGGACACATCAGTCAAAATGCATCAGCGTTACCCGTCATCATTCAAAATTTATGACCCCCCTTCCCCCCCCATAAAGTTTATTTTAGAACGAGTCTTCGGGTGACTCAGCACGCTGAAGCACATACTGCTATGCCTCCTTTAGAGCTCATGTTTTGTGGTTGATATTGAGCAATAGTGAGCATTACACTGGCCAGCTGCAATCGAAAGGGTGAGACATTAAGTATATAGCCACGGGACTTTTGTCCAATCGGCCAATCATGTGACAGCAGCCCAATTCCTAGCTCTATTTTTGTAACATTCTAATAGGGAAAGAGAAGAATCTCAGAGGCATTGCTGCTGCTGCTGCTACCAGATATCCTGAGAGAGAAATTGCGAAATATTCTGGGGTCTTCCCACATGCCAGTGTCAAGAGTTTACCCCAAAATTCATCACGGAGGCAGGGGTAGGATATGATAGGATAAAGGGGTAGAAGATATATATATATATATATATTATATATATATACACACACATGAAACGCTGTCAGTCCCTGACAAAAGTCTTGTCGCTTATCTATTTTGTAGAAACACCTGCTATTAACCTTGCTATTATTGACTTTTAATTAATCAATTGGTGTTAGAAATAGCTCGTATGAACAGCTAAAACCCTCCCAAATGATGTTTAATGCACTGAAATAAATTAGTTTCACTGAAAAAAGATTTATCATTTAATCAAAACAGAAAGGTCAAATTTTGGCAAGACAAAAGTTTTGTCGCCTAATACAGAAATTGAACAAATTTACTGCAAATACAAAAATATGTCAGCAAATTAAGTAGTGGTGCTGTGAGATCCAAATTTAATATCTTTGTATGACTTCCAATGAGCTTGAAGGACTGCCATCCATGCGGTTTGGCAAGGATTCATACAACTTATTGATGAAGTCATCAGGAATAGCAAAGAAAAGCAGTCTTGCAAGCCTCCCAGAGTTCATCAATATTTTTTGGTTTAGTCTTCCATGCTTCCTCTTTCATCCTACCACACATATGCTCAATGATGTTCAAGTCTGGTGACTGGGCTGGCCAATCCTGGAGCATCTTGATCTTCTTCGCCCTGAGGAACTTTGATGTGGAGATGGAAGTATGCGATGGAGCACCATCCTGCTGCAGAATTTGGCCTCTTTTATGGTTGGGAATATAAGAGGTAGCTAAGATTTCTTGGTATTTTAGACTATTGATGTTGCCTTCCACCCTGCATATCTCTCGTACACCCCCATACTGGATGTAACCCCAGACCATGATTTTGCCTCCACCAAACTTCACTGTTTTCTGGGTGAATCTCGGATCCATGCGGGCTCCAGTAGGTCTCCTGCAATATTTGCGGCGACTGTGGTGTAATTCAACAGAAGATTCATCTGAAAAATCCACCTTCTGCCACTTTTCCAGCGTCCATCCTTTTAGCAGGCTGTGGGCCTTGGCAAATGCCACACGGTTTTTCAATCGTCTTTTGTTTAGTGCTGGCTTCTGGGCACTGATTCGACCATGGAGGCCATTTCGAGATAGAATCCGACAAACTGTTCTGGTTGACACGGGGACTTCAGGTGACCAGGTCTCGTGGAGCTCTGCTGCAGTGGAAAATGGGCTGGCCTTGGATTTTCGAGCCAACAAACGGTCCTCTCGAGCAGTTGTCTTGCGAGGTCTGCCTGACCTGGGCTTGTCAAAAACGTCTCCAGTCTCTTCAAATCTTTTTTTTATCCTCTGTACTTGATGCTGAGACACATTGAAGGTGTCTGCCACATCAGCAGTGGATCTGGTCTTCAGCCTCTTGATAATCAACACTTTAGTCTCAGGGTGAATCTTAGACATGTTTGCAGAGGTCTAGTTGCAGTTGAGGTGAAGGTCTAGTGTACTGGGGTTCTTTTTATACACACCTGAGACCTAATTGATCCATTATTAGTCACTGGTGAAGCTCATATGACAAGGCGACAACACTTATGTCTTTGCAAAAATGGACTCAATGGGCTTTACCAAGCTGTGAATATTAGAATACTTTTTGACAGTTTCGTTTTGCACTGAAACATTATTACAAAAGCTGTTGGGATTAAAATGAGCCATTTCTTGTAAAAAAATCTTGATTAGAAATATATTTCAGCAGCACTTCAGGTCAATTTGTACACAAGCGACAAGACTTTTGTCAGGGACTGTATATATTTAAAAAATGAGAAAAAATTAGGATATAAAGCAAATATAGGCTATGTGCCATGCCATATAGTGTGCACAGTGAACTTGCACAGTGATATTGCCCCATATGAAGTTGCACAGTATGAATAGTGCAAAAACCATTAAGTGTGTCCAGTCAATCAATAGCGAGACAAAGATTCACTAAAACTATACAATTAAAGATTAAAAACGCTGCCTTTTCTACAGTCTAAATTAGTCCGGAGTCTGATTTTTAGCAGGCTGAGGCCGTGATAGCTTTTACATTTTGGATGTTTCATAAATGCTGAGGTGATTTTTTTTTTTGTGAACCCTCAATGTAAAGGGTTTTTATTTGAGGGATTATATACATCCTGTCAGCTTCTTCGATGATCTTTCCCTTGTCTAATTTCAGCGAGTCTGAACCCGTGATAGCCTCTATTTGAAAGATTTACATTTAAAGGCAATTATCCAGAGCGACATATAAAAAGTGCCTTAAGTCTCCATTGAAAAGAATGAATGAACTCTGGTATGATCGATTACAAACTTAAGGTACAAACAACCTTAAACTCAGTTGAGGTTATTATTTTTGTGATGCCAAAATAGTGAAAAAAAAAAAGATTTGGTCTTTTTTTGATGTTTAGGCTCATTTGCTGTATTGTGGTAAACAAAATGGTTCATTCATTCATCTTCTACCGCTGTATCCGATCTTCCCTCGGGTCACGGGGAGTCTGTGCCTATCTCAGGCATCTATGGGCATTAAGGCAGGATACACCCTGGATGGAATGCCAACTCATCGCAGGACACACACACACACATTCATACACTAGGGACAATTTTCCAAGGTGCCAGTCAACCTACCGTGCATGTTTTTGGACCGGGAGGAAACCGGAGAACCCGGAGAAAAAACCCTGAGGCACGGGGAGAACATGCAAATTACACACACACATGGCCGAGACGGGAATCGAACCCGGACCCTGGAGGTGTGAGGCGAACATGCTAACCACTAAGCCACCGTGCCCCCAAAATGGTTGTGAAAACAACAAAATGTATATAAGTTGCTATGTCGTTCTTAGCAGCTTGAAAAATCTGCCTGTTTTCCTCTGAATACTCTTGTCAACAAGCAAGTTTTGTGAATCACTAGCATCAACAATCAAAGAGGTCACACTAGTCCCCCATTTTAATTTAAAATTCGTATCTGCATCACTTTAGGAATTGTGCTGCTGCCACATGATTGGCTGATTCTCTACAGGTAATCACACTATTATCTATGAAGGAAACGGAGCAAAAAAAAAAAGTATATTTAGTGTAATAACAAGAAATGACCTCTTTTTTGTACTCATTAATATGTAGTCTTTTTTAGACAAAAACGCCTATGATAAGATTTCTCTTAGTTGTTAGTCCTTGAGTTGCTATTGGTTCCTAAGAGCAAAGGGCGCTGTAACAACAACATAGCGGGTAAATATATTTAATGCATTATTTGTAGGGAGTAGTTAAGGTTTCGACCTCAGGATGCAAAAGATCTCTGGTCCAAATCCCACCACCACCATCCTGTGGGCCCTTGAGCAAGGCCCTTAATTGTTGGGTCACACTACTGATATGACACCACCGTCTAGAGTGACCTTATCCACAAAGGGCAAGTGTGGCAGGTTTGATTTTTAACCAATGAGGAGCCAGACCTGATTCTCCCTGTCTAATCTCTTCACCTTTTCCTTCGATCATCATTATAAAAGCCCGCAGCTACACTGGCCCTTTGCAAATGGGGAATGATGGACACATTCACTGGGAAAAATTCCACTCAGCCATCAATAGAAATATGTATTATTCTGGTTTATCTTAATTATCTTATCAGCTTATCATTTCTTCATTTGCTGTTTTGCTGCAATAGTTGTGGTTATATAGTACAGCGTTGCGTTGGACCTCCAGAGATTACCTCCCTGTCAAAACACTGAGGGGTTTCATGCTTTTTCTTTACAAAATTCACTGAAGTTTTATTAAAACCTTGTATGACAATGTAAAGTTAATAATGCGCAAGCCTTCATTTCCAAAAGCCTTCATGTTCCCCTTGATGAATATATTATTTGGGGCATTCATATTTAAAGAGGTGAAAGACGGCGGCGCCTCGTCGACTCGGTCCGTAACGTGATTTGGTTCGGCTAAAAAAAAAAAAAAGTCATTTCAGAGAAGGGATTTGTCCTCTGAGAGTCTCGCAGCGATCCAAACCTGGCTATTATCAGTCACGGAACCTCATTTAAATATCGTTTCCTCCAGGAATTTACAAATATTATATAGTTTATTGCAAAAACTAGATTTTTTATGTATAAGAAATGATTGAAACATGTATGAATTTGATTGACACATTAATTAATTAATGAATCGATGGAAAAAAGAGAAAAAGGAACAATAACAATGGAACGATCCTAATCTGTCATATTATTTTTAACACCCACACTGTAAATGGGTCAAACACACACACACAATTTTTAGTCCCTATGTAAATGTGTAAAAACCAGGACATGGAGAGCTTTCTGTTGAACACACACACTTCCTCTGTTCTGTTGCCACAGCAACACTCTCCTCTTTGCATCTTACAGACAGCACATGATCTCTCTCACACACACACACACACACACACACACACACACACATACACACACACCTGGCAGTTGTGTCCGGTGAACTGTGCGCTGCATGTGCAGATGTACTTCAGCCCTTCTGCTTCCGCAGGTGTACACACTCCTCCATTCAGACACGGCTGTCCCTCGCACAGGTCCGTGGGGCTTGTTGGGGTCACATCAGGGTCAGCGGTCACAGGAGTTGTGACCCCACTCTCCACAAGGAAGAAGAGGAGAGGAAGAGCGAGTGCGACGAGCTCCATAACGCACTCGTTTCACCACTGAGATCTTCTCTAATGTGCAGTGCGCGGCTCCGACGCTCCAGTGTGTGTGTGTGTGTGTGTGTGTGTGTGAGACAGAGACAGCAAGATATGTGTGTGTGGAAGCGAAGGAGAAATAGAGATAGAGAGGGCGGGTGAGTGAGAGGAGAGGGGAGAGAGAGAGAGAGAGAGAGAGAGAGAGAGAGAGAGAGAGAGAGAGAGACAAAGACAGAGAGACAGAATAGTAAAAGAGTAAATGAAACAGAATGTGAGAACAGAGCGAGGGAACGAAATAGTGGAAAGCAGAGAGAGAGCAATGGACAACAGCAAGGAGAAAGACAGAATAAGAGAGAAAGCAAGACAAAGACAATGGCAAAAACAAGACACAGAAGACTCTTCTTCAACAAGGGGGGGGGGTTTGACAGAGATGCTGAATCACAGGCATAATTGAACACACACACACACACACACTCAGCCATGTCCTTGTGGTACAAACTCTTTTTAAGAATATGTGTGTGTATGTGCAGGCATGTGTAGATGTTTCTCCAGGGTCTTGATTATGATGGAGGTCTCCATGGTGACCAGACGGTTCTTATGAAAAAAACATGCAGTAAAATTCACTGTTGTATTGGAAAAATACACTACTTGAGTTCGTGTTTTGTGCCTGAATATACACACACACACACACACACACAAATATGTATATTACTATATATGTATATATTACTATATATGTGTATAAATGTAAATGTATATATTACTTTATATGTGTACAAATGTATATATTACTATATATATATATATATATATATATATGTGTGTGTGTGTGTGTGTGTGTGTGTGTGTGTGTGTATAAGTGTGTATATTACTATATATGTTTATAAATGTGTATATTACTATATATGTATATAAATGTATGTTTTACTATATATGTTTATAAATGTGTAAGTGTGTATATTTCTATATATGTGTATAAATGTATATATTACTTTATATGTGTATAAATGTATATATATATATATACTATATATATATATATATATATGTGTGGTGTGTGTGTGTGTGTGTGTGTGTGTGTGTGTGTGTGTGTGTGTGTGTGTGTGTGTGTGTGTGTACAAGTGTGTATATTACTATATATGGTGTATAAATGTATATATTACAATATATGCGTATAAATGTGTATATTACTATGTGTATAAATGTTTATTTTACTGTATAAGTGTGTATATTATATATATATATATGTGTATAAATATATATAAATGTGTATACATATATATATAAATGCATATATGACTATATATGTGTATAAATGTATATATATGACTATACAGTAATTCCAATCATCCCAGTAAAGGTATCTCCAGTATCCAGATGTATTTTTATTATGTCCTGTTACTTAAAATTAAAGTATGTGTGCATTCTTTTCTCCATGATGGGGATTTAATTCAATTAAAATGTGTTTGTTTGGTGCTTTAACAACGAGCATTGGCATAAAAGAGCTTTACATAAATATACAAATTAGCCTAATGAACAAGGCAAACGTGACTGTGGACATAACAGTATATGTACAGAAGTATAGTGCATATTAGAAAGTTAGTTTAGGTTCCCTATGCTCATAGGGGTGAATGCGAACAGTGCATTTCCCTTTTATACTTCAAAAGATCTTTACGGCTTGCTTTAACCCATTTTATAAACACTTAATGTGACATTTTCAGTAGTTTTATGTTTGTGTTGTGTGTAGAAGAACACTTTGCACAGACTGCTGTGATATAAAGGGTGTAAATAGCAGTGAGATTAATTACAAATCATAACAATGACTCACAACTGCAACAGCTTTCAGGGATACACCCTGGATGGAATGCCAACCCATCACAGGGCACACACACTCACATTCACACTCACATTCATACACTAGGGATAATTCTCCAAGGTTCCAATCAACCTACCGTGTAATGCTTTTGGGCCGGGAGGAAACCGGGGAACCCGGAGAAAAACCCCCTGAGGCACGGGGAGAACATGCAAACTCCACACACACATGGCAGAGATGGGAATTGAACCCGGACCCTGGAGGCGAACGTGCTAACCACTAAGCCACCGTGCCCCTTACATTGTACAGTCATAGAAAGGAATTCTTAATATTTGGATTATGTAGTGACACCCAGGAGGACACATTCCCATTTTTCTTTTTTTTCTTTTGGCAATAACAGCATTAACTTCAGTGATTTAAGCTGTACTATCTCGTCTGCTGGATCGGACCACATGGGCATCATTTCTCCTCGGCCTCCCATGACGCTGTCGTCGATTCAACGTTCCTTCCTTGGTTCGCTTTTGATAGCTACTGGCCACTGCTGATCGGAAGATCCGGGTTCGAGCCCCGGTATCGCCAAGCTGCCGCCCTTGGGTCCTTGAGCAAGCCCCTTAACCCTCTGTGCTCCAGGGGGCGCCGTATCACGGCTGACTCTGCACTCTGACCCCAGCTACCAACAACAAGCTGGGATATGCGAAGAAAGAATTTCACTGTGCTGTAATGTATATGTGACAAATAAAGACCATTCATCTTCTAGCTATCACATGTCCCTCGTCACACTCAAATCCTTACGCTCGCCCATTTTTCCAGCTTGAACACCTTGAATATTTCCACGTCTTGACACATTATAAATCATCATTTTATGGACCATTTTTATTGGGATTTTAAGTCACAGACCAACACAAAGTTTCACATAATTGTGAAGTGCAAGAAAAATCAACTGCATTCAGACGTCACCTAATTAGTACCTAGAGTCTACCTGTGTGTACTTAAATCCCAGTGTAATTACAGCTGTTCTGTGAAGGTCTAAGAGGTTGGTTCGAGAACATTAGTGAGCAAACTGCATCATGAAGACTAAAGAACGTACCAGACACATTAGGAATATCATTTTGGAGATGTTTAATGCAGGGTTCGGTTATAAAAAGTGCTAACCTACCAGGATATGGGCATGTACCTAAACTGACAGGCCTGGGCAAAGACCCAATAAGGCCCAGTGTAACTCTGGAGGATCTGCAGAGATCCACAGCTCAGGTGAGGGAGCCGTTATTAGTCGTGTACTCCCACCAATATGGCTATTATGGAGGAGTGGCAAGAAAAATACCATTACTGACAAAAGTCAACAAGTCATGTAGGTTACACAGCAAACGTAGAAGAAGGTGCGGTGGTCAACTCTATATATGACAGACCCAACACTGCACAATCCCACTGAACACACCATCCCCAATTTGAAACATGGGGGTGGCGGCATCATGCTGTGCGGACACGTTTCTTCAGCAGGGACAGGGAAGCTGGTCAGAGTTGATGGGAAGAATCCTGGAAGAAAAGCTAGTAGAGGCTTGTAAAGGAATTGAGACTGGGGCAGAGGTTCACCTTCCAGCAGGACGACGACCCTAAACATACAGAGCTGCAACGGAATGGTTGAGATCAATATATGGATATATTATAACGGCCCGGTCAAAGCCCAGACCTAAATCCGATTGAGAATCTTAGGAAAGACTTACTGTTCACAGACAATAACCGTCCAATCTGATTCAACTGGAGCTGTTTTGCAAAGAAGAATGGGCATCAGTCTCTAGATGTGCGATGCTGGTAGAGACATACCCCAGCTGTAATTGCAGTGAAAGGTGGTCCAACAAAGTATTGACTCGGGTAAATAAACTTAAACATGTATGATTTTCTAGGGGGGCACGTTCGCCTCACACCGCCAGGGTCCGGGTTCGATTCCCGTCTCTGCCATGTGTGTGTGGAGTTTGCATGCTCTCCCCGTGCCTCAGGGGGTTTTCCTCCAGGTTCTCCGGTCCCCCCCCCCTGGTCCAAAAACATGCATGGTAGGTTGATTGGCACCTTGGAAAATTGTCCCTAGTGTATGAATGCGTGTGTGAGGCCTGCGATGGGTTGGCATTACATCCAGGGTGTATCCTGCCTTAATGCCCAAGAGGGGCAGATGTACAGCGGAGCAGAAATTTCGGTGGCAGTACCACGTTTAAAAATCTCTGAGCTTTTCGTGAACTCTATTCTACCATCAATATTTGTCTATGGACATTGTATGGCTGGGTGTTTGTGTTTATGGACTCGCTGCTATGGGTGAATTTGTTTGTTTTAATCTCACTTTTCGTTGAATTTTTTTCTCACAGGACCCATGACAATCCGACTGCTCAACCTTCATAAAGACCGTCGTTTATTAATATCCACTTGTCTTTAGTAACATTTTGCAAAAAAGAAAGAAACAAAGAAAGTAGGAGATTACAGCGTTAAATTTCCCCTTTACTTACAAGCAGAACCTGTTACTCATAGCATAGCCTTTATTGGTCATGATACAGCGCCCCCTAGAGGGTTAAAGGCTTTGCTCAAGGAACCAAAAGTAGCAGCTTGGCGATACCGGGGCTCGAACCCCCGAATGTCTGATCAGAACAATGGGTTGGAGATTAAGACCTTGTAATAGAAGTCAACCCCTTTTGGAAAGAATTAAAAAAAGCTGACCACAACCCCTCACCTCCATCAGTACCTGAATTTACTAACACACTGGTATCTATATAAACCAGCGGTCCCCCACCCGTTTTGCGCCACGCACCGGTTTAACGCGTTTTCACAGACCGGTGTTTAAGGTCGTGGTGGATAAATACAGCAAAATAAAACGACACGACTGGCGTATTTGAATGCAGAATGCTTGGTCTGCATGAGGCGAAGAGGTTTTGAAAGCATCACTGCGTTATTAGAGACACAGACTTCTGGTCTGTCAAATGCAGCTTTCTTTGAAGATGTAGGATCATGTGGCTCTTTTACATTTACAAAATGTGGCAGACGCCCTTATCCAGAGCGACTTACAACAGAGAAATTGAGGGTTAAAGGCCTTGCTCACAGGCCCACTAGTGGCAGCTTGGTGGTGCTGGGATTTGACCCTCCGATCTTCTGATCCGGAGTCCAATGCCTTAACCAGTGTGCTCCCACCTCCTGCTTTCACCCTGCACAAAGAAACTTTCCAAAGATGTTTGCTTGCTGTGCATTTTGCTATAGCTTGGAAGTTTCACTTTAGCGGTAATGTATAGGAGCGGCCGCAGCAGCCCCTTTAAGAAGGTAGCGCATTTAGGTAAGACATGTGACCGAGGCATATAGAGATGCGGTGGAGAAAATACGGAAATTTTATATAATAAAACAATGTTCAGAATCGGATAATAAATACATCGGAAATAATGTATCGTTTCTGTGCCGCTGTACCACTGATACAGATAACAAATCTCCAAAAGTACATTCCAAAAGTTAACGGAACTTTCATTTGAAACACGTAAGGGACTAAATGTAGAACGGCACATTCAAAGAGCGAATGCAAACTTTTGTCCATACAGAGCACCATTCCCAACAGGACAGCAGCCTCTGAACGACAAAACACCTATTCTAACACTTCGTTCCTCTCACTGTCCAGGAATCCATATTAAAAAAAAACAAACAAACAAAGAAAGAACTGTTTATTCTTATGTACTTAAGTTTGTATTTACCCTTCAAGAATGAATTTATCCTTAGATGGAGACGTAAAGTACTTGTACGTCCCCCTGGATAAGGGCATCTGCTAAATACTGTAAATGTAAATCTAGGGGTTCAAATATGTTCAATAAATCAGGTGAATAGACTTGCACTGGTATTCAGCACTCGCACAGGCAGAATTAATCTCGCGTTAAAACAGGTTTCCGTTTTACATTTTAAAATGACGTTAATTTGATCAGTCATAAAATCTTGGCTAATATCTGAATAGAAAGAGGTAATAAAAAAAAAGAAGAAAAAAGAATGGAGGAAACCGTTGTGTGAAAGCGAATCTGAAGAATCAGCAATCAATCTGAAATATACTGGCATGCACATACACCAATATATAACCCTAGTCCGTTATTGACTGTTGTCTTGACATACTGCTTAATAATAAAAGGTTAAAAAGTAGTATTTGGTGGCGTTCGGTGTGAAAGTAGGGCTGAGAGGCTATACGCTGAGTCAAACAGTTGCTTTTATTTATGTGTCCAGGTAAAAACAAGAACCTGATGCAGTAAATTATTGCAGATCTTAGAAACCAGCAGATGAAGGGTCGGGGGTGAGGAGAGTGAACGCTAGCACGCCACCACCCCCCCCAGGCAGGCAACACACTGTAGCGCCACACACACTACACCACCACGCTCCAATCCAAGCCAGCAGTGCAAACAAAACAGAATAATAAACTACAGCAAGAGGAGGAAAAAAAATATAGAAAATAAAATTTAAAAAAAAAAAAAAAAAAAAAAAAGCACAGTCGCACCTCAAACTGGGTGAGAGAACTGCATATAAATTTTATTCCATAAATTTTTTTTTTTTTCTGGAAATGTCATCTGGCCGTGAAACACTAAAATGAGACCAGCCAAATTTCTAAAGTTTTTATTTTTATTAATTTTTTTATTTTTAGCGCTCAGCTACATGTCAGGATTAATTATAACCCTGCGAGTCATATGACCTAAACCACATAAGAGCGGGAAAATAAAGAAGGGTCTAACTCTATCTGACTTCAATGCAGAGTAGACGCTCGCGGCTTGTTTTTTTTTTTTTTGTGTTTTGTTTTTTTTTAAACCTTGGCCAGAAGTCCATTTCACTCTGATGATAAAAAAACAATAATTATAATAATAATAATAATAATACAATTATAGAATCCTACACTTTTCATCACTACCTGCATTGAACCAACTGCAACTTTTTTTTTTCGTACAGGGATGGGGGGAGGGGAGGGAAAGAAAGATGTAACACACGATAAAGAATGTGAAGAATGCGCAAAAAACGTTGGTCTGTACAAATGATCTTTGGAGCTGTAAGAGAACACACACGCACCCGCACGCACACCGCCTGCTGGATGGAAACACAGTGACGACATCATTCACCACCATGACAGGGGGGAAGAAAGAAAAAAAAAACACAAAACAAAAAAACAAAAAACACACATCCCTCCATTATTCGTTAAATATCATATTCGATTTCCTCGCACGCGAATTGGCTACTGATATTTCTGATTAGACCTGTGCGACGGGTTTCGTTTCCGAGATCTGCCTTGAAGCGACGGCCATTTTATTTTCCTAGATCTGCTCTGAAGTGGTGGCCATTTTGTCTCCAAGATGTAGGGGCAGCCATTTCACTTCAAAGTCTGGTAACATTTTTATTTTTATACAAAACCCCCCAAAAAAACGAAAAAAAACCCCCCCCCCCCCACCCCCCCCCCCCCCCCCCCCCCCCCCCCCCCCCAATCCCCCACACATACACCACACACACACACCTTCTCTAGCAGACATACAACTTCAGGAGTCTCCATCACCCCGCTTTGCACACCCCCAAAACCCTCCCCCCACCCCCACCCCACCACCCTTCTGGAAGCAGCTGCTTTACGAAGCGGCTGTACCAATAAACGAAAAGAGACCAAAAGGGAGAACTAAAGTAAAAAGAAGGGAGGAAGTCATGAAGACGTGTAAGGTCGGTAGAAGGCATTTTGCTTTGTGTGTATTTGTGTGAAGTGTGTGTGTGTGTGTTTTGTGTGAGTATGTGAGAGATCAAGAAAGGTGAAAAGACTGCTGGCCCTCCCGCGCTGCCATTAACAGTTTCTCCCTCATGATCTCGATGCTGGAATAATCCGGAAGCTTCAGGTAGTTAACACAAGTCATCACAGACGGCAGGAAGTCGTCTGGGTTCTCCGTCGACTCGAACGTCTTACGCACAATCGTCAGAGGAGGATTCAGACTCCGGAATCCTAACGGTTCAAAAATAATAAATGCGAAAAAAACCCCACAAATAAATAAGGACATGTAACATATGTCATATAAACATAACATGGAAAATGGAAGTGTATTTCTCACCCCCCCCCCCTCACCTCCTACTGGCAGCCTCGGGCTCCCAGTCACGAACTGCAAAAAGAGTCTTTGCTGCTCTGCATCGAAACTACTCAACACCTCAAAGAGGAATCGCACTGCACGGCTACACAAACACACACAATATATTTTCGTTACACAAGTCACAAAGCAAAAGGACACAGACTTTGCGGATGTACAAGTTTGTACCTGTCGTGTGTGTATCCATGGTCCGGTCTGCAGCATTCCATCAGAGTTTTGACGTCCCATGTCTCTGATTTGCTGCCACACAACAACTGGTCCAGCTGAGAAAGGGACATGTACGTATATGATTTGAAGGAGCAGACAGAAGAAACGGGTTGGGAAGAAATGAAGACAGACAAGCACAGCTCACCTCCTCTGGGTAGAAGTACTGTAGGTGGTGCAAGGGGAAAACAGACTCGAACCCTTCCCTAAATGACTCAAACTGCCGGGACACACCCTCATTTAAGGTCCAGAATACCACCAACTGCAAACACATAGGGACATGTTGAAGAAAGTTCCCCATTTGTGTATATGGCACGTTGTGTGTATGGTGTATATTGCACATTGTGTGTATGGCGTATATTGCACATTGTGTGTATGGCGTATATTGCACATTGTGTGTATATGCTTATATGGCACATTGTGTGTATGGCATATATGGCACATTGTGTGTATGGCATATATGGCACATTGTGTGTATGGCATATATGGCACATTGTGTGTATGGCATATATTGCACATTGTGTGTATGGCATATATTGCACATTGTGTGTATGGCATATATTGCACATTGTGTGTATGGCATATATGGCACATTGTGTGTATGGCATATATGGCACATTGTGTGTATATGCGTATATGGCACATTGTGTGTATATGCGTATATGGCACATTGTATGTATATGCGTATATGGCACATTGTGTGTATGATGTATATTGCACATTGTGTGTATGGCGTATATTGCACATTGTGTGTATATGCGTATATGGCACATTGT
The DNA here is from genome assembly GCA_030449085.1 of Kryptopterus vitreolus. Lineage (NCBI taxonomy): Eukaryota > Metazoa > Chordata > Actinopteri > Siluriformes > Siluridae > Kryptopterus > Kryptopterus vitreolus. The sequence continues at coordinate 8,220,467 of JACRUU010000027.1, read as the reverse complement.
ATGTATATGCGTATATGGCACATTGTGTGTATATGCGTATATGGCACATTGTGTGTATGATGAATATTGCACATTATGTGTATAGGTATATTGCATTGTGTGTATATTGCACATTGTGTGTATGATGAATATTGCACATTATGTGTAGGTGCGTATATGGCACATTGTGTGTATATGCGTATATGGCACATTGTGTGTATATGCGAATATGGCACATTGTGTGTATGGCGCATATTGCACATTGTGTGTATACCGCATATTGCACATTGTGTGTATACAGGTTGGTATGCTCCCAGGTTGGACGTTGTGTATACAGTGTTTGAAAGTATTGGACAGAGATGTTGGATGGTGTGCAATTTCCTCTCTGATCCTCCTGCAGGTTGCATATACTGCCTATAACACACTGCTGTGCATACTGTGCAACCCTAAAGTCTGGCTGTGTATAGTGTGTGTAGGGTATGGATATCTGGATGTATGGTGTAGAACTCACCCTTAAGTACTCCTCCAGGTTGTGTATGGTAACAGGAACATCTTTGCCTCCTTTCTTCAGCTCAATGTTCGGGAATCCTGGCAGTGTAAAGTCCAGCCCTAAATCCTCCACTGAACAGCCGTTCATATTTAAACTTTCCAGAGCCTGCTGTAGTGTCTCCCTCGTCTAAGACAGACGGGCAAAACATTTTAGAAACTATTTTTTGGGGGGGATATACATATATATTAAATGTTATAAGAGTTTATCTCAACTCATGAAGCATGAAAACTTGTGTATTTATAAATATACAGAAATGTGTGCATACGTAGGATTTGTCCTGTTCTAGTCTCTTCTTCTGCCGAATTATGTCCTCCAGATGCTGGATGGATTTGGCCACGCTGGGGTCGATGTTCACCAAGTCGTGAGAGCTTATCGATGACTCGTTTCTCAACATCCACTTGTAAAATGGCAGGCCCAGGGGCAGATCCAGCTACGTACACACCGAATTGTTCGTCTTGATTAGCATTAAATACAATACAAAATTGGATACAATACAAAAGAGAACCTTTAACATGAGACTGTTCGAGGTTTAGGCATCATTTTATTGACCGTGATTCTTATCGATTCCCAGTTTCCTGATGTTTAGATTACCTACACAAGGTCCTGACAGATTGGACATGTGAAAGGTCCTGACAGATAAGAGGTAGGTAAAATAAATAAATAAACAAATGAATAAATAAGATGCACCAAGGAATCGATAAAAAAAATGAAATTTTAATTTTATATTAAGTATCCGATTCTTAATCTGAAGTATCCGATGCTGATTTTCGATTCCCAATACTATTTTGTTCTAATGAAATTAAGGTACAAACTGCCATCCAGGTGGCAGATCTGACTGGTTAGCGATGGGTACAGCCTCAGTCTAAATGGCACTGGAAGCAGGTGCCATGGTCTGATTAGCTATCCTACAATCATAAAAGTCATTGTTTGATGACACAAACACATTTGTTGGTGCTTATAATCAGCTGGAATGAAAATTTATATTTTAATTGGAGACTATTTTACAGCTGCCACAGTGAACAACGTATATATATATATATATATATATATATATATATATATATATATATATATATATATATATATATATAGTATTATATATATATATATATATATATATATATATATATATATATATATATAAAATTTAAAGAATGAGAGAACCCCTACCAGTCTAAAGTCCATGATCGCTTTAGCCATGAGTTTGCCCAGGAAACGGAATTTCATCTTGATCTTGGCGACGTGGGCTGGCTTAGTGCTGCGCCCGAAAGGCACTGCAAACAGGCCTCTAGAGCTGAACATGTACTTGGTGGCTTCTTGGCTCCCTGTGGACGGAAAGTAACGCGGAGCAGATTACAATAATGGAACAGAGTTTGAAAATGAAGGTAGACTACAGAGAGAAAATGAGTCTAGTGACCTTTAGGGTTTGCAAGAGTGACCTCCTCGCCACGCCATAAACCAAGATCAGCTCTTTGCAGCTCTTGAGACACAAGGGCATAGAACTCCAAGGTTGGACCAAGACCCGTCCCCACCTGCGAGGGAAAAGAAGAGAAAGACACTGAGTAACGTTCGTCTGGCTCCAGTGTTATCAGAATAAACATTTTTCAATGCAGCTCTAATTTGTATATTATATATTGAAAATAAAAGCTCGTTCAGACTGATAACAATTGATTTCTTGTGCGGCCCGGTACCATGATGCACAGACCAGTACCGGTCCGAGGCCCTGGGTTTGTGGGGACCACTGATCTAGGATGAATTTTCATTTCTTCCCTGTAATTTTACTTATCTTTAAAATTGGGCCATCCATACAGACATGAAATATTTACACACCATCAATAATTGTGTGTTTTAGTGTATTGGACTATATCTTAGCAGCCATTAGGTTAAATGGTCCAGTTCTTATTCCCAAGCAGCAGTCAAACACATATGAGACATGTAATCTGATATCTTTGTTTCAAAATACGTCAATGAAATCTTCAAGCTCAAGAACTTTAATTATATTGATACTTGTACGCGTCAAATCACACAATATCCTAAAGACTTACTCGTTCTTCCATAAGTCTTTTCATAGGTAATGCAAACCATCTGCGCCAAAACAATTAGAGCTCTAGCCTTAAACAGCAATTCATGACCTCACCTCATTTTCATACTGAATCTCCAACATGGCTCTGGAACTGCCCAGATCCTGCATCACTGACTCCGCCTGCTTTAACAGCTCGTCTCTGTTTATCGTCCGCTACAAGCCGACAAAGGGAGAATCAGAATCAGTTTGTTGCACCTTCAAATTTTGCATTACAAGCAGCAGGAATGAAGCACACACACCTTCTTCCTGTCGAGGCGGGGCGCTACGCGGCTGTCCTGAGAATCCGACTGGTTGATTTCAGGGTTGGTGTCGAGTAAGCGCTGCATGGCGCGGTCACGGTCGAACGCCGTGACGTAGAACAACATCTGCCTCGTGTCGAACGGAAAAAAGAACGGACTGGGCAGAGATGCGAGCGCAAGGAGAGATAAAAGCAAAGCAGACGTTATAATGCATAATGATAAACGTGTAATGTGTATAATGGTAAGAATTAAATATTGAATAAATGTCGTTTTGTGTAATCTATACAAAATCATTATATATGAAGTGAATTTAGGCACTGAAAAATACTAATTACTCATTATTTCCCCCATTGTGTGTGCGTGTGTGTGTGTGTACCAAGTCTTGCCCAGCTCGGTGAGCCAGGGTGGAATATTTCCGGTCATGATCACAAGCGGATCCTGCAACTGTCGGTTTGCTTTTGCTGTCAGTTTACTGTTAATGAACTCACTAGTGGGAATGATCTCCTTACACACAGCATTCTGAAACACGAAAGCAAGATCAAATAAATAATCAAATAAAAATAAAAATGATGAGAAACCAAGCTTTCAAATGACTGCAGCTCCTTTACGAGCTCCAGACTCACCCTATGCTTAAAAAGAGACATTCGAATGATTCGCTGTTTTATGTGAAGGGTTTTATGTTATTACTGCCAAGTGCATTTCACAACACTATAACAGACTTGTAAGTAATAAAAAGTAATAAAATCTAAGTAATTAATCATTTTTAATTAGATTTCAGTGGCTCAAAACCTTTTGATATTTCATTTAAAATCATATACGGTAGCCATGTTTCTAACAAAAAGAAATTGTCAGAAAGGATTTCGCATATTCCATATAACAGTATCGATGATCGTTGTAGGTATGGATGGAAACTTTTTTTTTTAGTCCAGTTTTTATAGTAGTATATATATTATATATATATATATATATATATATATATATATATATATATATATATATATATATATATATATATATATATACACATATACACATATACATACACATACACACACATACATACACACACACACACCATATATATATATATATATATATATATATATATATATATATATATATATATATATATATATATATATATATATATATTTTATTTTTTTTTAACGTTTGTAATTGCTTTTTTTGATGGGCTTAACGTTATTGTTTATAAGAAACTTTGGATGCATTCGACTATGGTTGGGTGTCAATTTAATTTTATCGATTCCAACTCTTATGTTTAGTCATGTTGGTCGTGACACCTCTCTTGCAATTGGTTTAATACAATAATTACACTTAGCTTTGTCTTTTTGTTTTGTTTTGTTTTACGAAGTGTAGCCACACTTCTGAGCTCTTCCTGTGGTAAATCTTGTAAACTGATATTTAGATTACCATATAAGGTCCTGGCAGATTGGACATGTGGAAGTTCCTGGTAGTTTGCCATATAAAATAAATAAATAAATAAATAAAATCAATCCAGTAATCATTAAAAGGAATCGAAAGTATGCAATTCCAGAATCGGAATCGATTTTTGATTCCAGACCCTACATAACACCACTTTCCACTTGTGGAAGATCCATAAATTTAACACTGAGTTATGAAAAAACAGAGTAAATATATTAGGTGCATGTAAACGTTTGCTTTTTAATAGCAGAGCCCGGGCCCAAGAGTGGAGGCTGCGTATATGTATATACTCACATCATAGAGGTAGAACCAGTATCTGCTGATGGAGTGCAGAACCCTCAACAGCAAAATGACCTCCAGCGAGGGGTCATCAAACATAATGCCCGCTGGGGGTTCAGATATGAGGTACGACTCCAACGGGTTACTGACACTTGGACAAACACCATCTGCAAAGCACACACAAATTCATCCAAGAAATGTTTTATCAAATTTATAAAAAAAAATTAAATAAATCAACAATAATAAATTAGGGTTCCCAATCTAAGCCAAAAGTCAAATTCCCCGTCTTTCACTTAATAAAAAAGAGAATTTCCATGATCTATAGTGAACGGAAAAAAAAACAGGCTATTGTTGTGCTGAGAAGTGAGTAGACAAAACAAAAACAGATACAGACAGCACCCAGGCTTCGAATCATCCATTTTGTAGACAAGGCTCTTGAAATGTATATTTATTTGCCTTAGTTAACATTTACAGCTCGACTGATTTCCGGTTAATGAACTAGGAGGCAACACGATCCTAACCACAACAGTTGTATAAATGAAAACTAAAACTTAAAGTGACAAACAATAATCCCTGATAATCCATGACTTGAACCCACAGTATTACATTTGCATTTACGGTATTTAGCAGACGCCCTTATCCAGGGCGACATACAAGAATTCCTCTGTCTGGAATATAGACTTTGTAAATTCCATGCTATCCCAAGAAATTCTCTGAACCGTGGGAACCCTGAAAAAGGACACCTGGATAACCTAGAACTTGCAATATAGTACACAGTTATGATGGGGGACATCTTTATCTAGCATCACCCAAATGAGGCTTAAGTTTTGTTCCACATATAGCTTCAGGAAGCGATTCCCTGCCACCTCCTGTTCCCAGACCATACATATGGTTTTAAAGCACAAGACGCGTTTAATTGAAAGCAGAAAAGGTATTATGAGGTAAAAAAAGAAACATCTGACAATTACATTTGACTACGAACAGTGAGTGCATGAAGGAATGTAGATGAAAAAATGTCTGTACCGTGCCACAGCTCGTCCTGTTTCTTAGCGTTACGTGGCGAGGTTTTAGTCGGAGCTGTTTGAGCTCGACCCCGCTTACCTCCTACAGAGTCCTTACAGCCATCCTCATCCTCTCTGACCGGCTTATACCTGCACGCACACACACACACAAAGTCACCTTAATAGGCACCTAGAAGTCTATGAGCGAATGCCTGTCTATGAGCGAAAAGCTACAGCTAAATTTTAGCCAGACATCCCATATCAAAGTACACAATTTATAATATAAATAAAAAAAAAAAATAATAACAATAAGGGGCACGGTGGCTTAGTGGTTAGCACGTTCGCCTCACACCGCCAGGGTCCGGGTTCGATTCCCGTCTCTGCCATGTGTGTGTGGAGTTTGCATGTTCTCCCCGTGCCTCAGGGGGTTTTTCTCTGGGTTCTCCCGTTTCCTCCCGGTCCAAAAACATGCACGGTAGGTTGATTGGCACCTTGGAAAATTTTTCCTAGTGTATGAATGCGTGGCTGAATGTGAGTGTGTGCGCCCTGCGATGGGTTGGCATTCCACCCATGGTGTATCCTGCCTTAATGCCCATAGAGGCCCGAGATGGGCACAGGCTCCCCGTGACCCGAGGAAAGATCGGTTATAGCGGTAGAAGATGAATTAATTAATGAATAAATAACAATAATAGATAAGAGAAGACGATATCATATGCTTTGGAATGTGTACAAATCCAGTCTTCTTCTTATTATTATTATTACACAACAAGTAAGGCTAAACGGCTCATGTACACACCATATTGTATGCGTTTTGGTCCAGATGCCGGCGCGGCCGAGAGGGTTGGCCTCGTCGTCGGTGCTCTCTCGCTCCTCCTCCGGCTGCAGGCTGAACTGACGCACCGCCTGGTACACGGTCATGTTGTAGGGCAGGAGGTGATCAGCGATGTAGAACTGCAGCCGGTGGCGCACGCTTCCCGAATTCAGGAACTGGGCAGCCTGTGAGAAGGGTCAGAGGTAACACTACTTAGCGCAGGCTGTTTCTGTTTATTTTCCGTAATACGCCGCGAAAACTGTGCGCGCATGTCTACGGTCAATTTCCAGCCTACCAAAGGGGAGTCAGACTTCAGTATATACAGAATGCTCTAAACCATTGGTGGACAGACTGCGGCCCCTTTGTCAGATTGAAGCCTTTGAAGATTGGTTCAGAATTGTCCAATCAGATCATATTACAATTATGACTGCTTGTCCTGTAATTGCCTGACGTTCCACCAGGTGGCGCATTAGGCGCGGTGATACACTGAGTATTACACTGATGGCCCTTTTAAAAGTCAATGTGACCCCTGAGCCAAAAAGTGTGCCCACCCTTGGTCTAAACATTTATGACGACACGCTTGTTATTGTTATAATATTGTGAGTATACCGAAGTTTACGAAAATGATAAATGAACCCGTACAAGCGACTCGTCAATTTCGTCGTCTGATCCGTCATCGTCGCTGTCTTCATCCTCTTCTCTGATACGACCATATCCTGATGAGAGGAAAAAAAAAAAACACTGTTGTAGTACACAGGAAAGCAAGTCACATGTTCAACTAAACACCAGAAGTGTCAAGTAACAGAGTGTAAATACTTTTTACTTTACTTAAGTAGAAATTTGGAGTTTCTATACGTTACTGGAGAAATTCGTTTTACTTCTTTTCCTTACAATTTTACTTCTTACATTTTAAAAAGGGGCACGGTGGCTTAGTGGTTTGCACGTTCGCATAACACCGCCAGGGTCGGGGTTTGATTCCCGTCTAGGCCATGTGTGTGCGGAGTTTGCATGTTCTCCCCGTACCTCAGAGGGTTTTTCTCCGGGTTCTCCGGTTTCCTCCCGGTCCAAAAACATGCACGGCAGGTTGATTGGCACCTTGGAAAATTGTCCCTAGTGTATGAATGCGTGTCTGAATGTGAGTGTGTGTGCCCACAGGGTGTATCCTGCCTTAATGCCCATAGACGCCTGAGATAGGCACAGGCTACCCGTGACCCGAGGGAAGATCGGATATAGCGGTAGAAGATGAATGAATGAACATTTAAAAAAAACAGCTCCATCCGGATAGAGTGAATGTGACTGTGGTTGGATGAGATATAAACATATACCATTCGCTACTGGTTTGACACTCTACTGGTTTGTATGCGATCCATCGCACCTGCACACGACACAAATCACGTCACACTCCAGCAAGGACATAACCAGTGTTGGGGGTCGTTACTCAAAAAAAATAGATTATTTCTTAAAAGTGATTATTTCTCCACTACTGGCTCAAACGAGTGCTATCTCTTCGTTCTCCGCAAATGCGCTACAGTAGGGAATTCGGTAGAGAGACGTTTGAATAAATTAGCGATTGCGATCGGCGCCACCAAAACCTTTGTCCTGAATGACATTTTATCCATTTACATTCCTTTTTTATTTTAAGTAGTTGTGAATTTGACTCAAGGTGATACTTCTACAGACGCCTTTTTAAACCCCAGTATCTGTACTTCTACCGGAGGAATAAACGGGAATATTTTGGACACACACCTCTCACAACCAGGTATCTCTCGATGGCCTGTACTAGTGCAAGAGGGTCGATTTTGACAGGTCCCCCCTTCCACTGCTTGACATTGGTGCAGTCTGGGTGTCTCTGCAGCTGGCACTTCAGCTGGTGTGTATTGAAGAATTTCAGTGCTTGAGAACCTCTGGAAAAAAAACACACACATGCAACCGGTATTAAACACCCTCCGGTGTCTTAACAGCTGGATTAAACACAAACGGACATGAGTACATCATATCATATAATATAATATAATATATAAGAAAACAAAAATGTAATAATCGAGAGCTTCAATGCGTTTGAAGCTGGAAGTTTCCGGAAAAGCTTTCAGTCTACTGTGAATAGTGACGAAGAGGGGAGAGAAGAAAGGAGGGGGGGGGGGTAGTTGCTGTTCGAGCTAGTGTCCATAATATTCATGGACACCAGACCAAAACAGTACCAAAGCAGGTACAATGTTCGTACCTGCTGCCGTTGCCGTTCCCGCTGGGGAAGTCATGCACTTTAACAGGAAACTGCTCCATCTGACTCAGGCAACTGTTCATTTTGTGCACAAGTGACAACAGTGGCCCGTTCTCTGTCGGCTCCAACCGGCACAGTGGCTCCTGCCCTGGAACCTGCACACACACATACATTTTTTTTTAAACAGGCGCACAATATAAACATTCCTTCCATATGAACAAGCACACTGTACACATCTAAAATGTAGTAGTTTATGATCATTCAAAACCTGTCACAATTCTGCCCCTGACCTCTAGCTCAACATGCATTTCCGCTAAGCTACTCACTGGATGGATGGATAGATGGTATAAAAAGTGATGGATGTGAAATTCCCGGATGATGAAATTTTCCCCATATTTTTCCCCTTTGATTTAATTCAAAAAGCCCTGTATCTACATAACTAACATTTTCCCCTCTGTATTAAACCTTATCCAACTACAGAAAGGAGAATCCGTTTTGAACTGAGCGGTTTCGGGTAAAACGACGTCTAAAATGTACTTTCCAAAAGCGATAAAGACGTCTGAAACGATCTACTGGTCAATGGCATAGTTTTACCAAAAAAAAGAAAAAGAATCAGTGGGTGGAACGCCGGACGAGGTCATGAGGCACTGTAGACACCAGGTGGTGCTGTTACTCACAGGACTGCCGTAGAAAACGTGCAAGAATCTTTTGATCCTCTCGTCCCTGCTGACAATGTCGCGCTCGCTGCTGGAGGTTAAATAGAGCAGCAGCTGCTTCACCAGGCCGCTGTGCTGAATCTCGAACGAGGACACGTCCGACTCGGACACGATGCTGCAGATCTCCACTAAACACTCCACGCCGCCGTCCACCTGAAAACATGCAAACATGATAATCCGGATGACTGATAAACGACGGCCGGGACCGTAGGGATATTTTAACCTTAAGAAAATGAGCTACCGCGGTATATTTGATGCCCTTGATACGCTACCTGGTTTGCAAATTGCTTTGAACTGGGTGGATCTCAGACAGATGCGCTGGTGATGCTCTGCCACGTTATTACTAAACCCGTCTTGCTGTCCGTTCTTGGGATAAAACACGTTTGTTTGTTTTTTTGTTTTGATAGCACGTAAAAACCATCTACCAGCTAATGCTCTTATAAGAGTGCTTTGATTTCTCAGTTTATATCATTGGCTATTCAAAATTCCATATTCCTAATATTTCTACATCAGACACAGTGGTTTAAGGCTGATTTTCACTTATGCCTAAAGGATATGGCTTAGGGTAGGGTACAATACGACGTATCCTCGACGCAGAAGTATAAACCAGCACACCTCTCTGAAAAAGTAACTACGCGTCATAGCAACGCAGAGGTCTGTGAATGGCCGGCTTGGCGGCGTATTTCCGGTGTATTCCTCCATACCGCCGTTTTTAAAGTCCAATGTGAACAACACGCATGGACATGGACCATTATCGAAGAACTGAGAAAATAGAGCAACCTCTAAAAGACTCCATCATTCTCATCATTCCAGTCCAGGCCAAGAAAGTCAATCACAGCACCGCCGCCAACTAGTGTTTGGGAATAGTCACTGCAGGGCGACGCAGAATAGTAAACTCCAGACGGAGTCAGCCACGTGCATAGGATACAGCATCCCATTGGCGCACAAGTTAAAAACCAGCCTTAACGCGCTGGGCTACTGTTTGGAAGGTCGAGGGTTTGAGCCCTGCTATCACAAAAGTGCTTAATCAATCTATATATGACTGCCCTAAAACATAAACCTGCCCACTTGAAATCTTATTTATGATGTCATTTCAACTCCTTTGTACTTTGTAGCAGTATCTGTGTGTGTGTGTGTGTGTGTACCTGCAGGCTGAGCTGCTCTGTAGCGGTACACAGTCTCTGCAGGACGTTCAGTGCCGGGTTGCTTCCGTCCACGTTCTCGGAATTGAAGTATCTTTCCACAAACTTACTGGCCTGCTCCTTTATCCACGCCTTAATCTTGTCCCTAGTGGGAAGGGAGGGGGGGTGACAAATTGTAACAAATTGCCTGATGTAAAGCCATCACAAACCCATATAGAGTGCATAATAGTAGATACAGAGCTAAAGCTAAATAAACAGCAAGCGCATTTTATTTATAGGCCTTTGTATGTATGTGTGTGTGTGTGTGTGTATATATATATATATATATATATATATATATATATATATATATATATACACACATACATACACACACACACACACACACACACACACACACACACACACACACACACACATACACACACACACACCCACATACACACATATATTACATATACCAATCTACCTAAACCCCAGGATTATTTCAAATAAAGTAGTGTTTACTGACCTGTTGTTAGAAACGGAGTCTTTGTTTGCAGTGCGTGCGAGGCCGCTGACCCCAGCCGTGCGAGAAGGCTCGGAGTTAGTGCTATTGTTCTGAGCACCGAGTTTCCCCCAGGTTTTGGGGTTAAGACTTGCCAGGAAGGAAGATTTAGGAGATGCGGTGGTCGTAGGACTCTTAGCTAGAAAGGGGAAGAAAGATTATAATTACACACATCATGCCAACTAAGACTACACAGACCTTTGAGATGGAATATATTAGTTTCAATGGAAAGTATGTCTGAACAAAGCAATCATTAATAATTGTGAGGTGGGAACTCAGTGGTTCAGGTCACAGGTTCAAATCCCAGCACCACCACCAAGCTGCCACTAGTAGGTCCTTGAGCAAGGCCTCTAACCTGCAATTGCTCAATTGTAAGTTGCTCTGGATAAGAGCGTCTGGCAAACGCCATAAATGTAAATAAACATTATTAGAAAAAGCACAACACAGCAGATATCATTGGTACGTAAATAGGACGTGTTTGCGTCGCACCCTGATTGTCCACTTTGTCATCGTCCCTGGGCGGAGAGTATTTGGGACGCCGCGGTACTCTGCGAGGAAGGCGCTTCCTCTTCAGAACGTCACTGAGACGACTGCGAAAAACACACACTGTTATCTCTCAAGCTGAGACCAATATTTTTATTCTTTTAACTACTTCTGTTTGATTTCTCTAGGAAAAAACAAAACAAACAAAAAAAAACAATAATAAACAGTAATAAAAACAGTTATGTGCGTACCCCTGTGGGCTGAGATCCAGCGAGTCCTCCATGTTGTTATGGAAACTCGGGGATCCCAAATCTGGAGTGACGCTGGAGGCAGCGGGTGTGGTTGCCGTGGTGATCGTGGTGGTCGAGGCGGTGATGCCGCTCGTGCACGCCTTGGGCGGACTGGGGAGGAACGACTCGCTCTCGGCCAAGTTCTTTACCTGGTGCATCACACCTGCACACGCAAACATAGTACATGTAGAGTTTCTGCACGTTTAAGGGACTTTTCCTTTTAGCATGAACAGGAGGATTTTTATTAATTAGTTTTGTTTTTAATGAGCACTGTTTTAGTAATATAGATGTTATTGTCTTATATGTGGATAAATGCATCTTGTGCATAGTAGTAATTTAATAAGTCTATTGTGAATACATTGAAATATTTTACTACATTTCCCCTACATAGATTGGTTGCGCACATTTCCGAAAAAAATCTGATCTGAGGGGGGTGTGTGTGTGTGTGTGTGTGTGTGTGTATATATATATATATATATATATATATATATATATATATATATATATATATATATATATATATATATATATATATATATATATATAAAATATATCACATATATACATACATACATACATACATACATTCAAGCAACTTTTCCGGAGACGGGAATACCACATCGCTATATACTGTGTAAGATTAATTACATATACAAATGAGCGAGAATAATGATGAGTTTAATTAAACAAGTAGTTCCTCATGACTTACTCTACACGGACACTGCGGAGGGACTTTCTGAACGCACTGTATTTGTATTATGAGACACCAACTTGTCCATTTTAAGAGACCTCTCTTGTTTTATCCCTCTGATTTAGTACTGGTCTTTTTAAATCCGATGAATAAAATACTATAAGAACAGCTACATGAGCATCTTTACCTTCTCTCCTGAAGTACACACTGAACACATCAGGGAGCTTCTGCATGAGGATCTCGGCCATCTGCAGAGAGCCGACTACAATCTTCAGGTCCTGACTGGACAGCATGGAGGCTATGTGACTGTGGACGCACAAAAACACACATACAAATACATAAGTGCACAGTAACACTGTGACAAAATATTAAAAACAAATAAATAAACAAATCCAATAAATATAAAATGAAGTGTGAATAATGATCTCCAGGTATGTGCAACACCGGCTATTAAAAGTTGATTCTGTATTACGACACACTTTTAAAACATAAAAACATCATGATATTTACCTCTGCTGAAAAGCTTATCAAGCATAGCTTTATTTATTTATTGTTAAACACTGGGCCTCAGTTATCCTTGAAGTTGTGTACAAACATTTTGCCCACACGGATTAGCTCTGACACCCCCCGCCCGTATTGCACGTGTCACAGAGACTGACCTGGAGACGGCGTGGTTGCGCAGCACATCCTTGAGCAGCTCGGAGTCGGAGAAATAAATGATGCGAAGGATGGCTCTGAGGCACTTGTGTCTAACGGCAGGGCCGGCTGAGGAGCTGTACACCTCGTACAGCACGCCGAACAGGGTCTTGATAAAGCACCGGGCTAGCTCCGCCTCCTCCCGCATCAGCTCCGCGCGCGCATCTTCGCCGCGCACTTCCACGTGGCCTGCGATCGAAGAGAGGAGAATTATAATAAGGCCTGTTATGGAAAAAGGGTGTATTCTGTTTCAGGGGATGATCTACGATAAAGCTTAACCGTCAATAAAAACAGTAAGCAAGGTTGCAGAGCCCCCTCCTGGCTTTCAGGCAAATTGCTACAAAAACAAACATGACCTTCAAAAGCTAAAAGAAGTAAGAAATTGCGATAGGATTAGAAGAACGGCCGCTTTGTGTTCCGGTGCAAATGTGAGACAGGGTACCAGTGTTGGGGTTGATCAAAGGGTTGGGTTTCCTCTGGATTCCCCGAGCTGTTCCTGTGTCCTCGTTGATCTGCTGCATAGAATTAAAGTCGATGGTGTAAACTCTGCCGAGTGTTGAGAGGCTGATCTCATCCTCACCATTCTGATGGGCCGTCTGACGCGCACACACACACAAAGAAAACAATGTGCTCCTGTTAGCAACTGTATTCAAAGCAGTAAGGATATGATGTCAAACAAGTCTCAGCAATTCAAACAAGGCCATGAGGTGTGTGTGCGCGTCCAAGGCAAGAGGTTTTATTGTCATTACAACTATATATAGTTGACGCAGTACACAGTGAAATGAGACAACGTTTCTCCAGAACGCTGGTGCTCCATAAAACAACATATAACACAATATAGAGCTACAAACAAAAGACTGAGGACTAGACTATGTTGTCCTAGCCACATAAAGTGCATCGTGTGCAAATACTTCATAATCTTAACCTACAATAGTTTATTAACAGCACTGTAGTGTGTATATATCGTGTGGATTTAGGAATTTGTTATCGGGGGGGGGGGATGACAAGAAGAATGCTTGTAAAACTACTTATCCAGATACAACCCTGTCATTAACAGTGTGCCAGGAATCAGCCTACAGGAAGCAATCATGTGTCATGGCAAATATGTTGGTTTATAAATAAATAAATTACAACAGGTTACGCTCAGTCGTTTTTGTAGGTATACTGAACCCGTGCGCATGTCGCGTCTTGTGCCATGTTATTATGAGATATATATAATATTGTGTTTGTGGAGTGTAGAGTAGCAGCTTGTAAAAACACAATTCACAGTAAGAGGCAGCAGGTTTTTTTTTAACTATACACTGTTCTGGGAAGTTTGTATTAAAGGCAACGGAAGTTTATCTTATGAATGGATGGCAAACAGAATAAGGGTTAAGTGTTTCAATATCTTGTTACACACGAGAGGGGAGGAAAAGGGGGGGAAGGAAATACATTAAAAATAAAGAAATAATTTCTTTATTATATGTAGGGTTGGGGAATTGAAATTCGACTCTGATTCTTGAATCGGATACTTGTTATAAAATGAAAATTTCAATTCCTTTTATAGACTCTTTTTTTGTTTGTTTTTTTGCCAGGACCTTATGTGCTAATCTAAACAATAGTTTACAAGAGGGGGACCGCGGGAAGCGCTCAAAAGTGTGGCTACAAAGCTAAGTGTATTGTAATAAACTAATATGTTGCAAGCGAGCACCTGCGGTCGGTTCACCGAAGCGAAACTGGGACTCGACAGGCGGAATCACTAAATCACTAAAATGACTAAAATTAAAAATCATACTCAACCTTATTCATATCTGATCAAAAATGCCTTATGTTCATTAACGTAACACTACAACAACTGGATCAAAAAGTGTGATATTCACTGTGTGAGAAGCAAGATACTTGCTATACTTAGGCAGACATACACTATATATTGACAAGTTTATATATTGACATCAGTCATGTGAATTAATCCCCCAAAGCGCTGCTACAACTTTATAGGCACGCCATAAAAGATGTCCATGGAGAATGTGGAGGCACTGAATTTTCCCATTCCCTTGAACCTGGAGATCTGGAATGGCAATGAATAAAACACTACACCTCAATGAAGTGTTTGAGCAGGAAAAACTAGAGTGCCCCCTACAGGGCTCTGATCTCAAACCCTCTAAACACAAAGCAAACTGGAGAACTGATAGCACCTCGGGCTTTCTCACTCGGCATCCGTGCCCGACTACGTAATGATCTTGTTGCTGAATGTGAGCAAAGAATGTACATTTTATATATATATATATATATATAAAAACATACATCCACACACCGAGCACGACACACCATTACCTCGATAATACGACTGTCTATGCGGTTGTAAGGATGCCACAGGCCTCTATCGTCCCTCCACTGCCACACTGCTGCTTCGGTAGTGTGCGCGCTGCCCTTCTTCAACATGGCATCCACAGCAAAAATGCCCTCTCTGGGGAGGCATGGCATCAGCTCACTAAAAACACACAAAATGTTAGAGGATAATCCATTAGCTGTTAGCAAACACACACAAA
The DNA here is from genome assembly GCA_030449085.1 of Kryptopterus vitreolus. NCBI lineage: Eukaryota > Metazoa > Chordata > Actinopteri > Siluriformes > Siluridae > Kryptopterus > Kryptopterus vitreolus. Next base: position 8,204,771 of record JACRUU010000027.1, on the reverse strand, counting down.
AATACACACATTCAGAGTTGATTGTATATTCTACGCACAAAATGTAAACATGTAAATTCTATGTAAACATCATTTTTATACAGTTATAGGACGCCCTGGAAACCATAATGCGAGGATAAAAATGAATCATTGGATGCAAGATATTTTCCAGTCACTAGGAGACCAGAACCCGATCATGCCCCTGGACCCGGTTAGGGATGAAAGGACTCAACTGAACCCAACCCTCAAAACTGATGGCACCCAAGCCCTCCTTACCGTTCATGACTTTACCAACACCCTTGTGGTTGAATGAGCACAAATCTCAACAACCACACTCAAATATAAAACATCTTCCCAGACAAGGGGGTGCTTTTTTTTTTTTTTTAAAGAAAAAAAAAAGTGCCGTGGTCTGTTCAAATATTAAATCTTACGGATCTTATAGTCAAAATTGCTGGTAATTCAGTTTGATCTGTATATTGCTTTAAAAACATTAATAAATAAATGGACCTTGTCCAAAACCAGCAACCTATATCGGACTGAAAAGTTTAAGTGCTCATTAAAGATGCTGCTAATGCAAAAAAACAAACAAACATGTGACTTACAAAAAATAAAAACATTGGTTTCTTTTTTATCAAGTCAAATCAAATAAGGATGATGGGAACGAAAACGCAAACCTGCTCTGTGTTCCATTTGTTTTGCATTATGTCTAAACCCTGAGATTTTAAAAGGGAAAACCCATTTTTTATTAAATCATTATGCTCTTTTACCAAGCAGAATAAGCCAAGATGGTTTAGAACTATTATTCACGTTTTTGTTATTATTAAAAACAATGAAGACTATGGTTTCAGAACTCTAGGTCACAAACATAACATACGTTGCATATTAATAAACCAGTACCAGATAAGGGAGGTGAGCTCATATAGCTCCTGGGGGCTTCTGGGAACGAGGTCGATTTGCTCCTGGCAGCTTCCATTGGACGCTCCGCAAAGAAGGAAACGCAGTGTCTCTGCAATATCTTCAAACACACACACACACACACATTGGACATTAGTCCAATCATCAGCTCTATAGCTAAATTATTATGATATATTTTGTGTAGTGGGTGAAAATGACCTACTCTGCTTCATCAGCTGCACAGCGAGGTTGGGGCAGTTGGAGCACATGAGCGAGAACATGCGCACCACCATGATAAACATGCCTGAACTCAGCACTGGCGGCGTCACCACCAGGAGCTGCTGGATGTTCGTTAGCAAGTCGCGTGATGCCACCTGTTGCAATAAATTCTACGGCAGCACGGTGAGGGGAAAAAAAGTGTTATAAGACGTGTTATAGTGGAGCATTATGTAGTGTCTAATGGTTATGCACTTGAACCGTAAAACGAACGCTCACCTCTTCGTGCTGAAAATTGTCTACCAGCCGGGCGAAACAGAGGCACGTGCTCTCCACCGATTTTTTATCCTAAGGGGGGAAAAAAACGGAATAAAATGGAAGTTTGGTTTTCACTGACGTGCTTGTGTAATTTCAGCAATAAAAAAGGAAATTAAAATCACACATTCATGTTTTTTTTTTGCTTTATTTTCCTCTCTTAAAGAACTTTTTAGCCGATTAATTGAGAAGATAATCATTAAAAGATTCGACGACTAAAATAATCAAAAGCAGCTTTCATTCAACAAACATGCAAAGAAAAGTAGCATTCGTTTTTATTTGAACTAATGTAGCCACAAGCAAGTGGCTTTATACTTTATATTGCATAAACATTTTTGTTTATTTATTTATTTATTTTTCACCTGATGTGTGAGTCTCTGAGTGAGTAGAGGCAACGAGTCGGCTACAAAGTGAAACTCGTCGGGTGTGATGCTCTGGCAGCAGTTAGCTGCGATGGCCAGTGCGTTCCTTTGAGCGTTAATACTGAAAAACTCCAGATACAGCAAACAGTCCGCCAAGCCGCCCTGCAGAGAGACAGACAGCGTCAACATTGCGATGTCGTGAGTTCATGAAACTTTTGCCACTAAAACTTATTCCCGTATTGGAAACGTGCAGTAATTGGAAATGACCATGTGTTCATCAGCACTGCAAATCAATCTTATAATCAGAGTTACATGTATTGACTGGAAACATTTAGTGTGATGGCACCTTAAGCAAACAGCACTGAGAGCTACACTGAGCAGGCACTAACTTTATGACCACCTGCCTAATATAGTGCTGGTCCCCTTTTTGCTGTCAAAACAGTCCTGATATTAACAGAATTAACATCTTCAGCAATTTAAGCTACAGAATCCCGGCAGGTGGGAGCTCACATACATACATACGTACATGTGTGTGTGTGTCAGAATCATGTTTATTGGCCCTGTGTGCTTGCACACACACAAGGAATTTGTTTCCAGGTTTCGGCTGACTCTCAAAACTACAGACAAGTATTACACTATACATTTAACTTACAGACAGGACTACACAATACAATACAGACTATACAAGACAACACAGACAATAGAAGACAACATGGCAACACGGATTTATACCCGACAAAATATTTAAGCTGTATATTGTCTTGTACAGTCTATGACAATATATATACAGAGTATATGGCAGAGCAGTAATGTACATAACGTGTGAGAGTGCATGGTAGTGCAAATAGCGGTATTGTGCATCATACATGTTCAGTTATTCATGATGTCTGTCTGTCCATCCATATATATATATACAGACGTGGACAAAATTGTTGGTACCCTTTGGTCAATGAAAGAAAAAGTCACAATGGTCACAGAAATAACTTTAATCTGACAAAATTAATAATAAATAAAAATTCTATAAATGTTAACCAATGAAAGTCAAACATTGTTTTTCAACCATGCTTCAACAGAATTATGTAAAAAAATAAACTCATGAAACAGGCATGGACAAAAATGATGGTACCCCTAACTTAATATTTTGTTGCGCAACCTTTTGAGGCAATCACTGCAATCAAACGCTTCCTGTAACTGTCAATGAGACATCTGCACCTCTCAGCAGGTATTTTGGCCCACTCCTCATGAGCAAACTGCTCCAGTTGTGTCCGGTTTGAAGGGTGCCTTTTCCAGACTGCATGTTTCAGCTCCTTCCAAAGATGCTCAATAGGATTGAGGTCAGGGCTCATAATCGGCCACTTTAGAATAGTCCAATTTTTTCCTCTTAGCCATTCTTGGGTGTTTTTAGCTGTGTGTTTTGGGTCATTGTCCTGTTGCAAGACCCATGACCTGCGACTGAGACCAAGCTTTCTGACACTGGCTAGTACATTTCTCTCTAGAATTCCTTGATAGTCTTGAGATTTCATTGTACCCTGCACAGATTCAAGACACCCTGTGCCAGACGCAGCAAAGCAGCCCCAGAACATAACAGAGCCTCCTCCATGTTTCACAGTAGGGACAGTGTTCTTTTCTTGATATGCTTCATTTTTTCGTCTGTGAACATACAGCTGATGTGCCTTGGCAAAAACTTCGATTTTTGTCTCATCTGTCCACAGGACATTCTCCCAGAAGCTTTGTGGCTTGTCAACATGTAGTTTGGCATATTCCAGTCTTGCTTTTTTATGATTCGTTTTCAACAATGGTGTCCTCCTTGGTCGTCTCCCATGTAGTCCACTTTGGCTCAAACAACGACGGATGGTGCGATCTGACACTGATGTTCCTTGAGCATGAAGTTCACCTTGAATCTCTTTAGAAGTCTTTCTAGGCTCTTTTGTTACCATTCGGATTATCCGTCTCTTAGATTTGTCATCAATTTTCCTCCTGCGGCCACGTCCAGGGAGGTTGGCTACAGTCCCATGGATCTTAAACTTCTGAATAATATGTGCAACTGTACTCACAGGAACATCTAGTTGCTTGGAGATGGTCTTATAGCCTTTACCTTTAACATGCTTGTCTATAATTTTCTTTCTGATCTCTTGAGACAGCTCTTTCCTTTGCTTCCTCTGGTCCATGTCGAGTGTGGTACACACCATATCACCAAACAACACAGTGATTACCTGGAGCCATATATATAGGCCCAATGGCTGATTACAAGGTTGTAGACACCTGTGATGCTAATTAGTGGACACACCTTCAATTAACATGTCCCTTTGGTCACATTATTTTCTGTGTTTTCTAGGGGTACCATCATTTTTGTCCATGCCTGTTTCATGAGTTTATTTTTTTACATAATTCTGTTGAAGCATGGTTGAAAAACAATGTCTGACTTTCATTGGTTAACATTTATAGAATTTTTATTTATTATTACTTTTGTCAGATTAAAGTTATTTCTGTGACCATTGTGACTTTTTCTTTCATTGACCAAAGGGTACCAACAATTTTGTCCACGTCTGTGTATATATATATATATATATATATATATATATATATATATATATATATATATATATATATATATATATATATATGTCTCTCTCTCTATCTCTCTCTCCATCTCTCTGCCTCTCTCTATATCTATCTGCCTCTCTCTCTCTGTCTCTATATATTACACATAGACACACACACACACACACACACACATACAGCACATCGCATTAAAGGACAAAATTTTACACCACCAACAATCCAGTAATGGTCAGTAACGGCCACAGTAACGGTTGACGCAGTGTGTGGTGTGGGGTGTGTACTCACAGCCTGCAGGATAGCCTTGCTGTGTCTCCTTGAGAGCATCTCCAGTGCCGTAAGAGCCTGTTCGGCCACATCGATAAACTGGATCACTTGAAGCTACAAAAATACAATTAAAAAAAGGAATTAAAAAACACATTAATCAAACATCTTGTTTCAGCCTAATGCCTACTGTAGATATTGATACCTCGTTGCATTCAAATACATTCAACCAATTTCTGTCCATTTTGAAGAACAGCATACCGGCGATGCTCTTTGTCTACATTTCCCGCAATGTAAATTACATACTGGTAAGTAGCATGCAACCGGAATCATTTCACACACTCGTTCTGGTGCGACTGCACAAATGACTTCTTGCGGTTTCTAAACGCCTGGTAATAAAAAGGCCAGTTATCAATCACCGTGGCTGAAAACTACTTCGCCACTATTCCCTACAGGGCTGTAGTGGTTTAAGACAAACGGTGTGGCGAGACCAGAAAGCACACACTCGCAGAATAGATCAAATCAAATGCTCACCTTTTCCAGGAAGACAGGAATGGCATCTACAACTACAGCCGAAGAGCGCGGCAGAGCCTCCATCATGTAGGTTAAAGCACGAGAAGCATGATTCATCTGAAATAAACATTTGTTGTTGGTGTTGTTTTTAAACAAGTTCAATTTAAATGTAAACACTGAGACATAAAATGAATATGTTGCAGAGACAGTTTAAGTATTAAATTTGCATCACAATATTATGGTTCTATAGTTGAAATGCACATAGCTGAGATATAACTAGAGTACATTAAGTAAATATAACAAAGATATACATACACACACACATCCATATCCATCCATCCATCTATCTATATATACAAACACACTATATATATATATATATATATATATATATATATATATATATATATATATATATATATATATCTATATATATATATAGATATATATATATATATATATAGATATATATATATATACACACACACACGCATACATTTACATATATATCATATAGATATACATATACACACACACAATGACACTAAATACTAATCCTTAACAAACAAAGAATAAAATAAATGCTCCTATACTTACAATATCAAAGTTATGCTCCATCTGTAACAGTGTGATCTGTGGGGACAAATAAAAACAAAACCTTTTTGAATTAGTGTTCCTCTAATGGATTCTACTGCATTTAAAAAAGAGTCACAATCAACTACTAGTTTTACCAAAGCTGAAGCAATCCAGCTCTAAACGTTTATAGGGGAAAAAATATCAATGAAGTGAATTACATCCCATCCCAAAAGCTTTTTATTTTAGGTTTAAATCAAAAGCATTCGTAGATATTTTCCCCACACATGTAACTGCAAAATATCAGTGCCCTAAGATACAAATGGGACCATAATCCAACCACAGATCAGAAGGAACACGAATGTTAATAATAAATAAAAATGTTTAATAATAATAAAACACAAATATAATAATTACATTTGTGCCAAAAGTACTGACTTAATAGAATAAATAAATAAATACTAAGAAACTAAAAAAACAAATGAACTATGTGGCAAAATGTAACATGGTACACGAATATACAAAAAAAAAAATACATTTTGGACATTGAAAACTATCCTGTGTTGAACGAGGCTAAACCACTCCTTTATTCCCATTGGCTACTGCTGAAATTCCCAAATGTTAGTAAAAAAAAAAAAAAAAAAAAAAAAAAAAAAAAAAAAAAAAAATGTTCATGAAAAATGTGACAAGAAATTTCATGTTTTGGGATTCTGAACCGAGGCACGAAACAAACCGTCAATTTTGTGCACCCTGTTTGAAAACCAAACAAAGAATGCTGTTTATTTTTTGTAAACACATGCCACGGAATTCCACTGTTTTCAGAGTGGGGTTATTCCGTAGTAAATGCTTTTACAAAATTCCGCTTTGGCACAAATTAAATGCAAGTTTTTCTTGCACTTAAGCAAAAAGTCGAAAAAGATATACTGACCAAAGCAGGTACAACAGTCTTCACAGGAAATCCTCCAAGCGTCTCCTCGTTCCCCATCACCAACAGCTGGCACATCTCTATGGCTGCCTGCAGCTGCTGAGACTCGTCCCCTGTTGCCTGGAGACCCTGCAGCAGCTGCTGAGCCTTCGAACCTGCAGCACATGATCATCAATTGCATCATAGTTTTTATTATAATATGCAAAAAATAAAAATTGTGTGTGTGTGTCTCTCTGTATATATTATATATATATATATATATATATATATATATATAATATATATATATATATAAGGATATATATAGTGTGTGTGTGTGTGGTGTGTGTGAATATATATATATATATATATATATATATATAATAATATATAGATAGATATACAGACATACATGACACACACACACACACACACACACACACACACACACACACACACACACACACACTATATCTATCTCCATACACACTATATCTACACACACCCACTAGATCCGTCTACCTATCTATCTATACACACTATATCTATATCTATATCTATATATAGAGATATATATATATATATATATATATATATATCTATATCTATATATATATATAGCTATATATATATAATATATATATATATATAATATATATCTATATAGCCTTTTTTATCTTACTCAGGGTTTTTACAAGGAAAACACTATATCTAGTCTGAATCTATATTTAGTCTTTAAAGAGATACTTTCTACTATTTGTAAACAACAGAAGGTCGCTTACTTGCTCCAGTGCCAATGGTGCGATGGAACAGCTGAGACATACGGGGTCCGAAAAGATGTGGGGGCAGACCACGTGCCTCCAGCAGAGCTGGACACAACAAAACACATTTCACAAAAATTAAACAAACTCCAGCATTCCGATTCCAAACGGTTAACCAACCACAGACGCATAGTCGTGTTGGTCGAGACGCCTTGCTTACAACATAGTAGTTTATTACAATAATTACATGTGACATTGTTTTCGGTTTTTCCCGACGAAGCACTTCCCGAGCATAGTCCATCTTGTAGAACTGATGTTCAGATTACTGCATAAGGTCCTGGCAGATCGGCAGGTTAAAATAAATAAATAAATGCACGCTATCAATAAGAGGAATTGAAAGTTTAATTTTATCACAAGTATCCGATTCCAGAATTTATTCCCAACCCTATAATAGAGTTTATAGTGTAAATAACACTAAACAGACCTAGTGTCTATATAGAGTTTATAGTGTAAATTAACACTAAACAGACCTACCTAGTCTTCCAAACCTAGTGTCTTCCCACCTCATTTCTCTACCGTATACAAAACCTAACTTTGAAAGGAGAGGAGTTTTCAGGGTGAAATGCTGGGATGCAGAAAGGGTTTTAAAACCCGGACGTTACCTTGCAATCGGCCCATTTCAGAGTCGTCCGATTCGCTCTCTCCGGATGTGGTCATTCCGACGGCGCCAGCTACTGAACTAGAGGCTGCAGGGATGAATAGAAAGAACAAAAATACAGAGAGGTAAGTCGACTGAAGATCTCGGGCATACGTGATGTATACCAATTTATCCATCCTAAATAGTATATTATACTATTCTATTATTAGTTACTTAAATCACAGTATAATGGGCTACTATTGCTGGTCAATTTTAAAAGCGGTGCAGAGCAATTATTAGCCACAATTTGTATTTATTAATTAATTTTCACTCATTCATTCATTCATCTTCTATGCGATCTTCCCTCGGGTCACGGGGAGCCTGTGCTTATCTCAGGCGTCTATGGGCATTAAGGCAGGATACACCCTGGATGGAATGCTAACCCATCGCAGGGCGCACACAGACACACACGCACACACACACACACACACACACACACACCAATTTTCCAAGGTGCCAATCAAACTACCGTACATGTTTTCGGACCGGGGGAAACCGGAGAACCCGGAGGAAACCCCCGAAGCACGGGGAGAACATGCAAACTCCACACACACATGGCCGAGACGGGAATCGAACCCCGACCCTGGTGGTGTGAGGCGAACGTGCTAACCACCAAGCCACCGTGGCCCTTATTAATTAATTAATTTTATTTTTTACCAAGATACACTAGATGTGTTGTTGAGTCTAGAGGGGCGTAAATGAAATGTAACAAGGCAGTGGCAATTAAACAGATCACTGTGTAAATGGAATTCCGTTTCCATGAATTTGGCTTGAGGGATATATGGTTTTTTTCCCCCTTGCACAAAAAAGCGGTAGCCATATGACTAGAGATATATTTATGAGCTTTCAGCTCATAATCAGGCATGAACTACTGAAGAAGGCGTCATGTGAAAGGCTGATTGTGAAAGTGCACACTAACACCAATGCTAACAAGCAATTTATGATGTGTTGTAATATAGTAAATATAGTGCAAACCACACAACCACTATTCCTGCAAAACGCAACAACAGTTCTATGCTGTGGACCCAATAAATAAACAAACAAACAAATACTCTCTCAACAATAGCATTGGGACGCCTGACTTTTTCAGCCATTTGCATTTAACAACAACATTATCCCTTCACTAAACTACAAAACCCAAAACTGCTCAGAGCATGCCTAATAATACCCTGCACACAGCCATGATTTTACATGGGGTTAGAGCGGAAGATCTCAAGTGGCCTATAGAGCTCTGGTCTCCACCCTGTGGATGAATTGGTACTAGGGTTGGGATTTGAAAAATCGATTCAGATTCTGAATACTTAAGATTTACATTTACGGCATTTGGCAGATTTACTTTTACTTATCCAGAGTGACTTACAACTCAGCAATTGAGGGTTAAGGGCCTTGCTCAAGGGCCCACTAGTGGCAGCTTGGTGGTGGGATTTGAACCTGTGATCTTCCGGTCCAGAGGCCAACACCTTAACCACTGTGCCATCACTTCCCTGTCTTAAAATTAATAATCGCAAGAAAAAAAAATTCTATTCCTCATCAATTCCTGGGTTCACTTTTTTCAAATTTTCTTTTCACCTAGCAAACTGCCAGGACCTCCCACACGTCCAATCTGCCAGGACCTTATGTGGCAATTTAAACATCAGTTTAAAATACGAACATAAAGCGAAGTGTAATTATTGGGATAAACCAGTGCTTCTCAATTATTTTCTATCATGCCCCCCTAGGAAGAAGAAAACATCACACTCTGCCAATGAGAGTGCCACTGCCCCTTAATTTAGTCTTTATTCTAGAACACTAAAAAAATAAAAAATACAAAAAAAGAAAAATAAAAAAGCATGTTCCTCGAGGTCAAACGCGCCCCCCCCTTGACAGAGCCTCGCGCCCCACTATGAGAAGCACTGGAATAAACTAATATGTTGCAAGCAAGGTGTCACGACCAACATGACTAAGTATCTTCAGTTGATTCGCAGTTCCGAATCGAAATCGTTAAAATTAAAAATGATGCCCAACCCTAATTCGAACCAGAGACCGACATCAGAGACCGACATCAGTACCGGACTCTTACGAACACCCTTGAACATAAATCTCCACCACCACCACCACCACAGCACCCACACAGTGGAGGTTATGATAACGTCAAAATGGGGCAATATTTGAAATGGGATGGCTAAAATGCCCATATAAATCTTATGATCAGATAATATTTTATTTCCATTATCCTCCTGGTATTGGTCTGATATCATTTACAGATTTTCTATATCAAACCATTTATAAAGTAACCAACATTAGTGTGCGATCAAACTGGACATTCTTTTAAGTAACTCGTGTGGGACGCGAGCTGTTTTGTATAAGATGAATTAACTCAGTTTAATATGATGAGAGGCACAATGTGTGTGCGTCTATGTGTGTGTGTGTGTGTGTGTGTGTGTGTAAAACGCACCTGAAGCTCCCTGTGGCGTCTCCTCTGTTCGTGATGAATTGGCTCCATCCTGATTGTTGTCGTTTTCAGCCATTTTGTCCTGTCGGCGAGTTTCAGCTGCACCACGCTTCCCTAAACCTGAACCTCGCCGACTACAGACAGAGACATGGACAAAGACACACAGACAGCAAGTAAGTCAGTTACAAACTGTTACAACTGGGGGCAGAAAATGTAACATGTCCCATTTACACACACACACACACACACACACACACACACACACACACACAGCCTGTGTTACCTGGTGCTGGCGCAGGAGCCCGTGGTCTTTTGTCGTGTGCTCCTCCTAAAGCTGGGGAGTTCTGCAGGGGGAGACTCACTACGCTTCTTACTGGACTTTCTCAGACCTACACACACACACACACACACACACAATAAACGGTAAAAACCTAAATACGCACAACTCCCCATAAGTGCATGAGCATTGCTGCTAGTAATAATTAATAACCGCGGGGCTCAACTCATCTGAAGAAGTGGGTGGGCGCGTGTTTGTTGTCGACTTTGGTAGATTTTACAAATCTGCGCAGCAGGAATGCGAATTATACGGTTTTACTTACATCCATGTCAATAAATCAGAGATGCTCATACAAGAGACGAGAGAAGGGCTGCACCACGATGACAAATGTCTTCCATTTTATTAGCAAAACAGCAATGCTTTTACTTTCACATTATGAGGCATATCTCTATTATAATATAATTATGAATTCATTAAAATTATAATTATATCTATATATATATCTATATATATATATATATATATATATATATATATATAGATATATATATATATATGATTTATAGATAGATAGATAGATAGATAGATATATATAGATAGACAGAGGCACTAATTATATTCAATCATGATTAATAAATTGTGCTTTATTACGCAAGTGATCTTCATTCTCCGTTGCGTTGACGCATGAACCCGAATTACGCCTGCTAGCTGCGCATTCACACTATATGAATGTGAGGTATGATCTCCTCACTATATTAGCGTATATTACCGTATGTAACCTTACTAAAGCGCATCGCATTCCCAAATCCGTATTACGCAATAAAGCCCATTTTTCAACCCGGAAGCAACCGGAACAGAATTCTTAAAGGAGCCACGTCCCATATTTTACAATTAAAACAACCACTAAAAAGGTAACATTGAAATTAACAAGAGATTAATTAATTGATTAAAGAATCATTCCCAGAGTAAAATAAATATTAAACAATCAATATGATTAAAAGGGAGAGATTGAGAGAAATTTATATAATTATAACATCTGCTACAATTTATGGGACACTGAAAATATGTACCGTGAAAAAAAACACTAATCCCGAGTTAACGCATGGCAATTGTGCGGTTAAATACTTTAATCGATTGACAGCCCAAATAATATTTAATATTTTAATTGATCGAGTTTGGGTGCAAAAAAAAAAAAAACAGGCCTCCAAGTCGTGTGATTTGAAATCTCATCAACATTTGGCGTAATCTGAATGAGGTTTCCTTTTTGTCTTATAACAACTATAAGGCTGCCTCACAGCGCTCTATAGAGTTCACATGAACCCACAGAGTTCACCTCACGAATCTGCTCTGGAAAGGTCACCTAGCTTAACCGCTCTCAAATCCAGCAATACTCCTGGAGTCTTAATGCAGCACCCACTTCTCATGACCCCATGCTCGGAAGATCCGAACGCGCGAAATCTCCTTGCAAAGCTTCCTTCTGACTCGGGGCAGGATTCGGCTGCGTTTCTCGCACCGATCGATAGCGCTTCTCCCTTTAAATCTGCAATCCAACCATCCAGATTCAACCCTCTTAACCAAACAGCTGTGCTACTACTGTCCTTATCTGGCAGATAGATGGTGTTTAAAAGCGAGGTGATTTATTTGGAAAGAAAAGGGGGAAAAAAAAAAGAATAAACAAACTTAAAGTCCTACCTCTGTGCTCGGCCAACGAGAGTCTCGATCTGCACGTTACTGTAGCGACAGTATTTTTAGCTTATTTTTAGCCTATTATTAGCACAGAGCATGTCTGAAACATGAGCCGATCGACCCGCACCACCGCCACTCAGAGACCCGAGAGAAGAGCAACGAGGCTTCATTCATTAGTGCCTGCTGAGGCAGAGTATAAAGAAGCGCTGCCTCTTCGAAACAGGTGACTCCCGTTAAAGAGTGCGGTCTTTAAACTATTTATTTGAACGACAACATTTGGCGCTCGATAGGCCGGTGTGTAGTCTACCGGCTACTGTTCAGGCATTTGAAGCATGAGAAGGAGAGCACAGATGTTACTTCTGATTTGGCTTTGAATCCCTCCCATGGCACTGTGAAGTCACAGGTACAACTTATCGCGACTCCCCCTAGTGGTTATGCACGGAAATGCGGGAAAGGCTTTCTCCACAGAGGTTCACAAGGTGCACCAAGGCTCGATACAAACGCTATATTTAACATACAGGCAAGCTTGTGTTCTACTTTAACCGGCTGCCAACATCTGGCAGAGGGTGTTTTTTTTTTTTTTTTTTCCGCTGCGTAATCGCCAACAAGCCGGCCTGACCACGAAGCAACAAAATTTGAGGCAAAACTGTAACGAGTCAAAGTCAAAAAAAAAAAAAAAAAAAAAAAAAAAAAAAAAAAAAAAAGACATTGCTGATAAATGAGTAACGAACCAAGGATGGACTGCGCTTATTAATCCTTACAAACCACACCGAAATATGATCCGACATAGCCGTGTCGATTTTCACGTTAATTGGATTTAAGCATACACAAAATAAATAAAATAAATAAATAATGACTTCCCCCCACTAGTGAGGACGTGCTGTGAGGTCACAGACAACTTATCAGTAATTCCCTGGCGAATTTGCCCCTAGTGGTTACACACGGAACTACATGTCCAAGGAAAGGCTTTCTATACAGAGGTTCACAAGTTGCACCAAATGCTATATTTCACATACAGGCAAGCTTTATTCTGATTTAAGACCACACGAAGAAAAAGTGTCTGAGGGCAGCGCGGATTGTAAACACTGTAGAATAATCAGTCGTTTACTTATTTATGCCTGTAACGGTCGAGTCGAGTGTAAACGCGGACAAAATAAAAAGGACACTGCGGCTTCCCTGAAGCCTGAGCTGTACTACAACAGACTACATGCAAGAGGGAAGACTTTCAACAGCAACAAAGCCTCGACTTTGAAAATGTCAGACAAAGGCGACACTAGATCACCTATGCAAATGGCGAAACATGCTGATGTAGCGCGTCTGGAAGGCCGAGGACGTTCGGATCTCCGCTTACAAGTCGGTTACATCAGCGCTGGTCGGCAAATTCAACCTTTGGTCAACCTAAAGACAATCGTGACGAGAGAACATCTTGGTTCTCACTGCAATGAACTCTCTGAACCCTCGAGCTGCACATGTACATGTGAAACTCGACCGCATCAGTAAAAGCACAGGCGCCTATCGAGTTACTCCTATACCACTCCGCTACAGAATTCCCTACTCTGACCAGACAGGCGGAGTTAAGTACAATGAGTATAGCTGGCTAGAATTCAAATCATATATTCATATAATTTATATCACACCTGTAATTTTATGTGGACCCGCAAAGGTTTAAAAGGTGTACGATTGTCTTAAAATAAGGCTTTACATTTACAGCATTTGGCAGACGCCCTTATCCAGAGCGACTTACAACTGAGCAATGAGGTTTAAAGGCCTTGCTCAAGGGCCCACAAGTGGCAGCTTGGTGGTGGTGGTGGGGTTTGAACCCGTGATCTTCCGGTCCAGAGTCCAACACCTTAACCACTGGGTCTACCACCTCCGTATGGAGGCATTTACAATAAACTACATCTCCCACAATGCATGCGAGAATGCAATGCAAGGAGATAAAACAGCTATGCATTTTGTGTGATGAGAGTATATTCTGTCCGATTTATACTTCTGCGTCAAGGCTATGGTGTAGCCTGTGCACCGAAAACGTACAAAGATGCAGAGTCTGGCAACGTATTCCAGTACGTTCCTCTTTACCGCCAAAAGTCCACACTGAAGAAACACTGACGTTCATCAGCTCCCTCCTGCTGCACCATAATCTGCTCCGAAAAAAAAAACTCGAAACAAACGTAGAAACAAGGCTACGCCGCCAGAAACTCGTGTTTCGGAAGAGCAGAGCCACGCAGTATAAGTATAACGCGTCGGTGTCAGCTATTTGCGTAGGCTATGGCATTCACTCGACGCAGAACTATAAATCGGCCTTTATAGTACACCTGGGTCTTCGAGGGCAACCGGTGAAAATGCGTTCGACACCCTTGCTTTATGTAACAGGAACTCTTTGACTGTCTATATAACCCCAGGCTTATGAACACGTACAATAATTTTCCAATGAAACATTTCCGATATAGTGTTATAACGGTATCTGATCTAACGTTTTGTACAACAATGATGTAACAGGTGTCAGCATACTGTAACAGTATTTCATGACAAAGATAGAGAGAGAAAATGATTCTTAATTCATTGTACTGAAGCTGTTCGTACACCACAAGTTGTTTAGGCACCATCTATTAGCTAGCCCAGCTCAACAGTTTAACTTGGCATTTTGTCCTTGTTATGTATAGCAACACTAACATGGGCACAACAATCACGCCTCAGTCAGCTCCCTATCGCGAGTTCGTGGACACCTGCATTTGTATTGCGCTTAATGAACATTCGCGTTTCCTTCCCCTTCCACTCTACTGGGAGGATCATTCACTACATTTTGGAGTGCGCGTGGGGAGAAGTGTGCTCGTTCCAACTTTTTAGTACAGTCAATTATTGATTTAGCGTATTTAGCCAGTCAGTATCGTGACGTTTTTCAGCGCAAACTTGATTAAAGCGTTAAATGTTGGCCATGGACCAATTTCCGAACGGCGGAAATAAATTCGAGATGCGAGTCTTCCTGGTTCGATGAGAACAGAAAGGGGCGGAGTAACGATACAAGAAGAACGCGGCTCTTTAGAGGTTTTGCGCACAAAGCATAATCCCGGTTTATGATTACGCAATAACTGACGATGTCTGGCAGCGGCTGAAAGTAAATGCAAACCCCCCCCCCCACCTGAGCTGCTCAGGTCAAACGAGGTGGAAAAAATAAAGCCAATCTCACTACATTCGTAAAACATCGGAAAATGGTTACTTGTCCTCCGTGCACAAAACAAACCGAGTGCACAAACAAGATGTGCTGACTCACTGCGATATGCAAGTGGTTTGTTCAGTTCTCCACCCTTTCATCAAGGAGAGAAAGTGGGTGCATTTAGAGCAAACGAGCCTTGTGTTACTACACTAGACAACAACTTATACTTAGTAACATTGAATCCTACTCCATACGCGCATGCAAAAAAACGCAACGTGTTGCGTAATGCGAATGAATCCGCTCCTGTCCTTATTAATAACCCGTTTCGGAAAAAAATCAGCCCGGACTGATCAAGCAATTATAGCGAAGAAATGAAATTTGAATTTCTGGGCGAATCGAAATAAACCGGCGCTAGTGAATGGTGACGCTTTTTCGGTCAGAGTGAGAGACTCACTGGCGAGTTTGGCCTGCAGTCCGCTCGGGCCGGGTTTGCTGGACCCCGATGGAGTTTCGGGTTTGGACGATCCTGGCAGGGCGAGTCTGGGCTTCGGTAAGTTTACTCTGGGACTGAAGCGGCTCGTCCAATCAAATTTAGAAGCAGCTGTGCTGGATTTGCTGTGCTCTTTATCGCGACTGCTGCGGCGAGGAGAGGGCGAGGAGGCGGAGCGAGAGCGCCGCGACTTGTTCTGATCTTTACCCTGCTTGAGCCGGGCGCCCTGCGAGGGCGGGGCACAGCCGCTGGCGCCCGCGACCACCACCGAAGAGGAGGAGGAAGAAGAGGACGTGAAGGAGGAGGAAGAAGCGGAGGAGGAAGAGGCGGAGTCGGTCACAGGTTTGGCCGAGGCGGCCGATTTGGACGCCAGTTTGGAGGGTTTGGATGAGCGGCCGGCCTGCTCGCTGCTCGAGCCGGATAAAAAAGAGGAAGAGGAAGAGAACGAGGAGGAAGAAGAGGAGCTAAAAGTGGTGTCTGCCTTTTTGCGCTTGTGGGAGGAGGAGGAGGAGGAGGAGGAGGAGCTAGTGGCAGGGCACGTACTGCTCTTCCGGTTTAGTGTCCTGCTAGTAGGATGCTCCGAGGCCAAGCGTCGCTTTTTAGACCGGGCGGCGGATGGGAGCTCGGGGGCGTTGTCAGCAGTCGGGTCAGCAAGTTCCGACTGTTCGGCGCTCTCGAGGGGCGGAGCTTTGAGCCGCTTGGCCGGGCTGGGTGAGTAGGTGGCGGTGTTGTGATCAGGTGCAGAGCTACGTTTAAGGGTGCGGTTGTTACTGACTTCACGCTGCTCGTACTGGCCAGAGGTTCCGGCTGCCTCCGAATCCGGGTCGGGCGTAGAGTGATTATGTGTAGAGAGAGAAAGACTGTTTCTGCACAGAGAGGAAACAGATAAACAGAGAGATATTAGAATACATTTCGGGGGAAACAACAATCAAACTAATTAGAATAATTAAGATGCATCCGGAGCCACTGTCGATACCTTCTAGGGGCGTGGCCACGTGAGGAGCCAGCAGGTGTAGGCGGGGCTTTGGAAGCTTTATTATATGATCTTCTACTTTCAGGAGGGGAATTTGTCTTTTGTTTGGTTTGTTCAGACTGCAACCTGGAGTGGGGTTACACAATAAAACGCCAAGTGTTAGAACATTATTTACAATACATACAAACAAACAAAGAGCCAGGCCCTAAGAAATACATGTTTATCATCATTCAGTTGAATACATTTTACAGACCATACTAGAAAAGGTCATCAATGCCTTAATCCCGCCCCTCTCTCGCAATTTTTAACGATCGCACCTCGGGCACGTTATTACTTGCTTGAAACGTTAACACACAAAAGAAGACCAGTATGCAAAAAGTTGTAATCCTTTGTACTATGAAACATCGGGCTGACAAGCATCCTGACCTTAGCAGTTTACTGTATCTACTGTGTATTCAGCAGTATACATGCATGTTATACCGAAAAACAATGCAACCCTATCAATACATCAATAATTCTGTTCATTTCCTTTCTACAAGATCAAATTTGTTTATACTTTATCGTAATTGGAAAGAGAAGATAAAAATCTGAATTGTAGGTGTTTAATAGCTCTATTTAAATTCTATTTGTTTGTTCGTTCATCCCTCATTTAAGCATCCTTTCACAATTATTATAATTAGAGGTCTAAAGTACACAAAATTCACCCGTTTTTAAATTACAATTTTATTAATTGTGTTTATTACCATTAACATATGTTATAAGCTACATTTTAAGATCGCATTTTAAAACAATTCTAAATAAAATGACTGCTTGGTTAAGTATAAACAAAAATAATTTGTAATATATTAAAACAATAGGTGTAATATATTAATTAAATTGGTACCAAAACAAGTGGAAAAATTACCTTTTTTTTTTGTTTCTTGTACATATTTGAAAGAAATTAGAGTTTACATTTGTTAGACCCCATTTGGGTGATACCGATGTCTGTGTTCATTTCTTCTTATAAGAGATATTCTAGAAGTTGGGCATAAAACGCGAAAGAATCAATAGCGCTAACGTTAGTAGGAAGTGACTAGCGGCTAATGCTAGTACTATAGAATAAAGAATTCCTTTTTTTTCAATTTGTCAGTGTTATGTTTAAAATAATAATAATAATAATAATAATAATCCTTTATTGGTCACATATACATTACAGCACAGTGAAATTCTTTTCTTCGCATATCCCAGCTTGATGTTGGTAGCTGGGGTCAGAGCGCAGGGTCAGCCATGATACGGCGCCCCCTGGAGCACAGAGGGTTAAGGGTCTTGCTCAAGGACCCAAGGGCGGCAGCTTGGCCATACCGGGGCTCGAACCCGGATCTTCGGATCAGCAGCCCAGCACCTTAGACCACTGAGCTACACCCTCCCTAACGAAAAATTACAACTTAAATAAAAATGTGTGTGTGTGTGGGGGGGGGGGGGGGGGGGCACTTCATAGTTAGCATCCAACGCTAGTACGAATAGATTCTTTAGCATTTTCATGCATGCACAAATCACAGTGAGTAGCCACAATGGCACTGCGCTAACTCTTGCATTTTATTTATTTTATAAAGCATATTTTATAAAGTTTTCTTTTATATAAAGCGTGAGGCCGAGAAGAAAACAAACTTATGGTCCAGAGCTTCCCTGAGGTAACTCGTAGCGAAAATTTTCGTAATCATTCTTTAAAAGTGCGTAACCGTTCAAATACTAGTACGTTTATTGTTACTCCTCTAATTATAATATACCACCCATTGGCACTGGTGTCCAAATTCTGATACTTGTCATAAAAATTTTACTACACACTTTCATCATTAGCCCAAGACATACAGCCATACAAAAGTTTTGTGACTATTCTCACACTCACACACACACACACACACACACACGTTGTGGTGTGTACAGACCTGGTGGCGAGTGTGTTCCTCTGTGATCGGCGCAGTGACCCCCCTGCAGTGTGATTAATCCTGATGGACATTGGCACCTCTCTCCTGAAGGGACATACCCTTTATAGACACTACCATTCACTACAGAGGAAGACAGGAAGAGAAAGGAAAAGGGGGGGGGGGGGGGGGAGACAAACATTAGAAATGGGGCGGATGAAATATTCCTGTAACTCAGCTCAAACAATTTAGATCATCTGTAATAACATGCATATCTTAATAAAGTCCAGTATGAGTGTGTACAAGAGAGAGAGAGGAGAGAAAGATAGATACATAGGGAGGAAAATAATTCAAAACGATTCAGATTGCTAATCTCAAAAAGCTGGTCATTAAATAATACAGGCACTAATCCAGAATTTTAAATGCTTGCGTGTGTTCATAAAGTCATATGTCAAGTGCTACGAAGCATTTGTTATGGCCTGCATTCATTTGAACTCAGTAAGATATGAAACAGAAAAGCTGTGCATGGCAGTAATTCGATGCAGAGAGCAGCAGTGTTGTGGTGGGCAAGTTAAGCGAGGGGCAGGGGGATTCGACTCGCAGCACACGCACACACAAAAAATAAGACGTGAATATATATATACGGCATGTACATATTTGACTACGGTGGGCAGAAATCTGGTGCACCGGTTTCGCAGATTAAGGTTTTGTGCACGTTAATCTGGGGAGATCTAGAAAGCATTTATTAACGTGAGAAAAACAGCGCACACAACTGCACACACTGGTGGTATAAAACAATCATTTTTACATCACTCTACTGTACATGTGCAATGAGGCATGCTGATTTGCCATGCATTATTACACTTCTGTCCATTTGACTTAATTCAGTAAAGGAAAAAAGGGGGGAAAAATTAACAGGCAAAGATTTTCATTTTACTTGGTGGCAAATGTAACAGATATCCGCTGTATTACCTCGCCAACAACCATACACCGTCCCTATTTAAGTCCCAGGATAAACTTTATTAAAGAGCATTATTATTATATATATATATATATATATATATATATATATATATATATATATATATATATATATATATATATATATATATATATAATAAATAGAATAGGGTTTTTTTTTTGACACATATACATAACAGCACAATGAAATTCTTCACATATCCCCCATCTGTTTGTAATCTGGGATCATAGTGCAGGGTGAGCCATGATACAGCGCCCACTGGAGCACGGAGGGTTAAGGGCCTTGCTCAAGGACCCAAGAGTGACAGCTTGGTGATACCGGGGCTCGAACCCCAAACTTAACAAAGCACCTTAAACCACTGAGCAACACCCTCCCCTAAATAAATAAATAAAAATGATCCACACACAGGAATGACCGGACAAATGCAACTAATTTAATCCTCAGAAATACCACTGACAAAATAATTTATTTTTAGGATATGTAGGTATTAGGATATTAAATATTGCTTTCACTTGATTGAGCAAACTAAATACGTTTCTGGAAGAACGGTGTACAGCGGGTGCTCTAAAAAGCACACATGGAACATACAAGGATGCATTAATGTGTAATATCAACGCCAGGGTCTATTCTTAAACATAAACCTAATGAGTCACAAAGACAAGTACAGTATTTTATATATTATAGTATTATATTATTAGATAATATTATTATATATTATATATATATATATATATATATATATATATATATATATATATATATATATATATATATATATATATATATATATTCTTTTTAAAAAGCGCATATAGAGCGTCACTGGCTCAAAAGCCTGAACTGAGCTCATCTTTGGCTGACATTGAAACCTTTTTAAGATGGAAAACCCACATTATATTCACCTTTTCAACTCGGAAAGGGGCAAATCAGTTGAATCAGGACTGACGAGAGCAGAGAGCATAGCATAGTTCTAGAACCAGCAAAGGTACTATGAGTACTATGAAACCGGGCGTCATCCTCTTATACCGCGACGGCTCACTTATGACATCACAATACTCTGTAACGCAATCTTACACTATGGTGCTGACAAACAGAAGACATGAAGTGACAGCGATCTGGGCACATTGAATGATTAATGACCACAAGCAAACTGTACTGTGTGGAAAAAAAAATCTACTTACAAGCAACCTTTTAAAAAGCCTAAAATATAAAACACAAGCAGCCAATACTGAAGAAAATAAATAAAACAACATTTACATACAACACAATATGATAATCAGTACTTTAGTCTGTAAAGTGACAGACTGAAGCACAATTTGTATGTGCATTAGAAAACTTTTATAATAGCCTCTGCTCTTGGGGGGGGGGGGGGGGGGGGGGTTTCGGCATGAGTGCTCTGGCTCTGGGGAGATAAAGCCTGATTCCCGATGTACACCTGGGGTGTAGTCAGAGTTCCATTTCATCTCTAAAGGAGAGATGAAGCTACGGGGCCTTGAGCAAGGTCCTTAACCCCAAATGCTCAATTAGATTAGGGTTGTACAAGCCAGTGCCATTCCCAAGCCTGGATAAATGGTAGGGTTGCGTTAAGAAGCGCCATCCAACGTAAAAACATGCGGATCATCCGCTGTGGCGCCCCCTAATGGTAGAAGTCAAACAAGACGATGGATTGATTAAGCCCCAATTTTGTCCACATTTTACATGCATACAGTAAAACAAGCCTAACAGGAATTCATTCTAAGTTAAAACTTCTCCAAGTAAAGCACTTTGTTAGCAACTAACGCTATTTATAAAGAACAAGCCTAGCATCGAATTACCTGGTCACTGTGTAAACCCGGTGAAAAGCAAAACAAAGCATGATGACGCGTTCTACGACCCGATGTGACTCGATTGCAAGTAGTTTACCTATTGCTCAAGACACATCCTAACTTTATTCCAAATAAATGGTATTTATACAACCCTTAGATTATCCAGTGTCGTCTAAACACCACAGTAAAGCATATATAAAAAGTACAATACATTTTTGCTAGAAATCCCTAGAAGGTGACAGATATCAACTTATAGCCAATTTCGACCCTTGTACCGAACAGTGAAGTTTTTTGTTGTTGTTGTCTTTTTATAAAAACTAGTTACTATAGTTTAATTTAGTTTAGCTATTAGAAAGACTGCATTTTCTCACTGCTGGTGGTCCCAATGTTAAAAGAAAATATATAATATATGGTGCATATGGTGATACAACTCGCAAGTCTAAAACATGAGGAGGGGCAAAGAAAAAGCTCCAAAGCTGAGGTACCCAAATATATATAAATTTAAATAAAGATGTTTTTTTTAAAAGAGGGAAGAAAGGCTCAGACAATGTATATAAGAAAGACAGGGTCTAGGTTTACTACTCTTTATGAAGAAAAAGAAGGTGAGGAACTTGCACTGTGCATCTATGACCATCAGTGTATGTTGTAATTCAGTATGATCTCCTTTACCTATATATTCCTTCAGCCGTCGAGGCCGAAGCCACTTTCCATCATTCTCTCTCTTCACCGGTAGATGAAACCCTTACAAAACGCGACCAGTTTATGTTTAACAGCACAAATCTGCTCATTTACCCCGAACCGCTTAAACTAGGAATATAAAAAAACTAAGTGACCTTGCAAATCCTATTGAGCAAATAAAGTGTGTTTAATAAACAGGGGCTGAGTTTATAAAGGTAAGCCACCAAAACACATTACGCAAGGTGCCAATCATATCGACCTCATTATTTACTACCAACAATTGAGGTGGTTTAATCATCAAACGTGATTGTATTTTTATTTTTTGTGTGGTTATCGAGTCACAGACTGGCTTGGATTTCAGCGAGACGACTTCACATTTTACAGCATCATGAAAAATCGGAGTTTATCTTTCCTCTGAGTCACTGCTGCTTGAAACCAAGAGGTCACACACTTGCCAAACGTGTTGCATATCGTGTCCTGTACGCACAAGTTCGTTCTCGCACAATGACTCCATCGTCTTCGGTCCGGTTATTTGCGCTTGTTTACGCAGCCTGAACGTGTAAGGAAAGCTTGAACAGATGAATTGCGAACGCGCGTGTTTAGGTGTTACGGCGTTAATCGCATCGCAGGTCTGAATAAGAGATCTACCCTCACTGAAACGTTGTTAATCTCATTCTCCTAAATTATTTCAGTCATTCTGCTGGATCCATAAGTGATTATAGATTACCGATATTAGAACACGCCCGTGGTGTGTCGGGATACATGAACGTGCTGTAATAGAGAGATAAAGCACCTGGGAAGGATTACTGTTTCTACCAAGCTTAAAAGAAAAACAATTCACCACAGGATTGTTTGGGTGAGGAGGGGGGGGGGGGGTTGGTTGGGGGGGCTGCTGAAGATATTAACTGTTGTAAATATTGCACACGGAGACTTGTGTTTCCTTTTATATTTTCTTAACTACCTAACAGAGTAAAAATGGAGTTCATTACATGCTGAATTTACTAAAACGAGGAAGAGAAAGCATTAAAAAAGAAAAGACAAGAAAGAAAGGAATTAAATTCATTAGCTTCATAAGGATGCATGCGATACAAACACAAACATTCCCTCAGTAACTATTCGTTCGAAACAAAATGTTACCTACATTGGACTTCTTTCTCTAGTTTATAAACAAACATGATGAAACCTAATGTTAATGTCAAGTCACCTTAAACTTGTTCACACTGGGACACACCTAGCCATCACTTAATTATTTTGTACAGCTGTTTTTCTTTTGTTTGCCCCCCCCCCCCATCCCCCAGCTATAAGTGTCTCAGCAGCAAACTTATCACACAATTGTTAAATCACGTTCTAGTAACATGACTTTTAAAACACCGACATCAAGACTACGGTTGGGTATTCTTATCCAACCCACCCCAGATGCTTATTCATGTTGGTCGTAACACCTCGCTCACAACATATTAGTTTATTACACGTAGCTTCGCCTCTGGTGTTTACAAATTGTGGCCACACTTTCTCCCGCGGTCCTGTTAGCAACGGGGTAAATACAGGATGCAAGGCGAGACGCGAAAACAAAAGAGCTTTAATAAGAATAATAACCTCAGTCAATCAGAAGGCGGGAAAAAAAAATCCCAGAGACATGAGAAGCAGACAGACGAGAATCGAGCGGCGCCGCAAAGCCCTTAAATACCCAGCGGGGCGGGAAACGCCCCGACGTGGACGCAGAATCGGAAGTGCGCTCCGCGAACCCGGAAGTTCGTGCCCCGAGATCCTAACAGGTCCATGTTGTAAACTGATGTTTAGATTACCACATAAGGTCCTGGAAGATTGGCAGGTGAGGTTGGGGGAGGGGTCAGAAATTTTTAATCTTACGTATCTGATCCCAGAATCTGATTTTCGATTCCCAACCCCTAATCAAGACTGACATCTTTAATTAAACTGGACTCTTCATACAACACTGCCACCCTGTTTCTCCCTCCTCCCTCGCCGTCCAGAATTCACCAAAACCACACCACTGGTTTACGTAAAAGAAACCTGAACCTGGGGTTCGTGTGCAGACGACACGGCAACTCCACCTCAAAATGCGAATTTAAACAAACCCCTGCAGGTTTGGTAATAAAACCAAGCTCTTGTCTCAATACATCATGACAACTTTTCACACATTAGCACCGCCAAACTCTATGTATGTATATGTATTAAATCATGATATTATAGCACTTCACCACTGAATAATAACCCAAGACAGTCCGCCTGTGTATCGCGTTCCCACCACATAACCCGACCCGTAAATACAAGAGGAATTTATCTGCTGGTTATCGGGTGGTGACCTGATAGGCCCAAGTAGCAACATTCTTCAAATTCAGGGAAACTTATACAAGAATGCGTGATACTGCACCATTTCTTTAATCCTAGAGTGAATACAAACTGGGGAATTTGGTTCTAACACATAATTATGAATGCAATGTTTTAAGTAAACGCAATTCTCAATTATGAATGCCCAAGACACACCATTCATGTGCATTATATTATAATTATTATTATTATTTTCAATGTACGGTGCAAACAAAAGAAAAGAGGACTCGAATTGGGCCCAAGCAGAAGGTGTGGAAAATGTTCCTTTCCCCCTGTTCTTACTTCTTACATAGATTGTGAAATATCAAACTGCTGCTCAAAATGGAAGACAAGTAGTGCCTTCCACTTTGAGTCCAGCAGGAAAAAAAAAAGAGAAAAATAACTAATAAACTACTACAGTGGAGTTTTGTGCTCTCCACCCAGCTCGGGCCAATCCCGATTAATCAGATGTGACCGTGTTGATCAAGTGAGGGTCTGTAGTGTTCACATTAGCTTCTCCTAACTCGACCCACCCCGTTACCTGGATGAGAAGAGTAACCTGAATCGGCAAGGATAATAAAGCACAGCACTTGCATGCCAGTTCGGTAGTGGGAAAAAAAAAGCCTGGTGAGGAGATAAACGGTAAAGTCACGCCGTGTTGTTCAGCAGAGACACGCTATTCTACATGACCTCGGTTTTTCTTTATAAATGGGAGTTTTGAATATTGGGAGCAAAAACAAAGTGTCTGTTTATCTCACAAGCTGACCTTGTCGAAAGACAACTTTTAGGTATTCTTGCTTTTGAGGTGGAGAGGTTTTTAAGTGAAAACATTACAAAAACAAATGCCTTCAATGCCTAAAAAAAAAAGTATATTATTCAGGTTTACATCGAGGGCCTCAAACCCTACTGAACACGTTTGGGATGTACTCTACAATTCTACAAACGGCAACTAAATGTTACACATCGTAAGGGCATGTGTCCGCAAACATTTTGTCAGGAACATAGCACTCATATACTTATTTCTTACATTCAGTCTGTAATCATTTACCTAACTAGTACACCATGCATTTTTACATTAAGTTAGCTACCCATGGTTTAACACAGGCAACCCAAATTCAAATATATTACAACCCACAGAATATTTATCCCTCGTTTCCACATGTAAACATTTTAGACGGCGAAAAATCTTTAAAATTAACTACAATAAGCCGTTTTTTTTTTACGTTGTAGCGTGAACTGAGAAAACCGAGACATTCAGAAGCTGTATTAGTCGTGTGATGAGTCATGTGACCTGTTCAACATAAACTACTTTGTAGATCAGTAACTCCAACACTTCCCTCTGTTTAATGTCAAGACATTTCACACAAACAAAGAAGAAAAATGTAAAAAATAAAAACAAAAAAATGTATGTATCCGGTGCAGACAAAAATAAAACAAAAACAACAAAAACTGCTCGGATACAACCAAAATTAACATGGATGGAGCGCTAATTCATTCCACGTGCACCCAAACAACTGGCTTGAAGCCACCACTAACACCAATTTCTGATTTGCAAAAAACATACCCACTGTGTGAAGCGCTCTACCCATTCCTGTACCTTTTTTTATAGATGTTTGCTTGTTTTCCTGGTGCAATTTGGATATTAACTATGCCTGTGCTAACATTCTGTGCTTGACATTTATGTCTAGACAACTTCTGTTTGTGCTCCTGAGATAAAAAAAAAAAAAGCCAGCCCCATTCAGGTGGCGCAAGGATGGGTGTCTATGCTCAGTGCCCATTCTTCACAAAACAAAAAAAATTATGTGATCCTTTCTGTGATTCTGTGACAGACCTGCAACTAAGGAATGTGTGTACAGGTGTAATAAATAAATAAATAAATATTAAATGTGCACTTACCAGCCGTGTGCAAAAGCCCCAACCGGCAGCCTAGAACGACAACTGGGGAAAGAGAGCAGAAATTAAAAGGACGGCGGCGGGGGGGGGGGGGGGGGGGGGTGGGGGGGGGGGGGGGGGGGGGGGGGGGGGGGGGGGGGGGGGGGGGGGGGGGGTAGGAGATGTGTCAAGACATGTGGTCAAGTACCGAGTTTGCAAAAGAAACAATTACATTACACTAACTTTAAACTGGTGGCCATTTTGACAACCGAACATTACCAGGCATGATATAACATATATATATATATATA
Source organism: Kryptopterus vitreolus (assembly GCA_030449085.1). Lineage (NCBI taxonomy): Eukaryota > Metazoa > Chordata > Actinopteri > Siluriformes > Siluridae > Kryptopterus > Kryptopterus vitreolus. The sequence goes on along the minus strand of JACRUU010000027.1, from coordinate 8,177,849 downwards.
TATATACACACACAAGTTTGAGGATTTGAGAGTCTCCGGCTGTTTATCCGATGGACCGCAATTCTAATTCACCGACGCCTCAAGATGTCACTCGATATTATTTCGCCATAAGCAGTCCCATCATGCAAGACATAAATACTAACAGAAACATTGATTTGGACCCAGGTCAACATCTAATGCACCTTCTTCTATAACAAAAGTTGTCTGCTCTGACACCAGACTCTCTGAAAGTAATTCTGCCTTTTCAAGATGGCTGCCACTATTGTAGCATGTAAACAAGCCATGTCTCATAACCTGATGTGGGCTCACAGAGTAACACTGGGACAAAATCAGATCATCAAAAAAAAAAAAAAAAAAAAAACAACCAACCCTAAGCCGCCACCACGATGTCAAATCCTGTAAATTCTTATTCGTAATCAGATGCCAAATTTTAGTACAATCTGTGTTTTTGTGGCAATGAAAAAATGGGTATAGTTGTGGTTTTCCTGACACAGTACAGCACACATGCCCAAAACACTCCTTTCTAGGTTTCCGGGTCAGTAAATGCAGTCGTTATTTCCTTTAAAAAGAAGGAAAAAAAAGCAGCACGAGAAGTGTACAGTAACACTCGTACACATTGTGTGTTTAACCTTAAGGTGTCAGAAGTGTAATATAACAATTATTATGCTTCAGTGCCTAAATCGCAGCTATGAACTCTCATTGGAAGGAAACTAAAATGCCTAAACGTGTTAAATAAGGTATAAGGATAAACACACTCATATTTATCTCTTGTCTAGGGTGCCTGGGAAAAAGAGAAGGGGGGGGGCTTAAACAATCACATAACATCCTGGTGAGGGGGTGGTGGTGGGGGGGGAAGGGGGGGGTTACACTTTACAAAACAGTCGTGTAAATAGTGATCTTTATCTGGGATCAAAACTGACACTCAATTAGGACAAATCATACAATCCTGTGCCCTGGATTCCAAATCCTGGGTCTTCTTATGGCATATATAGATATGGTACAAAGAGGATTTTACAAATAAAGAAGGGGGTGAAGACAACACAATTGCGATTCGAATTCACGGGACCGAAATCGGTTTAATAAAAGAAAAGAAAAGGAAAAACAAATAAATCGCTGACGCTGTCGTAACTTCCGGGTAGCAACCCGGAAGTCCAGACACCGCTACACCGATCTGATTGAAAAAACCGATTCCCGTCCGATCAAAGCAATCACAATCGCCCCTACGGTTTCCCCTCTTTGGAGCTCCGGTTCCTGTCCCTGATGTGCAACTATTTATTTAAAAAAAAAAAACGTACAAACCCCGATTCGAAGCAACCGACCTGTTTATTCAATAATAATAATAATAATAATAATAATAAAAATAAAAACACCACTGGCCGTTGACTCTCCACTTTACTAACAAATAATCGCTGGGAAGTGCGTCTTAACCAAATGCGACATAATGATCAAGGCCATATTTTTTTTAGGCCTGAAACGACTGTCGTCGCCTTTTGTTTTATTTCAGCTCATGTGCAAAATGACTTGGCACATCTGAACACTGAAACCTGGGCGATTTTCTTTTTTAACCGAATAATCTTGGAGCGTTTAAAAAAAATAGGCCCCTGCGATTATTAATCATCATGTTTTCTTGATCGCAGTTTATTTGACTTTCTCTCACACTGGCCCACTCTCTGGCGTATCCGGCTAGTTAGCACACACACACACACACACACACACAGACAGACAGTGTACACTCGTGTCAACACAGTGCTGATAAACAAACGGATTACAGATTGTCCACGACGCACATTGACACAAATCTAAACGATGATGGTTTAGTCGGGAAAGTGATAGGATGCGTAAGCAGTAAGCTACGCTGCCAACTTCCCCTGCTAAAATGTTCGCCAAGGCAACATGAAAAAAAAACACACACATGTATATATATATATATATATACATATAAAACAAAACAAAACATGAAAAACACAAAACAGCCGAAAAGTTTCGCCCAAACATGTATTACACGGCAAATACAAGACGCGACATGATGCTTTTTTTCGGGTTCCACGCGAATAATATTTGATTCGACCAAGCACTTACTTAGCAATTAGTCGGTTAGCAAGCTAGCTGTCCCCTTTTTTTTTATATGGCTACAGCTAACGCGAGCTAACCTTCATTTCTTGCTAATCTGCTCACTCACTCTCTGATCCCGCTGTGTATTTACATATAGACTATTTTACAGGGCTACATTCATTCTTTGGCTTATTTTGGACCCAAAGGTTCCGGATGTACCATTTCAAGGCGCTACGCTGTCAGGTCGAGTTGGGAACCAAGAGGAAAATCTACGTACCGTTGTTACAGAGGTTGGCCTATGTGGTTCGGGAAGGCTAACCTGATACTCAAACACACACATACACACACTCATACATACATACACACACACTGCTGGACGTGGATGCGTGTTCAGACCAAGGCTGTGTCCCAATGCGCGAAATCGTGCCCCTGCCGACGGGGGCGCCTAACTAGTGCGCGTCGAGCGAGAGCGCGTTCCAAGGCGGGACGTGAGCGCGCATATTGGAGCGCAGCCCTGACTCGAGCGGAAAACGAACACGGGGCGCTCGAGATTTCAGCTGCTCGTGTACGGAGACAACGGATTCCGTCTCGTGCCTAAGCGCGGCGACCAGGCACAGACAGACAACAGGGCATTGTTTATTTCGAACGTGGGTGCGATTATTCGGGCAGCCCATCGAGCATGCAGTGCCGATTTAAAGCGTAGCGTCGGCCAAAAAATATCCCCCCTCCTCCTCCCTCTCCCGTTGCATGATGGCGATCTCCTGAGCACAAACATGACAAACTTTTCATCCAAATGTTACTTACTTACGTGGTTAACTTACGGGGAAATAATCGATTATTCACCTCTAACCGACGCTCCCAAAAGCAACCAAGAGAGTGTATGGTGTGTCTATACCAACAACAAGAAAAGCAAAATGGTCCCCCCCCCCGAACACCTTCACTGCATCAAATAAAAAGCAGGAACATGATTTCCCGAAGATGACAACTAGAAAGCGTGTAATGTCCTCGCAAATGTCTTTTTTTTTCTCTCTCTCTCTCTGCACCGGCAAACTTTCAGCTTCACAACCTCGTTATTTGCTAAAGTGTGGCAAATAAGTGTTATTACCTATGTTTGATTTTTTTTTTTGGTTGTTTTGCAGTGTTGTATAGTTGCACACAGTTGCAGCAGCTCCACTAAGATTACTGCGGGTGGAATCTCAAATAACACCCTTGCGCTCTCTATAAGTGCACTTCATATGGTACGAAATAATGGCTTCCGTGACTACGTAGGACGCTGTACGTATAATAAGCTAGTGTTTTTTGAGACTGGCCCCTTGTCACTCGTTGATCAGCGCCCCCCCCCCAACCCATTCTCCCCCAACGAAAGGTTTAAACTACGCATGTGCGCAGATTTCACGCAGGCGTACTCTGATGGATCGGGGGACACCTAAAACAGCTGAGCGACCTGCATTCTGTTCCGAAACAGTCCTGGGTGCCAGGGAAGTAAATAAATATTTACCTGCTCGAAAAAAAAACAGTTTTCTGTTAAAAATGTTAAAGAACATAATAAAAATTCCACGTACGCTCATGAATTGGCTGAAAATACAACAAAAATATAAATCTGGTATTAAATAAACATTTTCCACATACGTATATTTAGTTATTTCTTTAACGTTTGGTACACAAGCAGCCAGTCTTGTACATAAACAACAGTATCAGCGTGTACAAATAAAGAACTTCCGGCGACTCTTGTTGGCATGGTAACCACTGTACAGAGCATCCAAAATGGCGTCTATGCAGCCAGAAGTACTGTAGTAGTCAGTCCACCTTCCAAAGACCAGCTTATTATAAGAAAAACAGTGATGTCATCATTTACTATTACTAATCACACCCATACGTGAATTTGATCTGCTGTTATAATATTCTCAGTCTTTTGGAAATTTTTACTGCTATGTTGGTGACTTTGAAAGTGAGCTCAGACATTAATGGTGAACTTGGTCCATGCATTTTGGTTTACCAGCTCATCCAAAATGTGCTGAGTGTCATTTAGATCAAGGGTTCTGTACAGGGTTTAATACTGCAACCTTGGCAACTTCAGAAAGCACACATTGTGCACAGGTGAATTGTCATGTTGGGGCATGTGTGCGTCTAACCTTGTGAAAGACTCGTACATGGCTATAATGGTCTGGTATTCCCAGTCTCTATCTATTTCTTATAACTTGACCAAACTAATCAAAAGATGAATGATCCATAATGCATGAATAAGTATCAATCAGAATAACTGGGTAGTTTTATGCTCTTACAGTATAGCTGTGGGGTTTAGTCTGGTTCAACACAGCTCCTCAATTATTGATCAGTGTGAATATAAAGATAAGTGCACTTAAAATAATATTCATTTGGAAAATATACCTTCAAATGTACTCGTGTAATTACATTTTCAAAGTTTGCTGTCAATATAGAGCACGTCTCCAAAGTGACAGAAAGCCTCCATCAGGTCATTAATAACAGAACGGAAGAGTGCATTGGAATTAAAGACAACCCACAAATCCACTGAGGTCCATTAGATTTTAACCCCTTGTTGCCTGAAATTATTTACAAACTTAAAAAAAAACGTGTGTTTGCTTTGAAGCAGATGCTATAATTGTACTAGATGGCACAAATATTGTCTAAAACAGGGATCACCAACCTTTTTGTAACTGAGAGCTACTACATGGACACCGAGTCATATAAAGGGCTACCAGTTTGAAATACTCCTCTGAAATAACAAATTTACCTTTAGTTATATATTATTATTATTATTATTATTATTAATGATACTCATTTATCTATGTAAATACACTTGACAGTGACTATCAACAACGAATTAACTACATTTTACATTATAGACGCATCTCACTGATGAGTTGTGCACTTTTTATAGCAAGCCTGAGAGCTACTCATGTGCTCCTTGGGGGCTACCTGGTGCCCACGGGCACCACGTTGGTGACCCCTGGTCTAAAATATGATCTGTGGTACGTGTCAAATATTCATACACTGGAGTTAGAGGAATACAGACATTAAATTGGCTGTGTTTAGGGCTTTGAAGCGATTTCACGACACTCGTCGACATTGGGATAAACCTTAACATGGAAAAAAAAAGGGAACACATTTTCAGAATCTGAGCCAAACAATTTATATTTAGTTAAAATTTACTTAAATCAAGCAAATAAAAATTGGCCAATGGGGTACGCAAAATCAACCTGGTAAGAATTGTTGATACTAGTATTAATATCAAAATATAAGCAGACATATAAGCAAACAAAATAGCTTTTCTAACCACTAGGGGCATCTTGGTGGTGGGATTTGAACCTGCAATTTTCCAGTTCAGAGGCCAATGCCTTAAACACCAAGTTACCACCTCTGACTGAGTGACTACCTCCCTTCTAAGTTTTATAAACACAAATTGGAGCCTGTCTTAAGATTCTTGATATAAGAATGTGATCAGGGCAGTATTAGTCTTAAAATGAACATTTGCTTTATTATATCTGTCACTTGTTTCTAGTGAAATTTTGCTCAAAAGGAGTAAACATTTATTTGCCTAGATCAAACAAATACACTTTTCTTATGTTATGATTTATAGTGTAATGTGCAATGTGACTTTTTAAAAGATTTTTAAAAACTTTCCTGGCAAAAAAACTAGACATACTTTCTACAAATAAGCTTTTATTTCCCTTCTTAGATTTGCAGTGATCAAGCATGAAAATCAGGGCAGATGATGGTGAAACTAAATCTTTGCCATATTGTATTAAGAATGATGTGACATAGACACTGCACAGTGAGCAGTCTCTTTTGTATATTACTCCACTGCTATCCCCGCCTCTTTGTGGTTATACACCGACTAGACATAACATTATCATATTATAGCATTATGAGCAGTGAAGAGAATAACACTGATTGTCTCTTCATCATGGCAGCCGTTAGTTGGTAGGATATGCTGCAGAAGTTAATGTGGTTAATGCTTGATGGTGCAGACTGGCAGAAAAAGGGGGAACAACACAATATTAGGCAGTTGGTAATAATGTTGTGCCTGGTTGGTGTACTTCACAGCAGCATTTAGTGGTGGGGTGATTAGGAGGGGCCGGTTAGTGGCCTGGGAGTTAAGGATCATGTGACATCAATTGAACATCAATTGAACTTTTTGGTTGGAGCTAAAAGTGTGCCATGGTGTGATCATATATATGTATATATTATATATATGTATATTATATATATATATATATATATATATATATATATATATATATATATAAATATATATTAATTAAATCTTCTAACCGCTTTATCCAATCTTCCTTCTGGTCGCGGGATAACCTGTGCCTATCTCGGGCGTCTTGGGGCATCAAGGCAGGATACACCCTTGTATGGGGTGCCAACCCATCGCAGGGCACCACACACACACACACACACACATTCATACACTAGGGACAATTTTCCAAGGTGCCAATCAACCTAATGTGCATGTGTTTTGGACCGGGGGAAACCAGAGAACCGGGAAAAAAAAAAAACCCAAGGCAAGGTAGGTAGAAACATGCAAACTCTCTACACACACAAGGCGGTAATCAAACCCCCAACCCTGGAGGTGTGAGGTGAACATGCTATCTACTAAGCCTATATATATATATATATATATTATATATATATATATATATATATATATATATATATATATATATATATATATATATATATATAAAGAGTCATCCCCATGATTGTGCAGCCACTGAACCAGACTGAGAGGCCAATTAAAGGCTCAGGAAACCTTGTGCTAATTAGCTGAGTACGACTCCATGAGCCTCCATTAGAAAACTATTTCACTCTTTCACTATTTCACTTTAATTGTTTTGTATTCATCATAGGTAAGTAATGTTTAATGTTTAGGTATATAATGTTATATATTGTTTTGACCCTTATTGTGTATATTGTTTTGACCCTTCTTTATCTTGTCAAGTTACCATTGCCATTTTCTAGCATGTTTTTCATTGCCTGAACTATTTCCAACCTGCTTTTTGAATCTGTATTCTTTTACATTAACATGAATAAATCATATTTTGTATTCAGGCCGTTGTCCATATTTATAGCATATGTCAGTTTAGAAAGTTAGAATCCAGCGGCACACACACACACACACACACACACACACATATATACAGTATATATCTTTCTACCGCTATATCCAATCTTTCCCTCGGGTCACGGGGAGCCATGTGCCCTATCTCAGGCGTCTATAGGCATTCAGGCAGGATACACCCTGGATGGAATGCCAACCCATCGCAGGGCACTCACACTCACATTCACACACACACATTCATACACTAGGGACAATTTTCCAAGGTGCCAATCAACCTATCGTGCATGTTTCTGGACTGGGGGGGAAACCGGAGAACCTCGGTAAAAAAAAAAAACCCTGAGGCACGGGGAGAACATGCAAATTTCACACACACATGGCCAAGACAGGAATCGAACCCGGACCCTAGCAGTGTGAGGCGAACATGCTAACCACTAAGCCACCATGCCCCTGTATATATATATATATATATATATATATATATATATATATATATATATATATATATATATCCTTTAGCTGTAGTATTTTGGTAGCAATGTGTCCTATAACACACGTCTGTAATTAAGTTGAGGTTTCAGTAAAATAAATGATTACAGAGATTGACAGAGATAATGCTTCTTAGCAATGCTTAACGTTTAAGAGCCTGTTTCCTTGTCCACGTTTGTCTCACTGTCATCCTGGCCTGTATTATGAATGAAAGTGTTGTAGATCTTCTCCCAGCCAATATTTTTGGCCAGCCTCTCTGTTTCGGGTGTGATCTCCATGCCGCTGCGTCGCACTGCCTGCTCCCATGATAGTTCTGAGTCACACGGCTGGACGCAAACACAAACACACACACAATTTATTTGCTCCTGGTCTGAAGCTAACAGCTAAAAGAATTTTGTATGTAAAATAGATAACTATACTATACTTTACATGTATAGTTACTATATAGTTACTATACTACACTATAGATATATAGTTACTATACTATACTATATATAGTTACTATACTATACTATAGATGTATAGTTACTATATAGTTAATATACTATATATAGTTACTATACTATACTATATATAGTTACTATACTATACTATAGATGTATAGTTACTATATAGTTACTATACTACACTATAGATATATAGTTACTATACTATACTATATATAGTTACTATACTATAGATGTATAGTTACTATATCGTTACTATACTACATTATAGATATATAGTTACTATACTATACTATATATAGTTTCTATACTATACTATAGATTTATAGTTACTATAAAATAATAACTATACATGGCTTTTGCAGTTTGAGACTGAGATGTATATAAAACTATCTAGACATACAAATATAGAGTTTAATGTTGTATTAAGATCCCTAGGGTTTAGATGAACCCCAAAAACACTTAGTTAAGCCTTATTGCTCTTACCTGCTTTGGATCGTGTGTAACCTGGCAGAGTTGGCAAACCTCCTGCAGCTTACTAGGCATACGCTCCAAATAATCCAAATTACCTTCACAAATGCCGATTATGCACTCCAGGTATTCTGGCCCAAAGATTGCAGCGATTTGTCCTGAATGCACACATATAGACACAAATACTGTCTACCATAATGTATATTTTTTGCTTCATGATGCAATGGTTTAATTATAGTCCATAAAGATGTTTCATCTACTTGCTCTAAAGGTACAAAAGATGTACCCTTGAGGGGTAACAAAGGTTTGGACCTTATAAGTTATAGAGGAAAACCACTCTATTGATAATGTATAATTGAACTTCCCATAGATTTATTATTATCATTATTATTATTATTATTATTATTAGTGGTAGTAGTAGTAGTAACACAAGGTAGAATATATAAATTACATACAAGTTAAAAAACAAATAATATCAAAACAAAAACATAAATAAAGATATAAATATATGTCGTGTTAGGGCAGTATTACTTGGTATACAGAGTTAAAAATGTACACAGAGGGCATGGATGGATTATACTGTATGCACATTAGACTTATTTTATATCAAAGTTGTGTTGAATACAGTGTTGGGAAGGTAATTTTAGAAACATAATAGGTTAGAGATTACAAATGACCCTGTTCAAAATGTAATAAGTCATGTATCTTTTCAATGAATTTATAAAAGTAAAGCAACTGATTACATTTGATGACTTTTTGATTAATTTAGTTTGTCCACTAGGTGGCGCTTTAAGTTAACATTCTAAGAAAAAAAGTTTCATATCCTCTGGAAAAAAAATCGTTTCTACTTTTCGAAATGAAACTGCAGCAGATTGTCATCATCAAAATCATGTGCGGGTTGAATATCATGCCGTCGTCTAAAGAACCGATTTTTACATTTAAGTTGTTCATCTGGAACTCTATTGTAACTGTAAAGTGAAGTAACGTGTCATTTAATTACACGTTTTTTTTTCTCAGTAACTGTAATGAATTACTGTTACATTTATTTTGTAATTAAATTACATAATGAAATTACATGGAACTGGTTAATCAGAAACACTGGTTGTACCTTAATGCTGATTTAATCAATTTGTATTTTAATCATAATGCTAGATATCTGAAAAATTGATATCCTGAAATATTACTTGTCAATATATTTAACAGGGTTTTTTTTTTCCAGACTCTTACGCTGTATTCTGTCATCCATTAGAAATTCTTCATGACTCTGTTTCATTTCTCCAGGCTTCAGGCTTTGCAACCTGATACGCACTGAAATCTTCCACCACCTCCATATTACCTTCACACAGAGAGCGAGAGAGAGAGAGAAAGGGTAATAAAAAGCATTAGGAATAAAAAAAACACTACATTAGGAATAAAAAATCTCAGTTCACATGATGTCATATGCACCTTACTGGACCATTATACTTTTTTTATGTCTTTTATGAAGATTGCGTTTGTATTCTGAAGCACTGCAGTTTATTTTCTGTAAAATATGGACACCCGAATATGTTCCATATTAACCTGTGCACAATCTGAAGGCATGTTTTTTTCATGGTTGGAGTGGAAAACCGTAAAGGGCCTGCACAGAGCCCCAATCTCAACGCCACTGAACTCCGTTAACATGAACTGAAAAACCAGCTACGTAGACCTGGTCTCCGTTCTCACTAACGCTCTTATAGCCACCAAGGACTGAGAATATTATAACAGCACATAACAGGCATATGTGTGATGGTCATATTTTTGGCAGTAAAGTAACTTAATCATAAATATGCTATAAAACTGGACAGTCTTCCTGTCAGGACTACACACTGGTATAGCAGATGTGCTGAACAGATGAGTAGAATCAGTACTATGATGTGATGTACGAGATCTGGTAAAGATGGTCGATAAGGACATCTTCCCTGATGCTAAGATTCATGGAACAGGACATCTAAACGAGACTCTGATCCACATCTGGGCTCAGAACCAAGGGGACAACCATTCTGCCGATTCTGTCTATCCAGAGAACTTAGCATATATATTAATTAAAAGAAATTTTACCCAGTGATCTCCCTCTCATGACCACGTCCTCATCGTCAGGTTGTCTAACACATTAGTTCTCAAAGGCTCCCTTTTGTAGAGTGAATCTTTTTAACCCCCCGCTCCCCCACCCAAAGAAATCTCATGATGCAAAACATCTTTAGTTTTAATTTTAATTTTTAGATTGTAGTGTTTTTTTTAATGCAAGGCTACTCTGTATTAACCTTCTCAAATGAGACACTGTAGTATCAGTCTTAGCATTTATCAGTGTGTTTAATGCGAACCGTTCTGTGCTCTAGTATATCAGAATATAGTACTAGTGTATATACATATATATATATATATATATATATATATAGATATATATATATATATATATATATATATATATATATATATATATATATATATATATATATATATATATATATACATATATATATATATAATTTATTTATATATTTTTATACAACATAGGCTGTCAATCATGACTTACAGGTAAATATATATTTTAAAATCATTTCCTAAGCTAGATTTTCGAATTTCCCTGCGGACCCCTAGCGCCATCTGGCGGTCACCAAAATGAGTTAAAAGGACAAACATTAACAGTAAAACAAAGTAGAAACAGAAACAGCATTGAAACAACAATGTGAGTAAATGACACATTTGTTTACGGGGTTAGTTGAACTACACAAATAAACATTCCCTCAGACAACAGTTAAAAGTGCTATATAAACCATTTGTGTGTGTGTGTGTGTGTGTAAAACAATTAAATGACATTAAATTGATATTCATGTAAACAATAATAATAATACCTCTGTTTTTGTTATAATAAGCTGATAAAAGTCTTTAGAGGGCGAATTGGCCTGGCCACTAATCTCAAACAGTAACTGTTCCTGAAACGTCGCCATGCCGAATGCCACGGACAGCGGCTACCACGACAACATAAAAGCTCGGCGGGTGTGACGTCACGATCCATCGGGATAATCATTGCGCATGCGTAGTCGGGGGATCCTGCGCCTATTTTTTTTGTCTGAGATAAATCAAAACAATTTACGTCAGTTTCAACAAAAATTAAGGAGAAAAAATATTACATACATACATTTTGTGAGCATCTGCTAAGGAGAAGGTTATACAGAGGTTTGACATCCATGACTAATTTTATACCCTTTCCTATGATAAAAGGTTTGTGAGAAAATGGTCTTAAGGTATAGAAATCAAAGTTAGGATAAAGAGATCATTTATTTATATTGTGCTTAGCAAAATCAGGATAGATAATTATTGCATACAATTCTTAATCCAGTTAATTTTGAATTACTGATCACGTAAAAGCATAAATAATCTGAAGCTAAAACAACCACCCTCTTTGTAACTTCTTACCAAACAATTTCTTTGAACGTTTCCTTACTTGTATTCCAAATTCAGCGGAATAACATGAAGTTAATCAATGTAAGCAATCTAAATATATATATATATATATATATATATATATATATATATATATATATATATATATTTTTTTTTTTTTTTTTTTCAGTCAGCATAAAAAGAATGAACGAGGTTACACTAGATGTGATATGGCATCAGTCATATTTGACTAAATCCATATTTAGTCATTAGGACTCTCCTATAAATTTTTAGTTTCAGGTATTTATACGGTAATACTAGTTTTAATGATACTTGTAATATTGGTGGGGTTTTTTTTTTGTTGGTGACTTTTATTTTTAAATAAATCACTGGAACACTCACTTGTTTGTATTTTCACTACATAATTATCCTGGCCAAAACAATATACTTCAATATAACTTGTTATATTTATTACTTTACAAATAAAATTTACTCTAAAGCTATTTACAAACAAACTTTGGTGTCCTAATACAGACTACTGCCATCTGCTGGTATCAGAGAGTTATGTTCTCTCACCCAAGTGAAGAAGGTACAGGGTCCTAATTTCCTTTTACTTTCAGGATAAATAAATAGCAATGGAAACGGATATTTATATATACTTTTATATACTGTATATACAAAACCTGTTATTAGTACTTTTAGATATTTCTTTATATTCATTCATTCATTCATTCATCTTCTACCGCTTTATCCGATCTTCCCTCGGGTCACGGGGAGCCTGTGCCTATCTCAGGCGTCTATGGGCATTAAGGCAGGATAACACCCTGGATGGAATGTCAACACACACACAACAGGACACACACACACACATTCACACACATTCATACACTAGGGACAATTTTCCAAGGTGCCAATCAGCCTACCGTGCATGTTTTTGGACCGGGAGGAAACCGGAGAACCCGGAGAAAAACCCCCCGAAGCACGGGGCGAACATGCAAACTCCACACACACATGGCCGAGACGGGAATCGAACCCGGACCCTGGCGGTGTGAGGCGAACGTGCTAACCACTAAGCCACCCTGCATATTTCTTTATATGTGCATATTAATTAAAATACAACTAAGTTCAAGCTAAAAAAGAAAAAGAAAAGTTCGCCTCACACTTCCAGGGTTGCAGGTTCAATTCCCGCCTCCGCCATGTGTGTGTGGAGTTTGCATGCCTCAGGGGGTTTTTCTCCGGGTTCTCCGGTTTCTCCCCTGTCCAAAAACATGCACGGTAGGTTGATTGGCACCTTGGAAATTTTTAGGGAAATGTCCCTAAAATGTGTGTGTGTGTGTGTGTGTGTGTGCCCTGCAGGTTGGCATTCCATCCAGGGTGTATCCTGCCTTAATGCCCATAGACGCCTGAGATAGGCACAGGCACCTCATGACCCGAGAGAAGATCGGATAAAAAATGAATGAATGAATGAAACCCTAAAAGGTATATGTTTTCCTAGTGCACATAAAAACATCAAATGCACACATAAAAACAACACAAGAAAACCAATGTGCATGTAACAACAATACAATCATATCTAAACAAATCAAATGCACAGCAATGATTGTATGTCTGTTCTTTCCTTCATTTTAAAAAAGTGCAGCTAACCCATTGGTTCGTGTGAACCCGGGGAATATGCTTCTTTTTTTGCCATACTTGAATAAAGTGTAATTGCACAGCCACAACAGTAGGTGGCAGTGGCGCTCTAATTGTCGGAAAGTGCGCCGGGAGTAATGGAGTAGTGCATGTAGCGCTTTTTTTCTGCGCAAAAGCTTTGCGTTAATTACAAGTGAAATATTTAATCTCTAATCAATATTTTTCCAAATATTTGTCCAAATTAGCTTTAACATTGAGGTCAAATTGCTGTAAAGGATTTACGGAAGGAAATCACGGTAATCAAACACGGTGTTCATGATCATTAAAATTGAAGCGATAATATTAACCGTCAGGACATTTGATCACGGTTTATCAATGAACCGGTAATCGTTTCATCCCTAGTGCACAGGGTTAGTATTTATCTATTTATTTATTTTAGTATTAATCACATATTTATCATATAATGTGTCTTTTGCTTTTCACATGGCGTTCTATGATTATATGAGTTTATATATATATATTCATTCATCTTCTACTGCTTTATCCGATATTCCCTCGGGTCTCTCGGGTCAACCTATCTCAGGTGTTTATGGGCATTAAGGCAGGCTACACCCTGGTTTGAATGCCAACCCATCGCAGGGCACACACACACACTCACACACACACACACACACACACACACACACACACACACACAATTACACACACTAGGAACAATTTTCCAACGGGCCACTCAACCTACCTTACACGTTTTTAGAAAAAACCCCTGAGGCATGGGAAGAACTCCAAACACACATGGCCGGGACAGGAATCAAACCCGGACCCTGGAGGTGTGAGGCGAACGTGCTAACCACTGAGCCACTGTGCCCCTATATATATATATGTGTGTGTGTGTGTGTAGTTTGCTATAGATGAGGTTTGTGACCTCGGACTCACTCGGACATGAAAATGCTGACGTTACTGTATGCCTGCTAGATAAATAGTTATAGTCTCTCTGACAATAACTAATAATGTGTTTGGTTAACAGCCTTTGAGCAACATGTGCTTTACATTACAGGTGCCTGCAATGTTGAACGCCACATGTCACAGTTCTTTGACCCTGGCAACATGTGACGTGAAGGCTGAAATCCGATTGGACAGGCACTCCAACACAGACACACCTAGAAGCAGTACAACCAGAGATGGTAAAAGTACACACATCACTTGCACTAAATAGAAGTCTGCCTCATACATTGTAGAAGTGCAAACACGTGTGTTAGAAGTACTAGTTACACTTTTTCACTCAAGTTAAAGTAAATAAAGTCGACATGTACTTAAGTAAAAAATAGCCATTACTACGGTCTGTTTTTTGAAAATGGGCCTCATATCATATTAATACATGAATACAAATCGAATTTCCAAAGTTTTGCCAAATGAATGTATCCACATAGAACACAATCAGAGAAAAGATCAGGTGATCAGGAATTTCTCTGTTCTCAGTCATATTTAAATCACTGACTCCCTCTGTCTCATCCACGACTTCTCGTTGCCCTCTTCTGTGCTCATTGTGAGCTCCATAAGCAAGCCTATGTCTGTGATGCCAGGAAATGATGCACCAGTGGTAGGTTGAGAAAGTCGGTGGGGATAATGGGATGAGGGAATAAAAGATTAATTTAAAATTTGACATTTCAAATTGATTAAAAATAAAGATCGTGCTTTGAAAAGGCAAGAACTAGAAAGCACGTATATTTGTGTAGAAAAAAGAAATAAATAGGGAAGTTCTGATATCTGAAAAGTACAGCATTGGTGTCAAAAATATTCTCATTCAATCATGAGGTAGAAGTATAAATCAAGAAGTATAGACTATCAAGTCTTTTTACTCAAGTAAAAGTGTAAAAGTTCTGGTTTCAAAACTATAAAAGACTATAAAAAGACTATAAAAGCTCTAGGCGGCGTTCCAGTACTGCAT
This sequence comes from Kryptopterus vitreolus, assembly GCA_030449085.1. Taxonomy (NCBI): domain Eukaryota; kingdom Metazoa; phylum Chordata; class Actinopteri; order Siluriformes; family Siluridae; genus Kryptopterus; species Kryptopterus vitreolus. The sequence goes on along the minus strand of JACRUU010000027.1, from coordinate 8,162,323 downwards.
TTAACGTTTTTTTCCTCGTCCCGTCACCCTCCTTTTTCTTTCCTCTTTTTTTTCTTTTTTTCCAGTCGTCCATCCTGATGGCTGTTACGTTACTTCAAGTGTGCGAGATGATTATTAGACGACTCGGGTCAGGAGCACAACCCGAAGTTGTACATATATATTTGAAATTCTATACTTAAAATATAAAAGTAATGAAAAGGGGAAAAATGGCATTAATGACAAAAGTTTAGGACGCGCCGTTCACAATCGCAAATGCATTCAACCGTCTCGCTACAGAACTCCCTACTGTAGCGTCTTTTGCGGTGGATGAATAGAAAGCACCCGTTTGATAAATGAGCCAGTAGTGGAGAATGTGCCGTGTGTGTCGTATGCAGGGGCGATGGACTGCGTACAAACTAATAGGGTGTCGGAATGGTACATCTCATCCAATCACAATAACATTCACTCTATCCGGATGGAGACGTTTATCTGGATAGGGTTTTTTTTTTTTTTTTTAACGATGACAAGCCGGAAAGGGGCACGGTGGCTTAGCACGTTTGCCTCACACCGCCAGTGTCAGGGTTCGATTCCCATCTGCGCCATGTGTGTGTGGAGTTTGCATGTTCTCCCCGTGCCTCAGGGGGTTTTTCTCTGGGTTCTCCGGTTTCCCCCGGGTCTAAAAACATGCACGGTAGGTGCATTGATTGGCACCTTGGAAAATTGTCCCTAGTGTGTGAATGTGTGTGGTCCCTGCGATGGGTTGGCATTCCACCCAGGGTGTATCCTGCCTTAATGCCCATAGACGCCTGAGATAGGCACAGGCTGCCCGTGACCCGAGGGAAGATCGGATAAAGCGGTAGAAGATGAATGAATGAATAAATGACAAGCCGGAATGAAAACGAGCCGAAATGAAATAGGAGTAACGGGGCTATTTTTAAAATGTAAAGAGTAGAAAGTACAGGTAATTGGTACTTTGGCTGCAAAATAATTCATCCAGTAAAATATAGAACATGTTTACTTAAGTAAGGTAACAATGTATTTGTACTTCGTTACTTCCTGAATCTGAGCACAACCAAGAGAAGAGCTCTGAAATCAAAAGATTAAATTATTTAAAACAATGTTCATGGGGGAAAAATGATCAAATATAAAAGTCAGTAAATTTGATAGTGTTTGGTCCAGCACAGAAGGCTTTTTGTACGTTGTGTTGCTACTTTTGTATCTATAGCGCCATCTGGTGGTGAGTCGCGTAACGAGAGCACACACACACACACACACACACACACACACACAGAATGTGCAGGAACGAGCAGGAACGTCCCGTACGGAAAAGTAGTTGTTATTAAATTCTTCCAGTGCTTATAAATACCAGAGTAGTTACGCAAGCTGATCGGACCGAATACAGAGAGCTGTAGCGGTTTACACACACACACACACACACACACACACACACACACACACACACAGCTTAACTCCGAAACGCTGAACGTGTTATGTTATTTCCAGGTTAGTGATCTGGCATGATGGGGAGAGAAAGAGGAGAGATAGAGAGAGAAGGCCTGACAATGCCTTGAGCAGGTAAATAGAAATAAACAATAAGATAAACAGAGAAAGACAGAAATGGAGAACGTTAGAGAAAGTTAGAAAAATCGCGAGTGTGTGTGTGTGTGTGTGTGTGAGAGAGAGAGAGAGAGAGAGAGAGAGAGAGAAAGAAGATTTATATTAAATTATGTTGAATTATGTTACATTTTAGTAGGGATAAACAGTTAGATAAACAATGGAGTGTGTGTGTGTGTGTATGTGTGCAAGACCAGAAAGAAAGACCTGACAGTGACTGAAATATATTATAATGGACAAACTTTACATAACATTTACATTTACAGTATTTGGCAGACATCCTTATCCAGAGCGACTTACATGTACAACTGAGCAATTGAGGGTTAAGGGCCTTTCTCAAGGGCCCACTAGTGGCAGCTTGGTGGTGGTGGGGTTTGAACCGGTGATCTTCCGGTCCAGAGCCCAACACCTTAAACACTGGGCTACACCACCTTCAATAATAAATAAAGAAGTGTGTGGGTGTGCGCGTAAGACCAGAAAGAAAGAAAGACAATGTGAGAGAGACCGGACAGTGACTGAAATATTTTGTAATGGATAAACAGTAAAGTAAAGAGAGGAAGAGCAAGAAAGGAAGACAGAAAGAGAAAGTGTGAAAGAAAGAAAGAATGTAAAGACATGACAGTGGCCAGAGTTCATAGGTTTAAAGAGTAAAATACATTTACGGCATTTATCCAGGGCGACATACAACCGAGGGTTACAATTGAGGGTTAAGGGCCTTGCTCAAGGGCCCACTAGTGGTAGCTTGGTGATGGTGGGATTTGAACCTGTGATCTTCCGGTCCAGAGGGCACCACTGAGCTCTCATGTCCCGGCTATAATATACAAAGACTGAGAGAAAAACAAAAAGAGAGAATGTGTGTGTGTTTGAGAGAAAGAGAAAGGGAGAGAGAGAGAGAGAGAGAGAGAGAAGGCCTGATACTGACTGCAATATGTTAATGGGGTAAACAGGCAAACGGATAATGAAGGATTTGTTTCCACGTACCACCTCTCTCTCTCTCTCTCTCTCTCTTTCTCTTTCATTGAACAGAGGAATGACACAGCGTTTTGAGGCCAGAGGAAGAGCTGCTGCCAAAGGGAAGGAAAAGAGGGCACCGTAACACACACAGGCTAATGACATCTGAAAGAACAGAATATGGTGTGAGAAACCATTTACGCAGTTTCACACTTTGAAAATGCTTAAAATAGCACATGAGTATTGTGTGTGTGTGTGTGTGTGTGTGTGTGTGTGTGAGAGAGAGGGGTGGAGAGAGTATGACCGTGTAGGACAGCTGTGGTCATGTGACCGCGTGTGGAACCCGTGCAGGCCATCGAATAGGTCGTTGTAGGAGGAACGTATGAAGACCTGTATTGTATTCCTCCGACTGGTTGTTCTTCATTATTTCGAATCCCCAGTAGGCGGCGCTGCCTCGCACCCTCTGCGTTTACTGTGTGGGTCAGAGAAGAAGCAGACAAGAGACGATCGCGATCGGGACGACTGTTCTGCAGGTCGGTACAGAATTACTAACCCTTCTCCGCCTGTGACACTTGGCACACTTCATTAATTCTTCCGCGCTGCTTTCTCTTCACCATTCCCGCATGATGTCATCGCCCTTTTGATCTTACTGCAAATGCCAGGGTGTGTGTTTTTGATGTTTTCTCGACGTGCCGCAGCATTTCCGTTGCATCACTGTGAATCAGACGGACCTCTTCTCGTTTTTGTTTGTTTTGTTTCTGTTTCCAGACCTGACTGACAGACCTGCCGCATTTCATTCCTGATTCGTACGCGCTTCTCTCCTTCCCTTGTTTTTTGCCTTGGCTGCTCTCCATCACTCGGGCCTATCAGGTACTTTGTCAGCTCGTGTGCAGTGCATTAGATGAGGGCTGAACGAGCTCGGCTTACCCACAAGACACTGCTGCAATGCAACAGTGTGTCCTTGGTGAAAGAATGCATTTTTTTGGGGCCGGTGGGAAAAAAAAATTAATAAAATAAACTTTTCCACGATCAGCTGTCTTGAATCAAGTCTGTGTTCCACATGTAGAGAGCGGCTATAAACGGAAGACTATAAAAGCTCTAGGCGGCATTCCAGTGCTGCTTTTAACGTTTTTTTTTTTTCCCTCGTCCCGTCGCCCTCCTTTTTCTTTCCCCTTTGGCAGTCGTCCATCCTGATGGCTGTTGCGTTACTTCAAGCGTGCGAGATGATTATTAAAGGACTCGGGTCAGGAGCACAAACCCGAAGCTGTACATGTATAGAAATCACTCACTATGAGCAAAATCATACGTAATAACGTTTTTCTCCTGACAGCTAATGGAAACTGTGCTACTAGACCTGCTGTGAGAGGGAGCATTGTACATACCAGCGCTGATGAAATTGCTTGTTTTTACACACTAATTAAACAAGATCCAGGGGCCCCGGTTCGACCCTGAACTCAGTCGCTTTCTCTCCTAATGCATTTTGTCCGGTTTCCTCCAAACATTCCGCATGTTATCTGGACCGGCTAAACATTCTGGACCGGCTCAAGTATTTCTTCCTATTCAATACTAGAGGGTGGGGGGTTGTGTAGCTCAGTGGTCCAGGTTCAAGCCCCAGTATCGCCAAGTTGCCGTCCTTTGAGCAATGTCCGTATACCTTTGTGCTCCAGGGGGCGCTCTATCATGGCTGACCTTGCACTCTGACCCCAGCTTCAGAAAATAAAAACAAGCCGGGATATGCGAAGAAAGAATTTCACTGTGCTGTAATGTATATGTAACAAATAAAGGCTATTTTTCCGTACAGCTGGGTGAATAATCACTTAATTCGAGTTTATAATTTCACCTCGGTTTGGCACAGCGGGCTTCCGTAGTTCTCCACCTCCCGCAACACATTACACTTGGGAAATGTAAAATACAATATGGTGGTGCGCTGACCAATCGAAAGAGCTTGTTCCCAAGAGGGGCGTGGTCTCATCAATTTATTCCAGCAAACACAACCACGTTGTTGAATGGGGAGGTGCGTGTGGTGCTGCGAGATAAAGATCAGGGCCCCAAAACACCGGCTAAAAACAGGTAACAATAGCGGACACATTTTCTCCAAAATCGCAACTTGGTCTTAAAAAAAATTGCCATGTCGCCCAACTCTACAATCCCGGGATAATCCTGGAAGCATAATTGGATACCCAAAGTCCGCTACTCAACACACGAGCGAGCTAATATACTATTATTGTTTGTTTGTTTTTTAAATCGGTTGCATCCTGCACGGTGCTGCAAGTTCACACGGCACTTCAAATGCACTTCAGCAAGGCCACTTTGGTAGCATAGTGGGTGTGTAGGCCCGGAGCGATGGACACCGAATTGTCTCCACTCCTGTCTTTCCACGATGGATGAGTTCGTGTTAACGTGTCACTGTTGCTGTTTCGACAGGAAGTGTGTGATGACGTGGCAGCCCACCTACGCAGAGCTCGGTGACTCAGATAGAAAATAACACTGCGGTTTGTTCACTCTCCTGTAGTGTGCACTATACATCGCGGCGTTGTGTTCTGCAGCCATCTTGTTGCTAATGAATATATATGTTGGGATGGAAAACAGATCTCGTCCTATGCTGATAGATAGATAGATAGAACTACCACTATTGTGCTTCATTTGCTTATTCTCTGCCTTGCCAATATACACCTTGTCACTGTGCACTTTCTTGTCATGATCACTTATATTAGGTGATGTATGATGCATACATGCAAATATCTCGACTGTCAAGTTTGAAACATCTTACAAAAATGAAAAGTAATTTTTCGAAACTTGACGCCACCGTAGTAGAGGCAGGGTGGCTTAGTGATTAGCACATTCGCCTCACACCGCCAGGGTCAGGGTTCGATTCCCATCTCGGCCTTGTGTGTGCCGAGTTTGCATGTTCTCTCAGAACGTCCCACCATGTTGTATTTCATATTTCCTAAGTGTAGTGCGGTGCGGGGCCAAACCAAGGTGAAATCCGATTTTTGTATTTTCAACATCGACATGAACCATATGTCAACATCGTGACGTGGAAGGTGGAGCCACTGGCAGGATGGAAAACGTGTTAAAAAAAAAAATACAGGTCTTTAATAACGATGGCAGACAGAAAAGAAAGGCGACAACAATAACATACACCAAAATACAGCCCAAGGTCAGGCAGCAGGCAAACGGAACAAAGGCAAAGATCGTTAACCATAAACAAAGGAGAACAGGAAATCAGATCAGACAGGGTGGCAAGAGTTAATCTTAGGGTCATTAATACCGGGGAGATAATCTGGCAAGGAGTAATCGTCTCTGATGTCCTTAAATACCAAGTCGCGTGGGAAAAGTGGCAAGACGGCGCCGAACCAAATGTCCACGCCGTGACATCCCGACACCATAAACTCGAATGAATCGATAATTACGATAATAATAACGATTATCTCTAGACCAAGCAGAGAAATATAATACGCATCGGCACGAGAATTAGTAATGTAGTAATTGTCCAGTTAAAGATATTTCAAACAACGTCCCCAGTTTTCATGCACACCTGCATTCAAGGTCCTTTCAATGATTTCAAGCATTGCTCATTTTTTAAATCAGTAAAATTATTAATAGTACAGTAAACGTTAAAGATTTGCACATTCACTCAGTAGAGATGTTATTAATAAATGTAATTAATAAATAACCTCCAGTTTTTAAATCCCTTTTTTCGTCTTTGCCCTAGATAAACACAGCTGCACAAACATGCGGCTGCTCCAAATATTCATTCATTCATTCATCTTCTACCGCTATATCCGATCTTCCTCGGGTCACGGGGAGCCTGTGCCTATCTCAGGCGTCTATGGTCATTAAGGCAGGATACACCCTGGATGGAATGCCAACCCATCGCAGGGCACACACACACTCACATTCATACACACATGTATACACTAAGGACAATTTTCCAAGGTGCCAATCAACCTACCGTGCATGTTTTTGGATCAGGAGGAAACCGGAGAACCCGGAGAAATGCTCCAAATATATTCATTATATTTTAGTATATTTTATAACTATATAAATATATTTTCAGAACTGCAAAAAAAAGAGGAGAAATAAAAAATAGGACTTTTTATTTGCCTTTAAACAAACACATTTCAAGCTCTATTTTTAAAAAAATAGAATAGAATAGCGTTTATTTATCACTTATACATTACAGCACACTAAAATGAATCCTTCACCGCTAGTTTTTGGACAGCGTCAGTCATGATATAGCACCCCCTGGAGCCTAGAGGGTTAATGGCCTTGCTCAGGGATCCAAGGGTGGCAGATTATACCACTTATATCAGTGGTATAATCTGCCTTATACCACTGATATCCTTAGCTCCGTGCCTCAAGGAGTTTCATTTGGACATCAGATCAAGGCTTCTATGGCTACGTTCATGGCGAGGTTTTATTATTCAAATATAAAAGAATAAAATGTAAACTTGGCCTGTACTTTCATCCTTCAAAAAGCATATCAGTCATCTGATTCAACAATAGGATCCTCAATTTCTTCCAGAGATACGAATACTTCGATACTATACTTGTGTAGACGTTTCTGGTATCAGAACTTTTTACTTTTACTCATTAATTTCTTTTTTTTTACACAAATATCTTCTTACATTTAAACTTCAATCTATTTTCTTTTCTTCTCGTTGCACATTGTCGTCTTCAGCCCATCAAAGTATTTCCTGTCTTTGCGCAGCTTTCTCAACCTACCACTGGTGCATCATTTCCTGGCAGATCGCAGATGTAGGCTAGCTTACTGCGCTATTAATGGGCACGGCAGAAGTCAACAAGAAGTCTGGCTAGTGTGGTTGAGACTCACATGAGTCTGTGATTTAAACATGACTGAACAGAGACATTCTCGCATTCGGTTTAACAGAGAAACCCCCCCGTCTGTACTGTTCCTTTCCCTTGGGAGAGCAGCAGGAGTCTATGGTATTCCTATTATTATTACTTTTGGACATATAGCTATGCAGCAGAGTGATCGTAAAGTGGATTGAAGTGATCGTTTCATTACCATCCAAGCTCATTGACCCGTCCTTGATCTACCAGAACAGGCGAGGGTTCTTCATTTCCATCTGTCTAAAAAGCCCAAGGTGAATTTCACCGTTAAGGGCCTTGCTCAAGGGCCTACTAGTGGCAGCTTGGTGGTTGCGGGGCTTGAACCTACGATCTTCTGGTCCAGAGGCCAACACCTTACCACTATGCCACCACCTCCCACAAAATCCTCTAGGATTCTGTTGGTGACATTCCCAAGATCCCAAGATGAGCGGTCCATATGATCTGTTTATTTATTGTCAACTACCCGTAGATTTTTTTTTTATAGACATGGCTTCCTAAATGGTTTGATGTATCTCTTCTACATTTTCTGAAGATCTGCGTCTACAAATAGGACCATCGGTTTATCTGTCTGATACTTGGGGTGACAGATAAAACAAATCTTGGTTTCCAGCAGAGGATTCTTCAGTGCTTGACAGGCTTCGTGTCACATTTTTTGCAGACTCTTCACTCGCAAAGTCCAAGACAGTAGTGTTTTCTCTGCATCTTTGTCAGGATTTCAAAAGACAAACTCATCAGTGCATCAGTGACTTAACTATGGAGAGTGTATTCCTCTCGACAGGCAGGCCAATCATATATGGCATGTGGAAAACCCCATTCACTGAGGTTTAAAAATGCCCCATTCACATTTTGCAGATGCACAGCTGCTCAAATACAAGGTGCTTGAGTCCATATTCGTCTACATCGGACTGGTCAACCTTCTTGTAAAAGGACATTTGGTCCATCCATGGACATTTCCATAAGGCCAATTGGAGATCATTCGATTCTGCTCAATTCATTTTTATTTGTATAGTGCTTTTAACAATGGATTTTGTCCCTAATGAGCAAGCTGATGGCGACTGTGGCAAGCAAAAAAAATCCCTGAGAATAAGAATGAGAATGGAATAAGAAACCCATCCTCATGTGCTTGGTAATTACAGCTAAAGGTGGGCAGGGGTGGGCAAACTATGGCCCGGGGGCCAAATCTGGCCCCTTGGTCCTTTTAATCCAGCCCGCTGAACTGCTTTGGCTTATTTGCCGCACCAGAATAAAGTATAACCGCACAGCGGCGCTGACATTGTTGGAGTATGCTCAGTGGGAAAAATGAAGGAAAAATACAGCCATTTTTTTTCTATTGCTTAAATAGAATATCCTTATTCTTTTGGTAGCATAATGAACATGATATCATTTACCGCTCTTTACAAGTGGTTACAATTACAATTTATATTGAACATAAGTTATGTTCAACGTTATTGTTGGTTCGGCCCACGAACACACCTCAGGTTTCTCATGATCTACATTGTAGTGAACAAAGTCATTCCTAATCGTTTTAAATCGTAAATGTCGTTTATTACTAATAGTCGGGGGAAAAGCAAAAGTTAAGTGCTGGAAAAGATGGTACCCAATAAACTACCGTTTTTATAACTTATATCTTACAAACATAGTTATGAGACATGCGTAGTTAATAGCGAACGTCACTAACAACTTGGGAACAAATTCACACTTCGAATGAACTCTTGGAACGTAACTCGTTTATATATATATATATATATATATATATATATATATATATATATATATATATATATATAGTATAAGTAACAAACCATTTACTGACAACTAAAAAATGTAATGTACAAGAGAGTAAGGAAGCTGGAAAAATACATTCATTTCACATTTACCAGTTTTTCCTTTTTTTTTCTTTTCTTTTTTTCCCTTTTTTATGAATTATTATTACATGCTAAAAAATTTTAACTATTAAGATGAATTCATTTTGCAATTGAGTGGAAAGATATAAATAAGGTAACTGACAAAAAAAAAAAAAAAAACCACGAAAAAAAAAAAAAACTGCATGTAACCTATAAGTATAATTAACGGTCGCATGATGTTGCTATTTGCCCACTATTGAGTGCAAAATACACATACAAGACTATACATAATATGATTTATTATTTATGGTGTTCATTTGTATTCTTATTAATGACATAATTTGACATTAGATTTCAGTAATGACCCGAGTTTAAAAAAGGGGGGTTTTATATATATATATATATATATATATATATATATATATACACACACACACACGCACACATATATGCCTGTACTACATATCTTCTTTCCCCCCCATTTTTATTCCTCCTGCCAGCCATCATCTTCCCTTGTGTCTTCATGCCCTCGTTCATTCTTTGCTCATGCTTTTCACGCACTCTTCCGTCTGTGCCCTCGTCCCCCCCCCCCATCTATCTCTCTCTCTCTCTCTCTCTCACACACTCACACACACACACTCTGTCTGTCTTTCTCTGGTGTCACTACATTGATCAGGCTGCAGCATAGCTGCATTAAAATATGCATTAAAAATGGCTGCAGATGAGCCTGTCTATTCTGTGTGTGTGTGGAACAGACACCACTCATGAGTGTGTATGTGTGTGTGTATGCAAATGTATAGACACTGCCCCCCCCCTCCTAATCTCCTGGTCGCCGCCACTGCTGCTAACACGAGATCGCCATCGTGTTTTTTTTTCCTTCCCTCTGACATTAGCATCCCAGGCTTCTGCTTCTTCCGCCATCCCCCCCCTTCCAGCCTCTACAGAGGACTCATTTCTAGTGTACTACCATCCACCCTTTCATCCAGTCCCCTTTATTTTTGCACTATGCATCTGTTCAGCTCTGCCGCCTTCTTCTTCTCCATCGCTCTCTTTCTCGCCGTCCATCATCTTCCCCGGTGTTTTCGGCAGCGTTACGGACGCCAGCATCATACCGTACGGCATCCCTCTCTCTCGCTCTCTCTCTCACTCACTCTCCCTCGCTGTCTCTCGCCCTCTCAACCGTTTTTTTTTTTCCCTCAGCCATGTTGATTAAAGTTGCAGTGGCTATTCCGGAGCAAAGTCGATGCCACCTCTGAAGCTCAGCGAAAAAGAGGGCTCTGAGAGAGAGAGAGAGAGAGAGAGAGAGAGAGAGAGAGAGAGAGAGCGCATGAGAGAGAGAGAGAGAGAGATGACGCACAGACATTGAGAGCAGCACTAGACAGCAAGCAACGAGTCAACCGAGTCAATTTTTATTTTCGTTGCAAGATGGCGCATTTTCCTGTTTCGTCTGTTTAACCTCATTCTCTGATTAACAGAAATAAACAGTACGTTCTACATGTTTCCTCCTCCGCAGAAAGCGCCGTGATGCGATTCTTGCTCTGCGTATGACTGGACGCCAGCAGCTGGGTATCATTTTTCTGAGGTAGGGGTTTTTTTTTTTTTCTAATTTTATTTCGATTGGTTAGTGCGGGGGGAAAAAACCCTGAAACCTTGATTGTACATCTTTTTTTTTTATTATTATAAAAAAATAATAAACGCTGCTATTTTTACGATGTTTTAAATAAGGGTGTGGCAGCATCCGTTTCCGCACATCTGCAGATAGGGAGTTAGAACGATGGGGGGGGGGGGGGGGGGAAACAAAACATAAAACCATCCGTGTTTAAAACAAACAACGAGTCTCGACGATTAGCTAGTGCGCCGCACTGTTACGCAGGTTTACTGAGTGGTACGGCGGACCGCCATCGCAGGAAAAGATGCAGCAAGCCCACGGTGTGAGAGTCCAGAAGCTCAGCAGACAAAACACACACACGCACACTCGCGCACACACACACACACACACACATGTAGGAGCAGAGCAGGCAAAAGCCTCCTATCCTCCATCCTAACGTATGCTGATCCTCAAGCACGATTTTAACGGTCTTCATAACGCAGCTTAATTGCTGATTAAACGCGTTCCCACGACAACTCAGGCCTGTACCAGCTATACGAACTTCCCTGCTTTAACCAGGTGAACTCGGCACATGCCGTTTACACTTTTGTGTGTCTGTGCGTATAATTCCTGTACGCACAACATCGAAACAAACCAACAAAGTCTGTAAATCGTGCCGTCCGTGATGACATCATCGCCCCGTGTGGGTGGACGAACTGTGCCTTTTTTTCTGCTGTGTAATTCATGTAGCGCCTTGCATGTGGTTTTTCTATCTCTTTCTGTTTTCTCTCGCTCGTGCCCACGTATTCAGAAACACGCTCACGACGATGTAGCTTTCACAAAACCGCATGTGAATAATAAAAAAAAAAAAAATTTCCTTTGAAAATCATCACCTTTGAAAACAGGAAATATAATAACGCCTTATTAATAAAATACCACGTGTTAATGTTAATATTTATATTGTCTGCTTTCTTTTTTTTTGCTCCATTAGAAACTAAATTAGCAAAACGTATCATTATCGACGTATATATTAAAACCGGGACGGTACCGGCTTTATTTTTTGTGTGTGTCGAAAACGGTGACTGCGCAAAAGCGGCGTTCAGAATCGATAGTGATCTGAACCGTCAGCTAAACCCCAGAAGCCATTTTGTACTCACCAAGGCTGAATCATCTCTCGGTCGTGAGTTTTAAAATGGCCGCGCTGCAGTGATGAAACGGCCAGTAGAGCAAATCATACGAAAAAGGAATGCAGGTATAAAAAAATCCAAACGGGACGACACTCAGATGATGGGGAGATGCAGAGAGACAGGAACTGACTGATAATAAAAGTGAGACTAAAAAAAAACTAAACAAGGAACAGGGTTGCCAAAAGAGGAAGCGAAGAAAAGCATACCTGAGACAGGAGTAGATAAAGGAGAACGCAATAAGACACCAAGAGAGATAGATAGGGTAAAAGATTCAAATTTAAAGATAAAGGTAATAAAAATGACCCTAAGAATGTTACTACAGTGATTTGTGAGAAACACACACACAAACGTGTTTTATTTGAATGTTGAAAAGTAAATATAAATACATACTGGGAAAAACAATACAAACAGACATTTCTTAAGGGCATGATACAGGCGATCCCTTAGCATAGCATATACAAGCTCCTATACACACGCATACGCACTTATAAAATGATGATTGTTAGTATAACGACCTGCACGTTTAATATTAACCGGATCTATAGAGATCTATTATCTATGAAATACAAATTAGAGAATGGGGAGGGATGTGGCCATGCGAGACCCTCAGAGCAGCCCATCGCTTTCATCTCCTTTTTCTCCTTCTGCTTCTCCGATTTGCTTTGTATAGCTCTACAACCTGTTTAGGAAGAGTCCTTGATTGTCACTTTGCCAAACACTTATTGTGATTTGCACATGAATGGCTATCGAGTGAGCCAATATCGAGGGGGAAACATTGCTTCCATTGTTAAAGCTCTGCTGCCGTGTCGTGCATTGCATCGACAGGGTGTAAGTGTTTACTCCGTCGTTGGTGTTTACGCTTCCCTTTTCCATGTAATAATACTAGTTAATTTAACAACATTAAAGCAACACTTATAAAGGTGAGTATGAAACAGGGCTTGTATTTATGGCTTATTTATGACTGTCGAGTATATATATATATATATATATATATATATATATATATATATATATATATATATATATATATATATATATAGCTTGTTGTCAAATATATGGACTAGTATGTAGTACCTATGCAAATCTCTTCATCATGCCGAATTTGAATTTAGTAGTAGAATTCAGATTTAAGGGGCACGGTGGCTTAGTGGTTAGCATGTTCGTCTCACACCTCCAGGGTCCGGGTTCAATTCCCGTCTCGGCCATGTGTGTGTGGAGTTTGCATGTTCTCCCCGTGCCTCAGGGTTTTTTCTCCGGTTTCTCCCCTGTCCAAAAACCTGCATGGTAGGTTGATGGGTTGGGTCCTGCCTTAATGCCCATAGACGCCTGAGATAGGCACAGGCTCCCCCTCGACCCGAGGGAAGATCGGATAAAGCGGTGTAGAAGATGAATAAATGAATGAATTCAGATTTATAAAATCCAATACACATATTTACTTCAGGAGCCATAAATCACCATGAGAATGTGCAGCAAAGATCATTCTTGTGTTTACCATTGCCCAGGAAACTCCATAAATGGCCAAGCTCTATGAGTTTAAAGAATATAATGGACACAATAACATTCACAGATTATGTAAAGGCTATAATCTAACTTCATCAAGTGCTCTTACTGACAATATAAATTAAAGACATGGTTGGATTTTAAAACACACCCTTTTCCTTTTGAGGTACAGTAATTGTCAAGCTACGGCTGGAGGGAGTTTGCTCTCTTATGTGTTTAGGATGAGCTGGATGATGGCACACAAGGGTGGAAGGCTGGAACATGCCAGAGTGGTCACTTGTGTTTTTCTGACATGTGCCAGCAGCAAGATATTAATGTATGAGGAAAAATGGCGATCGATTCCAAAAGCCAACTTAGTGCTGATTTTAAAGACATGCACAGAATTAACAGATGATGCAATACCAGTGACCTACAAACCAAAACCAACCCCAAAAAAATCTAACAGTAAATCCATTTTCTTAAAAGATGCACCATTCCAGTAATATCAATTCTATCAGTCTCGAATTATAACTTCCAGCCCAACCCATTCTACATTTATGTATCAAATTAGTTAAATTTGTGTTCATACACACACACACACACACGTACTGGAAGCCTGGTAGGAGCTAAACTGCCTGCCGGTCTTCCTCTATTAGCCTGAATAATTTTTGTTACTTTAACCTCACACTGGCAGTTGAGGTATAGTTGCAGATTAAAATACTTCTAAATAAATAATGACAAACAAGGACACAAACATTCAATTGGAGTTATGTTAAACCATTTATGATTTATGCAAATTCACCCAGGAACCCATGCTATTGAATATTGCAAAACCTACTGTAATAAAACATTTGCTTGAAAGATACAAAGCTTTGAATAAATCAGCCACGCTGGAGGGTTTTCAAGCATGAACATCTTGCCACAGAAGCTTGATGCGGTTTAATGCAGAATATTGAACAGGCTGTTCAAAGAAATGTATTTGCACCCCGGATTTTTAGGAATGCAGCCATGAACTGAAACAATAAACCATCCCCATACCATCATACTACCACCACTATAAGTTGACAGTAGCGCTACAATTGTTAAATGCAGGATGTCGATTAAGGAGACGATTCGCAACGCAGGCGCAATTCTTGGCGGATCCTCACAGTTGAACACCTTTAACATTCCCCACAAGTAGGCATCAAGTGGTGTAAGATTGGAGAAGTAGTAAATTAAATATTTTGGCGCATGATGTACTCACTAAACACACAAATATGTAAATATTGTTTTATTAAGTGTGAGTAATAAAATTTTTTTAATAATTTAGAGTAATGATCAGAAATAAATAGTATTTTTTTAGGCAGATTACCTTTTAAAATATCAAATATCAGTGTCACTCAGAAGCAGTTTACAATCTATTCTGGCAGTCGAACAAAGAAAGTAAAAAATAGAATAATTTATCCATCTCTATCTCTCTAGGTGGTTATTTATTTAATTTTTGGACCATAGTATCGATTTGGTATTGGTATCGTGATACTGAATCTAGGTATCGTATCGAATTGAAAATGCTGGTATCATGACAACACTACTCTCTATATTTTGATTTGCCGTTGCTTTATGACAAACAGAAATGTTCAACTGTCCGTGTGTCATTATGACATTGTTTTCTCTTTCACCCATACTTCTAGATGATGGTGGTCCATTCCAGCTTTAATGGGAAGATGGACAACCTGCATCCGCTCACTGTCCTTTCCCGGCTTAGTGAACAGCGATTACTTGGCCTGTTCTGTGATGTTACCATCGTTGTCGAGGACATCAAATTCCGCGCTCACAGAAATGTCTTGGCGGCCACAAGTGGATATTTCCGCAGTGCTTTCACAGCGCCTGAGACTTGCACTTCCAGCCAGGTGCTGGAGATTCCAGATCTAAAGTCTGAAGTCTTTGCCAGCATCCTGAATTTTATTTACTCCTCCAAAGTGGATTTAGCAAGTAAAGCAGACAACAAGTCTTTTATAGCTGCGGGGAAAAAGTTGGGGATCCCCTTTCTCGAGAAGCTTCTTGATATTGAAAGACAAGACTCTAGAATTGCACCCAGCCAAACCGTTGCAAAGGCCGAAAGTTCAGTGAATCAGACAAAACTTTCCGTTTGTTGCACTTTGAAAAAGGAAGCGCCACGACCCGAGGAGCAGGAGTGCTCTAAAGGTCCACGGATAACTAATGCTTTCTCCATCACAGAAGTCCCAGAAGTTAACAACCCATTTACTTCAGTGGACTCGCATAGTACTGGTCAACAATCCCCCGACATGACCCACCAACCACTATCAGGGGTACCATCTGTCGAAAGTGATTCTGTCGATGCCATGTTTGAACACTCGTACGCTGTAAGCCAAGGCCATCAAACATCTGAGCTTAAAGAGACGGTTCAAGAAAATGACAAAGAGACCATAAAGCCTGTTGCGTCACCCTGCAAGACTCTGACAAACCACAGGCTTGGTCCTATTAAAAAGCGGCACCGACTTTGCAAAGCCCTTGCACCCATATCCAATGAACCCAGCGAAAGTATTCCTGTCAGCAGTTCTGTTGTACAAGATGGTCCCCCTGACTCCACGTCTATGCTGCAGTCTTCGAGCTCCAATTCACCCTCGTGTTCGGCTCCGGAATTGTTGCCACCGCCTGAGATTTTGCCTCCACAGGATGATGATCCACCGTCTTTGGTTCCTGAAGATGTACCAACATCTACCACGTACCGCTGCCTGCAATGTCCTGAGGCGTTCAGCAGTTCGGCACTTCTCGGTGTCCATATGCAAAGCCACAAGAGGAGATTTGTCAGTCATCTGTTTTGCAAGTACTGCTATAAAAAGTTCATACACTTGAAACGATTGCGCAACCACGAACAAGTGTGTTTGAAAGTTCTACCGCAGCTGGAGTCAAATGGCAAAGAGGCTTCAGTCGGTCTAGACTCAAATAGCACTCCCGTCCTAAACGATGAATCGTCTGCGAGCTCTGATCTTCCGGAAACTCCACAACTAGACAGTACGTTATCACGCCCCCTGGAAGCACCCCAAGAAGTAGTTCCAAAATCAAGCAGCAAACGAGTTTATAAATGCAGTGTGTGTAAACGAGCCTATGTTACTCTGTCTAGCTTAAAAAGACACGAGAATGTGCATTCATGGCAAAGGGCATATCCTTGCCACTACTGCAATAAAGTCTTTGCTTTGGCAGAATACCGTACCAAACATGAGATCTGGCACACAGGCGAGCGTCGCTATCAGTGCATTTTCTGTTTGGAGACCTTCTTGACGTACTACATCCTCAAAAACCATCAGAAGTCCTTCCACGGCATCGATCCACGCCTGGCAGTGAAAAAGAAGTCGGCTAACGGTAGTTTCAAGGGCAGCGTATACCCGATAAAACTCTACAGACTTTTGCCAATGAAGTTCAAGAAGAAAAGGTACAAGACTTACAGTCATACTTACTCCGAAGCCATGGGTAGCCAAGAGAATTCGTTCGCGGCCACACCGGATCTCAACTTGCAAGAGGATCTACTCAAAGGTACAGATCCTATCCGGAACCCAGAGAGTGCCCCTAGTGGCCAGTCGTTATTTTCGATGCCTGTGACTTTTATGGCAACTCCAAAAATGGTGGCTTCAGAAATGCCCCACATTACCTTTGACCAGCCATGTGACCAACACATAGAAACTCGCTTGGATAAGAATTCGTCTCGCGTGGAAGACGAAGGCTTTACAGCCACTAATACCCGTAGCGGATTAGCAGGCTTTCAGGCCAATGTGTCGCCTGTTTTTGGTTGTGGATACAGCCCATCTTTGACAACAGAAGATAACACGAGGTCCTCTATAATTAGGCACAGAAATGACTCCTCTTCTTCCATGCAGTGTAGTAGTAGCACAAGCAGGGATGGCCTGCCATTCCTAAACATACCACCTGTGTGCTCGTTTGAGGGACTCAGCAAACTTAGTGAATTATCAGCTGCTGCACAAACTATTGAAGTAATGGCTAACCAGCTGCTTCAGCCACAGCCCGAGACCCTGACCCAGAATCTTCGTCCGGATGGAAAGACAGAAACATACATTGCTAAGCCTGCATGTCCTGGTCCTTCAGTGAATAGCCAAGTCTTGCCACTGTGCCAGATAACTGTCAAAATTGGAAACGAGGCGATTATTCGTCGCAAGATCAAGGGATCAAAGCTGTTCCCCAAGAGGAAAAAGAGAAGAACCTGGAATCAGGATAATAAGAAAGGTGACTGTGCGGAAGACGATATAGGATTCCCAAACTTGCGCTTCCGGACAGAACTTTCCAGCTCGGTCCCAGAAGACGAGCCGTACGACGACGCGAACGATCCTGAAAACGACAACTTGTGGCGTCCTTATTACACATACAAACCGAAAAAGAAAGGCAAGCGATTCAGATCCAAGCGGAAACGATTAAAGGCGGCTCAATACTACACAAAGCCGCTGTCTCCCGAACCGGAAGACGACTTTGTGGAAATGAACTGCGGTCTAGAGGAAAGGGCCGCGGCGGAGAAATCCTCGGAGTCGAGGATGGAACTGAGGAGTCAAAGTCCAAAAGAAACATTTACCTGCCGTCGCTGTATCGGCTCGTTTGCGACTTCGGCCGCTCTTAGCATGCATGTCATCGACTGTCATCAGCCTTGCTGCAAGATTTGTGGTAAACAGTGTCCTCTCGAAGAGCTTCCCAATCCAGCTGAGGACTTTGCTTGCCAGAGTTGCACCGAGGACGGCTCCTGCTTCAACTCGACAGAGATGACGCGTAGCCTGAGTACTGAAAAGCGCTACCGTTGCTCGTACTGCCCACAGCGCTTCCTCTACCTTGCCACCAAAAGGAGCCACGAAGCAAAACATCTTGAGAGGTTCAGTACAGAACTTAGCTGTCAGTACTGCTCTAAAGTGTGCAAATCTGCCCTGCTGCTCAGCATCCACGAGAGCAAGCACTTCAATAAGGTAAAAGAGGCAGAAAACAGTGAGATCAAGCCAATGGCAAGATCATACATACCTGCTACAGAAAGCAAAGAACAACCGAAGATTGAACCACTGAGCCCCAAAACTGAGGAGGCACTGGATGCAACAGATGCTAAGGGAATTTTGCCCAAACTTCCTAAACACCACAAAAAGTCACCCCTTTTGTTGTCCTATAAAGGTGACAGGACTTCATCTCCATTTCATCCAGAAATGCAGAGAAGAAAATCGAAGAAAAAAGGCTTCGTGGAGTTTTCTAAAGACTCCACTCTGGGGTTGTTCGAGACCGGAGCACATAAAAGCCATATACCGAAAAGCTTAACAAACAACCATCTCAACTCATCCAATCTTTATACGACATGTCTGACACGAGTGCCTGCTATTAAAGGGGCTTCCCTGCAGTCATCCAAGTCAGAGTGGCATATGTGTAAAGAGGAACCCGTTTTTTACACCCACAACTGATTCGCTAATAAATGCCGAAAATGACATTATATAGAGTATACTTTTAACGAGTATAGTGCAAATTTTCGATCCGTTTGACAGAAATAAACGTTGCTATCGTCACTTTACAATGGTGTAAATATAAAGTATTTTTTATTTGTTTTCTGCTAAATACTGTTGGTAGTTTTTTGTTTTTTTTGTACGACCGGAGAAAATTCTATTTTTTTATGGTTTCATTTGTCTCGTCGGATCAAGTCGGTCTGTCTTTGCGTATCGGATGCGTAACAGGACTGGAACTTAATCACGTTGTAAAGACTTGTGTTCACATTCACATCACTCGTTATATATGCACCTGATTGTGTTTCATTCACTTCCCACTTTCGATGATTTAAGCAAAATGTTGACAATCGCCGCGTAGATGCCACGCCACTCTAACTGCTGTATCTTGCAAATCGAGTCGATTAAATTTGACTCATTATCGTCAAAGTCATTATCGTGACTCGAATGGGTCGACTCATTGTTCAATTCAGTGAAATGTAACGGTTGATTTTACAGCGATGGATACAGTACGTTAACCCAAAGTGTTTATGATGCCCTCTAGTGGCTCGTCGTATAAATTGAACCTTGCCTTTTATCCATGCGAATGGACCAAGCTATTTTTGACGCCACTTACATCATGTATTTTTTTTTCACTTATGCGTTGTAGGATTACTCTTTCTCTTTAAATTTATATTTCTTCCAGTATTACAGTTTATGATGAATGCATATTAAAGAAGTAACATCCTGAGTGACTAAAACTAATGCACTTGCATTGTAGGCTGTCAGACACTTGCTTTATCTGCCAGACCTACGACGCTGGGGTCTACACAGTACATCGGGTGGTGTATTAATTAAAACCTATGTCTGTGTGCCTTCTCCCTTGTCATTGGTCACAGCTGGTTTCATAAGTGTTCGCCTAATGTGTTTGTTTCCGGTTATAAATATAGTCAGATATTTTACGGTTATGCCAAAGTATTCCAACTGCTCAAATCACAAGATGTGGGCTATCATTGAAAATAAAGTTTAAAAAAATGGGCAAAGTGCACATGCCCAGTGTGGGTTTGAATGTTATATAAATATGAAGGTTCTCCTTTTTTTTCGGCACTCTGTTTTTGCTTATAGTTCATTCTATTTTGTATTTTATTTATTTATTTATTTTGTTTTTTAGTTATGCTTCAGACCAAGTAATCTATATAATCTGTAATTTCTCATTTGATAACGATTGCATTTTCTGGGCTTTGTTTTACTATTGTGACCACATGTAAAGGCTCCAGAATAAGATTTGCACGGTACGGTTCCTACGTCCACTGCTATAGCATTACAGATCTTGGGTGAACATTTTGTATCGCGGTGTAGCTTTACAGTAAGCAAGTAGCTCCACCTCATTTTTAATACATGCGTATGAATCTTTTTGCTATTTTTTTCCGCTATATTTCACCTTCTTTGCTCCTCAGCATACGTGTTTTTAGAGTAATTCTTGACACGTTAGATATAATCCCATAAGATACATTGTTAAAGTGCTCAGGTCTGATTATTTTTCTTCCCTCCTGTTGTTTTTGCATTAATACACACTGTTTGCACTCCACCAACATATTTGTGGCAGTTATAAGTAAAGCGTAATTCACATTTGCAACTCTTGTCGGAGACGGTTTGGAGATTGGGATTTTCAAAAGTGTTTATTATAATTGTACGATATCTAAAGTCTATCTTTCTCTTCTGAATAACGGCAATGTCGATGATCGCTATAGGACCAATGTTCTGATTGTTCACACAAATGCTCCTATGAAGGATACGCAATAAATATTATTAATTGCAATAAACCTGTGAGTATTTATTTTGGAGTAATATCTTGAGAAGCTTTTTTCCCCCCGCAAAGTATCTGTATAAGTCTGTAAAAAATATATGTAAAAGTACAGATATTCATATTTAAAATACTCAGGTACTGACACTTTTGAAAACATTTTTTACTTAAGTTAAAGTAAAGAAATATGCGCTCTGTGTATCTGTTCTGAACAACGGGCATATACAAATGGCTATGCTTTATGCAAATGTATGTTTGTATACAATACAATGTATGCATGTGGAAAACTCTACATAGCGCATGAAAACAAAACTAACCATTTTTAAAGTTATTATGGTGTTTTAAATGACGGAAATCCTCAGGCGAAACCTTTAGTTTCTACACGGACAGTTAAGGAGGTGATAGCGGTGAAAATGTAGCTCTTCTTTCATTATGGAAAACATAATCTCGGAGAAGAATATTTGTATGTAAAATTAGACATCTTTCTACTTATATGTCTCTGAAGCGAGTATTCACTTATGTTATATTTGTGTGTCTGGGAAGAGAAATGCCAGACAGTCTGTTTTCCTTACAAGAGCGTTTTGTTAGTATGAGTGTATGCAAATAAAAGCAGACCCTTTGCATATTCGAATAGTGTGTTGCTTTTATCTGTACGATCAAAAACAATAATTTAAGTTTGTTTCGGCGTTACGAGGAAAAAAAATGTCACAAAACACGCCAATGCCTTGTCGACACCAAAGGGGGGAAATATCCGGGCATTTCTCTTATACAGTAAACCTAAAGCCTGGTTTAAAAATGTAAAACATAGAAAGTACAGATATTTGTCTAAAGATTGTAGAGTGAAAGTAAATAATTGTCCATTTATAAAAAAAAAGCTACTTAGATAAGTATTTGTATTCCTTACAACCCACGTCTGGTGCCTGGACAAATAATATTCTGGTGAAAAACCAACCAAACAAAAGCAAATGAAAATGTGTTAAATCGTTTAGAATGGGATATGACACCACAGATATATTACACACATGTACCATTCAGTAAAGCTGCTTTGTGACAATGCACATTGTGAAAAGTGCTATATAAATAAATTATATGTATTCAATATTATTGTCTATATAATCATCATACACCTGTCATCATTGAATTGATTCTGATTAAAATACAAACATCTGCTTCTGTAGGTCTTCATGCCTGAATCCATGGTCTATAGACCTTAAAGCATGTACAGGTGCATGTATTGACTGGTGCAGGAGAATGTACACATCATTAGATCATCAAATCATAACAAATGTGGCACCAAATGACCCGCCACCCAAAAGAACAGGATGTCGGTCAAACTCCACGACATACATTGCCTGGGTTCTCTCACTTTAATGTTCAATTTACCCCAACATTTCAACTTCATAGTATTCCACTTGGCTGCTTTTTCAGGCTGCTTCCATTAGGGGGCGCCGCAAAGGCTCATCCTTCTCCACACTACCCTGTCTCCTACATCTGCCTCCTTCACCCCAACTACCTGCATGTAGTCCCTCACCACATCCATAAAACTCCTCCTCATCCTTCCTCTATTCCTCATTCTTCTCCCCCTGTACCTCATGTCCCTCCTCTACACATGTCCTCACCTCGTCTCCAAAACATCCTACATGTGCTTGTCCCCCTAATAAACTCATTTCTAATCCTGTCCGTCCTCATCACTCCCAATAAAAACATCAACATCTTCAACTCCTCCACCTCCAGCTCCGTCTCGTGTCTTTTAGACAACGCCACTGTCTCCAACAGATCATAAACTCAAAAATAACAATAGAAAATGTAATCAAAATAATATTGATAATAAAAATAACAAGGGAAAGAAACAATAATAAATATGTATTCTACTGCTGATTATACTTGCACAGATGTATAGGAGGTTCAGAAACTGAACACATCTACCATTTCACACACAATCAAACAAAATCACACAAAAACACAATCGATAAAATACAAATCCAGTATATAGAGAATTGTGTTACTCATGTTTGTGCGAAATGTGTGTCAATGTGAGTGTGTGTATGCCCTGCGATGGGTTGGCATTCCATCCAGGGTGTATCCTGCCTTAATGCCCATAGACGCCTGAGATAGGCACAGACTCCCCGTGACCCGAGGGAAGATCGGATATAGCGGTAGAAGATGAATGAATCAATGTTTGTGTGAGGTTTTTTTTTTGCAGTAATACAGTTGACACCAGCAGATGGCGCTATTACTTAGTGTACACTGTTTATCCCAGAGCGTTGATAGTATGGGTTTCCATTTTTATTAAAAACCTGCATGTAATAAAGAACATTATTAACAATGACATTATAACACACTTTTTAAAAATATATTTAAATTAAACTATAAATAAAAACAGAGTGAATTTATCCTGATTTATCCTAGTATTCTCCTCAGTTCTTAATACATTGGTCAGATGTTGCGCGGTGAAGAATAGAAGAGCCTTTATTTGTCACATAGACATTACAGCACAGTGAAAT
Organism: Kryptopterus vitreolus; assembly: GCA_030449085.1. Taxonomy (NCBI): domain Eukaryota; kingdom Metazoa; phylum Chordata; class Actinopteri; order Siluriformes; family Siluridae; genus Kryptopterus; species Kryptopterus vitreolus. The sequence goes on along the minus strand of JACRUU010000027.1, from coordinate 8,139,063 downwards.
TGTTTCTTCGCATATCCCAGCTTGTTTGGAAGTTGGGGTCAGAGTGCAGGGTCAGCCATTATACTCGCACAGAGCAATACCAGAGCAATACCAGAGCGATACCAGAGCAATACCAGAGCTCGAACCCCAGATCTTTAGCCAAGCGCCTTAACCACTGAGCTACACACTCCAGAAGAAGATCTTCTCATGGATTTGTCTGTACCAGAGCCAGTCAAGTTGTCGCATTAAACGTTCTGTGAATGAGCTGACTGCGCTTATCTTCTGGCTAATTTTTGCACTGTGTTAATCAACGACGTACTTGAGAGAGGAGCCCGCGCTATATTGGACTGTTTACCATACTGAGGCGGATCAACGACGTTGTCACATCAGCTCCAACTCCCTCTCAGGGACCGCAATCACACTACCTTCTACGTGTCTCTCATAAAGTATTTTTCTCCCCCTGCCTCACATAACTCCGGGACCGATCCCCCTCCCCTCCCCTAGAGATGCTGGACCAAGCCTCCATCTACATCTACTGGGACATCCTTGATTCATGTTCATGACCTTGTTGACATTCCCAGACAGGACATTCTCGTGGAAGAGTTCCATCATAGTCACCCCAACTGCCCCGCTCCCAGAGGACATCAAATTGGTGGTGGTGCTGAGATTTTATCCTGTTACCTCCCAATCCAGAGATCAATGCCTTAACTGCTGAATAACCCATTTGAAATGTCCGGATGAATGCTGCTGCTCTTTAAATTTCTATCACCGTTTATTCATTATTTCTTTCGTGTCATTTTACAAAATGTAACTGATCTACCATTCCCTTTACTCGTTTATCTCCATCATGCATTGTGCTTTCAACATATCATTACCCAAAATATAATTCAATAACATGGCTGACATGAGGGTAACAGGGCTCACAACAGCAACACTGTTTAATATACAAATGATTTGAATAATAGCCCCTACGTGTCACTTATCTTGTGTATTTTCTTATTTCAAGCTTTCATCACAGGAAATGCAGTGCCAGACCTCGATTTAATAACATCTGATACTAATGAGATAATCAGAATGAGTGTGCTTCTACAACAAATACATTATATTATATTATATTATCTCATATACTGTTTTTGTCACGTTTGCTTGTGGGCACATTTGATTATGTTATGAACAAAAACATGGAAAGTTTTCTAATTTGTCAACAAGTTATTCCGGCTAACTCACTAACGCAAGTTTGAAGAACAGGCACCAGACGCATGTTACCAAAACAATATTAATAATTATATTGTATTTCTCTTACACTGTATAAAAATTCAAGTAGCAAAACTGTCTATTTCAGGTCTTGTACTTACATACAACACTGTGGCATTATTATATAATATACAGGTTACTTTACGTCACAAACCTTTACGTTACCAACCCCATATTACCATATTACGCCACACAGTATTTTCCAAATTTCCTCCTGAAAGCTGATTTTCTACGAACAGCGACCAAGCAGAAAACACACGAGGAAAACAGACGAGGCCAGCTAGCCATTTCAAACTACTACTCATGCTGCATCACAGGGCAGTGTAACATCAATTTATGGAAGTTGCTATTCTTTCTTGAGAATCTTTTTTTATCATGATATAGTTTTAAAAACATAAGACTTTTGTTGACACACACATACAGAATATTCTGTAAAGGATATTAATCCTGTCCTATGAGATTTTTATTTAAAAAAAGTTTTTGGTCTGAATTGGTTTCTCAATCAACCAATCTATCAACCAGTCAATACATCCATCCATCCATCCTGTTCTGTCCTACTTTTATATATAATATATAAAATACTTGCTGAAATTGATTTCTGTTCTTCCCTCATTTAAAAATAATAACCAAGACTGTTTTTTCCACATACAAATAGTCCCTATTTTGACAATTGTTTTGGACACACAAATAAAATGTACAAAATTCTCATTAAACTCAGAAACATTACATGCATTGATTTAGGATCCTTCTAGCAGACAAGTTTGTTTGGTCAAATTTATGCTTTCAATGTTTTTGGATAATGTATTGTTTGGTTGCATTTCTGGGACTTGAATATAAATTAAACAACAGTTCGGGCAAATACTGAGTGTGTGATATCCATTGTGCCATCATTTTTAATTGATTTATTGAATTATCTGACCTTTAGTATCCTGACCTGCACACAACACTATCATAAACATATTTGTAAATGTGACACTTCCTGGCATTACAGTCTTAAAGTATAAATTCCTATTTTTATACCAAAAATAACAACAATACGGCTGTTTTCCTTTACTTACCCGCATGCATGTGGCTTTCTGTTATTATCTAGCACATAATCAACCAAGTAATGTCAATAAAAAGAAATAAACAAAAAGAAACAAATAAACAAACCAAAAAAAAAAAACTCAGAGAGAAAGCTGATATAATTTGTAGCCTCGGCCAAGAGTGACACGCATGCGCGGCGGAATCTCGCTGGCGTCTCTGATCGCGCAGTTTGGTGCGCAGGCGCCAAATTGTTTGCGCAGGCGCATGTAGTGAGTCGGGTAGTGACAGCAGGCGCTCCCGAGGGTTGCGCTCAGTACTCAGTGAATGTAGCTCCTGTACGCGCGCGCACGTATATACACACACACACGCGCACACACACACACACACACACACACACACACACACACACACACGCTCACTCACTCATACACAAAGCTCTGACCATGGCGGAAGAAGACGACACGAAAATCCGGACTCTACAAAGTGTGCGAGGGAAAATCTGTAAGTGTGAAATGATCCACCTTCGTTACTTTGTTACATATTTGTTTTGGTAGAGGGGAAGGGGGACAACAACAACAACAACAACAACACGCATTCAAAAGTGTGTGATCGACACGAAGAGGGGCGCGGTGTGAGCAAAATACACAAACATAACGTGGGTTGAGATGAGCTCGGGTGTAATGATGTTTACATTTCAGACAAAATATCAACGGATTCGGGGGGGGGGGTGAAAAGTGTGGAAGTCAGGCTGCGCCAGCATCAGGATGAGTTTCACTGGTGTCTTGCTCTGAAACCTTTTACCAGGCACAGAAAAGTTAAAACGACTTCCCCTTTTTTCTTTTCTTTTTTCTTTTTTTTTTTTTTGTTTGTTGAAAAAAAGAAACCACTTTACACAGTGTCGAAGCGCTTTGGTGCTCCGAGGGCTGAATGATGTGGACTGGATGTGAATCACTCTGTACTCGAAATGAGAAACGCACAGAGAAGAGAAATTCAGCGAAAACTTGCGAAATTCGGGCTCACAGGAAGTACTGACGACGTGCGCTTCTGGCTTTTCAGCACGAATTATATCTGTATACAGAAAGATAAAAGAAAAAAAATTCGTTTCATCCGATAACACACCGAGACTCTTATCACTACATGCGTACATGGGCATGTAGTGGGCATCAGGAATAAACCTCATGTGAGAAATGTGTATTAGAATACACTAAATGTAATGTTCGCTCTATAGATTATTGTCCAGGAGGAATAATAAGACATTAATATAGAAGTGGGTAGTAGGAGTGGTGGAAAGGAATGACAAGATAGATAGATAGATAGATAGATAGATAGATAGATAGATAGATAGATAGATAGATAGAGAGATTGTGTTTCTCTGATGTTACCAGTTTGTTTACAGACGATTATCTCTCTGTCTATCTTTCTATCTGACTATCCATCCATTGTTGTCGTTTCCTAAATTGGAAACTAGAAGATCTGTAAGAAACAATCATGAGCAAAATAGACTTTCACCTGTTATATTTTCCACCTATTATTGTTTTCCGCCATTTTTATTATCCACTTCTACATCACTGTCTTTTTTTAAATTATTTTTTCTGAATAGTAATCTATCTTACATTGTATAAAGTTAAAAAAAAAGCAGCAGGTCTTACATTATACAGAATAATTACTAGATAGATAAATAGATAAAGCTATATGTCAAAGAGATAGTGTTTATCTGGAGTTACCTGTTGTTTACAGTTGATTCTGTCTGTCTGGCTGTTTGTTGATCTATCGTTAGGTCATTTCCTACATCAGAAGCTAGAATAATTGTAATAAACAATCATTATACTCAGCAAAATAAACTTTCACCATTACATTTTCACCTATTATTATTATTATTATTATTATTTACTAGTATTATTATCCATTTCTACATTAATGTCTAGTAGCTGTTTTATTATTCCTTCTGAACAATAATCTGTTTGTCTATGCATCTATTACGTTGTATAATTGTATACTGTAAATGTATACAGTATAATAGACAGATTAACGTTTAGTTAGAGCAATTGGTTATGCGTAATGTAGAACATTGAAATAACAATGAAAATATTATTATGTTTTTAAGTACCTTTTCAAAAAAGCGAATAGAGTCTTCCACACTGTCATATATACAGCTATATATATATATATATATATATAATATTATATTATGGGATAGCAAAAGAGGAAACATTTCACCATTTTTCAGTATTAGTCCGAACATAAGTACATGTTTCAGGCTTAAACATGTTATTTAACCATAATCATGTAATTATACAGTACATCTGCAACGAGAGGTAACACGGCATATATTTACGGAACATATGGACCATCCTAAAAATGTAGGTAAATGTTTATGACAGGCAAAAGGTTATTTTACTCCTTTATAGCCTATTTCTGTCATGTAATTATCACATCAACCGGTGATATAATAATCTATAACATAACTAATATAATAATCTGCGCAATTCCCGACATGACGTACAATGCATGCTTGTTTCACAGTATGACAAACAATTAAAAAATAAACAACCTTACATCATTAATAAACTATTGTTCATTCTGGCATAAACTCTCCCGGTTTGGTGAACAGATTTATGGGATTGCTTTGTGGCAATCTGTCCTCAAACCTATCCAAGAGAAGGACAGAAGAGAGCTGTCCTTATTCTGGCTTTCTTTGCGAACAGGACAGACTTTATCCCCAGAGCACAAACAGTGCCCAAAAAACGCTGCCTAATTACATAGCACCCTACTGAGTGCCCGTATTCTCACATGTACTGGTTGATTATTGTGATTGTATAATGTACCCAGTGCAACACTTATCTTCTGTTGAGGACGATGATGATATAACATTAACACATTAAGAGAAATCCTTTTAGGCTAGTTTACATTCTCCTCTGACTCACTATATACATTAACTAACAATACACAACAATCGTCACTTATTTGTTTTGCTATTATGTTATATACACATATAATAAACTAAATTGGTGTTTTTATTTTTAATTTTTTTTGCTGTTTGGGTTTATCCATATTGACTACATTTTTCATATTTCCTTGGAAACCTTTAGGCCAGGAATCAGTACGCTAATGGATTTTCCCTTGATTTTAATGCTGAAGGCAGTTAGATAGTTCCAGTAAATCTCATATCACATGCACTTTTTGTTTTCACTACCACTTTTTTTTTTTTATTTATTTTTTAATAAACTCCAACAACACTTCTTTTGCCATTTCCGTGTGGGCAAAATCGCCTTTTCTGCGTCGTCTCTCGACCGTGCGTATATGTATGCGTTAAAACCATCATCCTTAAAGCCGCCCCAAATTGGCAGACACTCACAGATTTTGATGATCATTATTTCTTTTCCTATATCCATGCATTTTTCTTTCATATCAAACCCAACCCGGCCATGCCGTGATATAATATCTTTTATAGCGCCCGCTTTGTGTGTGTAGCGTCATGTTCCTGGTAGGAGAAACCACTCTCAGTTCATTGGGATCACACAGCTAAGGGTGCACAATTAATCAAGGGGAAAAAAAATCACCATCTCGATTCATACATATAAACAATCTCCTTTCTAAATAACAGGAATTCACTTCCGAGTATAGGCTAGTCCAAAAAAGTAACTGCACGTCATGACGACGCAGAGCGCAAAGTCTGTGATTGGTTGGCTTGGTAGCGTATTTCCAGTGTAGCATCGTATACATCGGTATGTATTCCTCCGTATTTGTAGTCCACAGTGAAGAAACAAAGCATGGGCATGGACCAAACAGCCGAAAGGCTCATGGAAGAAAATATCGCTACATCTATGATTCTTGTGGCGATATTTTTTCAGAGAAAGACTGCCAGCTAATTCCTGTCATTGCAGGAATAGCAGGAATACACCATTGTTGCTACAGCAAAAACCCAAAACACTGCCAACTAGTGTTTGGGAATAGTCACTGCAAAGCGATGCAGAAGTATAAACGCTCAAAAAGGGAATTGGCTACGTGCGTAGGCTTTCAGATCATGCTAAGTTCACACTTTATTGCTATTTATGAAATAATTATTTAGGAAATAGGTATGCTATGTATGAAATAGACTATATTTATTACTTCAGCATTTTTTTTAGTACGGAAGTGCAATACATTTTTATGTAAAAAATGAGAATTCCCATGGAGAAAAATCGTGATTCACATTGTAGCAAGAATCAACGATGTGGACGCTCCTTTACTCGTGCACATTTAAAAATGCTCTGAAACCATGTGAAACTGTATGAATTGAGCATAGCGTATATTACTGCACTAATGAACACATTCATCAAATAATTTATGCATCATTCTTAATGTTGGCCGAATCAAATTGTGCCATTTAAACTGTATCGTTATGAAATACAAAAATGTGATCAATTATGGGCACGAAAAAGTATTTGCGAATTTAAAGCATATGCCCAGATTGATATTTAATAGTCATTTCCGTATCAAAGAAGCCCAAGAAAGTTTGTTGTTTATTTGAGTGTACTGAAACAATTTATTTATTTGTAATCTGTGCATCCCAGACCTGTTTCATGGTGATTTCAAGGTTGCTATGTATGTTATAGTATATAGGCCTTACATGTTCTGATGCGTTACCACACTTGTTAGTGTACCGGTTATGTGTTGCGTGTGTGTTTCGACTATCAGCATATCTGTTTCAGCCAAAGTGCTTGTGTTGCTCATTGCAGTCTAAGCCTCAATTGTTGTCGTTCAGAGTTATCCGTCATAGCGAACATTTTTGTTACTCTTTCTTTGCAGGGAACATCATTTTATACCATAGATGCCTAAATTAGGGCCTTCGGGCCAAAGTTGGCCTATGATGACCTTTGATTTGAAATGCAATTCCTTTTTATTGTGCTATAGATTTTACTAGTACAATATAATTTTACAGCACTAGAACATTTCAAATATAACTGCATTAAGTGAAACACATTATAATTATTAATAATGTTTTCTGTGTGTTTATTAATATTAGGAAATCATAAATTGGAGGAATTTTTTAATGTAATTTTTTGGTATAACACAAATATAATTCATATCATTTTTTTTCTCTGACTCACTTTGAAGTCACTTTGCCTCTCATAGAAACATCTTTATTATTATTTAAAAATGAATGTAAAAATGTCAAAATATTTTATCTTTAATCAAAAGAGATCAGATTTGTACTATACATATGCATATATGTAGTATATGTGTGTGTGTGTGTGTGTGTGTGTGTGTGGATGTATGTATGTATGTGTGTGTGCGCGCATATATACATATATTTTAGGTTACGGCTATAACTACTTGAAAACACTGAAAAGCTTATGCAGCAATATGTAACATCTCACAATGCTTCTTGACTTCCGTTTCCTGTTGTCGTTGATGTGTGCTCGTGTGGCCTGTGGTGAATACAATGTGTCATTTGGGACATATCCAGTGTGAGTGGACTTACAAAGGCAGTGTTTAATAGAAGTGTATAAAGGCAGTGTTTGTATCACCCAGAAGAGTGTGTGTGTGGGTGTGTGTGTGTGTGTGTGTGTGTGTGTGTGTGTGTGTGTGTGTGTGTGTGTGTGTGTGTGTGTGTGTGTGTGTGTGTGTGTGTGTGTGTGAGTGCATGTGTGACCGTGTGAACGGTTGATTCAGTATTGAACTGAATGAGTCTGGTGCTGAATGGCTCTTGTTCATTCACAAAATCACTTTGCACTTTCATTATGAATAGCGGAGTATTCTCTGCTAACAGTCCTTACCCTAACCTATCTGCCTCTGTCTCAGTCTGTCTGTGCCTCTCTTTATCAAGACGCATCAATTAGAAATGCAGGACTCGCTGTCACATGGTCCAAGCTCATGGGCCGGCCTAAAAGGCAAACACTGTCATCAGTGGCTCGTTAAAGAGCCGAACAGGGCCGGCATCTTGAACCTAAAATGTGCATGATCAGCGGAGTAGGAGTTAATCCTGAGCGTAAAGCTTAAACGCCTGATATGTGGTTAAAGTATAAAATTGTACACTACCAGTTTTCCACACCTTCTTTTATTTTCATGGCTGTTTACATGGTAGATTCCCCCTTAAGGCATCAAAACTATGAATGAACACATATGGAGCGGACAGTCAAGCTACTGCTGGATTTTCGTGGTCTTGTGTTAAAGAATAATAATAATAATAATAATAGTATAATAGTAATGCCACCTACACAAGCATTGATTAAGGGGGCCGAGCATTTTTCAAGTGTCACCCCATAGCGACGGAGCAAGACCAGAAGCCGTTGGGATTATGCTCGCTTGTTCCCAGGGAGATTCAGTAAAATTTGACGGCAGTACGTCAAAGCTGTTGCTGAGAGATTGCCTCACTTCCTTTTTTTTTTTTATTTTCAGTAGACCTCCCAACTTGCAAATCAACTAGAAGCTGAAAATACATCTCACCAAAATAAAAACGAATCTAAAAAAAAAATTGTGTACATTACACCCCCAAGCGCCTGTATGTTATCAGGTTTCATGGTGATTATATAGTTGCTTACAAGGACAACAATCTACAATTTCATATGGCAGGAACTACAGTATGCAATATAGATATGTTTTCTGTGCAAGTCTAATGACGATCTATTTTTTTAATGATAATTATGAGTGAAGCATTTTGTCGTTGTGAGAAAAAGTTAGTTTGTTTTTTCTTTTAGTTCGGTGTAATGGAATATCATTTTTATAATAACCTTATGCATTTTCCTGCCTGTCCTGCTGGTGTAAATGTTTGTGTTCAACAAAAGCAACGTTGAGAAATAATGAACAGAAATACAGGAAGATTAAACGCACAGTAAAATGATTTGCCTGAATAGTGCAAACGCTTAAAGTTAAAATGCATTTAAAAGTATAGTTCGATTAAAAGAGCGTGATCGCCACGATAATGGCATTTATATGAATTGTTTACTTTCACTCAACGGCTGAGTGAAACATTGCCGACTCTGACGTATAAACCGCGGTCGAGATGCGCCACATTGCAGATTCGCTCACGCTGTTAAACAAGCTTCCTTTGCGAACCAAATAGTCCATTTCTGTCATTTTCAGTATGTCATTGAAATGTTTATAAGGGCGCATTTGTCCCTCAGGCATCAATAAAGTGCTTATATGGGACTAATGAATATCTGAATAATGCTTTTCGTATTCAAATACAGACACATCAAAGAATGAACCTGGAAATTTGAATGGCTGTGGACATCCCTGATTGAAGCGTAGCTATATAAATTGTGTTTCCTGATCGGGTGACAATGGTAATAGTGTGCACCTTTAAAATAATACAATCATACAATAATACAATAATAATACAATAATCGTAGACAAATACAATGGATTCAGAATCAGCTTTCTTGGCTGTTTATGCCTGAACAAGTTTTTTTTTTGTACTTTAGTATAAACCAACAATGCACATTTTACATACAGGTACATAGATTAATACGAGCATAATCAGAACGAGCAAATCTAAGAGACAGTATACATTGGCTCGAGATAGAAAGGCACAAATTATTATCCAATTGGTATCCAATTATCCAAATAATGAGCAAGAATTAGACATATATAGCCCCGAGGCTTCCTGCACCATCTTTTTACTTGTTTACTTGTGCTGCTGCCGGAAAAGCCAGAAACACGAACATTCACTTCTGTACTCTTCTCATACACGAACTATAATAAATGATTCAAATGGTTTTTAAAAACTATTTATAAATAAATAAGCTTATAAGCATGTAATAGATCAGTATTGACTGTTAAACGTTTCAATGCAATGCTTAAATGATGAAAATCACAAATGATGAGCCATCACAAATATTTTTATTTGTTCAACTAATTCTTGCTTTTTTTCATTCTTGATTGTAATAACAAAGGTTTATTTGCCGGTCTATTTGCCGATCGCATGTTCTATACAGTTAATAGAAATAATTGTTTATATATTCATATGCGCAGTTAGATTGAAGCTCTATGTGTGTTTTTACGCTGAGCCCCTTAACAGCACACAAACCTTCAGAAAGATCTGACTGTATAAATGATGAATATATAAATGCTAATATGTGCGAGAGCTGTGTAAGTAAGACATTTAACATGCGTTTCTAAGGAGTGTATTGCGTTATTGCAGACAGCGTTAAAAAGCTGCGAGGAGATGGATGCATGATTATGATGCCTTTGCGCACCGACGCGAGAAAGAATGGTAACGTGTGTAAGAGTCATTCATGCAGATTTATTTCCGGCTGCTCCAGCTGTGCCCTCAGCAATCGATGCTTAAAATCCCTGTGGGGAACGAGAATAATGTGTGTGTTTTGACAGCGTTGTTTCCTGTAGGAACAAATGAACTCCGCTGACCTCCGCAGGTAGCGCTTTACCTGCGCGTGCGAACGCGCGGCATCGGTTGCTACAAAGGTCTGTACTCTTCCGTTGCTGCAGGCTGTCCCTATAGATTTCGCAGCAAACTCCCAAGTCTATCCTTTTCCCCGTCCCAGTAAACTGTTCTGATGAAATCGGAACCACAAAGGGGAAGAGATACATCTAATATCACATTTATGTTTCGATTTCCACACCCTGAGGCTTAAATGTATTTATTTATTCGTTTTTTTTTGTTTTTGTTTTTTTTTTATCAAATACCAGTCGCTTTCGTTCCAACAGCATCTCTAATAAAAACGTCAATACAAATTTAGCTCGATTAGCATGGTGTGGTTAACAGTATAACACACTGTTTTGCTTTTTTTTTTTTTTTTTTTTTTTTTACCTCCATTCACGTCATATACTAATTCATGGCCTCTAGCTGTGAAAGCTATCGCATGCTCCTTCCAAGACGCAAACGTGTTTTTCACTAATATTTGTCCTTAGCTGATGTCTTACTTATTTATTAATTCCACATGGTCATTCGTATGGTATAAATTGAAAAAGGAAAGCACAATAAAAATTGTTTGTTTGTTTATTTATTTATTTATTTATCAGAGGTTTAGCTGAACCATAAAATAAGGAAGGAGCAACAACTGTTTGTAGTTTGATTCAACGGTGTGGAATGTTTGTGAGAAAGGTCAGTTCCTGTTACCTCGTATTTTATAATAATCATAACCTATAACAAAGTCATTCCTGTGCCAACATCATCTTTTTACTCTTTGCTTCTCTTCTTTTTTTTATATCAATTTGTTTATTCATTCATTAATATATGTTTTTTGTTAGTCTTCATGCCATGCAAATGAATGTATGATGGAGTTGTTGTTGTTGTTATTAGTAACAGTAGAACATTAGACACAACAGCACCATTCAGAATAATGGCGATTAATGATTGGTCATTGGGAACTGTGGAGATCAGTGATTGGTTGTTGGGAGGAATAGTGATCAGTGATTGGGTGTCTGGAAGAATCGTGATCAGTGATTGGTTATTAGGAAGAATGGAGGTCAGTGACTGGCTGTTAGAAAACAATGGTGATAAGTAGAGCTGGGTGATGTGTCATATAATTAGAATTTTGTTTTAGACAAATTTCGGTTTTGGATACAGCGGGGAAAATGTGTCCAGAGGGCTTTGGCTGCTTGTTAAATGTCTGAAGTTGCAAACCCAAAGCATTTCCATACGGCTGATAAAACCACGCCCCTCTAGGAAACAAGGTCTTTGGGTTCGTCAGAGCGTGCCGCCATGTTGTATTTCGTATTTCCCGAGTGTAATGCGCGGCGGAGAAATACTTTTGTTTGTGTCAAACAAAGGTAAAATCCTAAAATCAATTTTTGTATTTTCAACAGAGTTAATTGCTAATGATGAAATAATTTCCCAGCTCTAGTGATAAGTGATTGGTCGATAAAAATCAAGACTGTCAGCGATTGGTTGACCAATGATTGGCTATTTGGGAAATATGATCGTTTATCAGTCATTGGGAACATTAGCGATCGAGTGTTTTGTCATTAGGAAACACAATGATCCATATTTGTATTTAGGAAAAGGTGGCCATGATAGATGTTGGAAACAATGGTGATTAGTGATCGACTTTATCTGAAACACACTGTTATTCCCTGCTATTCTAAAATGTTTTATGTAATCCTGGAGCTTGTTTGTTCAGGCTTTGCCCTCTTGGTTTGCGTACACTTCCGTTCCTATGTGGCACACGATCGTTTCCCTCCAGATCACACCTGTGTGTGTGTGTGTGTGGGGCTGTGTGTGAAAATGAAAACGTGTAAGATAAAGTTAACTGCGGGGCATTGGTTGGCGTCACACACTCCCTAAAGCTTTACTTGTAGGAGATTAAACTTCCTTACTGTGTGTACTGTACGTCTATAACATGACGCAATCAGCAATGTCAGAAAGGTATGTACTGAAGAATGTTGTGTGTGTATGTGTGTGTATGCGCGTGTGTGTGTGTGTGTGTGTGTGTGTGTGTGTGTGTGTCAGTATAGATTGCTTTCTCTTCTAGAATTACCTGGAATAGAGAACTGTGCTTGCATAGACAGTGGCATGAACTGAAATTTTGAAACTCTAGTATCGTTACAGCGTGTATGGGGTGGGGAGGGGTCAGATAGGAGTTGCGTAGTCTAGGCAACTTGTTGATTTGTTGCAGAATACTTTCATTTTTACTGAATATACTTATGGTTTTGAAAAACAATTAAAGCTTACTAGACTCTGCTTTGATGCCACCTCAGCATTTTGATATCATTGTACGTGAATTACATGAGATGTTTGTGTAAAAGTAAGCAAGATCCCACTCAGCTGGTTTAGAGTCTGATCAGTGCCACATGCCGACACGGAGAGGCCCATTCAGGCTTTTCAGACAAAAGGGGAAAAAAAACTTTCCCTGCTGCTCCTGTGGGCATTGCAGCCTCCATTCATAAAGAAGCAAGCATTTAATCGTTATTTAACTAGAAGTTCAACATCATCCGTTCATCTTCAGAAGGACATATTTTAGCAAACTGTAGGAATCATGACCAGAAATTAGTTTTATATATATATATATATATATATATATATATATATTATATTCATTCATTCATTCATTCATTCATTGATCTTCTACCGCTATATCCGATCTTCCCTCGGGTCACGGGGAGCCTGTGTCTATCTCAGGCGTCTATGGGCATTAAGGCAGGATACACCCTGGATGGAATGCCAACCCATAGGGACAATTTTCCAAGGTGCCAATCAACTTACTGTGCATGTTTTTGGACCGGGGAGTAAACCGGAGAACCCGGAGAAAAAAAAAACCCCTGAGGCACGGGGAGAACATGCAAACTCCACACACACATGGCCGAGACGGGAATCGAACACGGACCCTGGCGGTGTGAGGCGAATGTGCTAACCAACTAAGTCTGGCAATACATAAACCACCTATTTTCCAGTATATATATATATATATATATATATATATATATATATATATATATATATATATATATATATATATATATATATATATATATATATATATATATATATATATATATATATATATAAAATAATGGTTATTAGTGATTGGTGCAAAACATCTACAACAGTCCCTGATTGGTTGTTGGGAACAAGGAATGAGCAGTGATTGGTCACTGGGGTCCATTGAGATTCGTGATAAGCTCTGTAATATAAGGTACAAATTCATTTTATACAGCTGACACCAACATATTTATTTCTGTTTGACTTTTTGTGTGCAAAAAGTATAAAATATACAATTTTTACTATAGAATATGTCTTACTAAGATCGGCAAGTAAAGAACGCAATAAGCAGTATTCATAATATTTACAATATATTTAAAAAATCACTATATATGATGAAATCTATGCATGAAAATTGCATATATAAAATATACAATAGACAAACCTCTTACAATATTCACTATATAATTTTTGAATGATGATTTAAGAATTTCAATTTACATAAAATCAAAAATAAAATGATGCATAGATAACAAGTGTATGTACTTATATGCGCGTGTGTGTTTGTACTGGGTTTTATACCAATGTTATACACTCGCTGTAAATATAGTTGAAGCATTACTTGTTGAAGCTTTTAGTGTAACCTGAGTGATATATCTTGTTTCTTTTGTTGTTGTTGTTTTGTTTGTTTCTTTGTTTTTTATTTTTGTTTTTTTTTTCCCCTAAATATCACAGACTTACCTTTTACCATCATAAATCATGTGCATGAATTACCGGGTTGTATTTGTACATCGTGTGATAAATATGGATGATTTATGTGTTTTGCGTGTTTGTGTGCGCATGTGTGTACGCTCTTGTTTTTTCTGAATCACTGTTTTGCTGTTTCGCAGTGCATTCTGGGAGGAAGTGAATACTTCTCGCCTTTAACCACATCTTACAAACGATGCAGTTTAATATACAGTTCTGCGTACATGCACAGAAAGGACACACACACACACACACACACACACACACACATATATACATCCTGGTTTTGCCGACAAAACCTGCAACTTTTATGAAACATCCTAAAAGAGTCAAGCGAGTTCTTTTTTATTGCTGAGGTTAGGTTTAGGGTTGGTCTCACACCCATTACTTTAGGATTGTCTTGGCATCCGACGCCGTGACCAGGGTAAATTCTCTCACATCGGGTTTTTTTTTCTTTCTATTGCGCAACTTTCTTGAGCCAATAAAAGCAAATAAAAATCTGCTTCGACTTCCTATTTATTAGATACACTCACTACCTGTGCTGTGATCAGAATTTTGTGCAAAAAGTGCAAAAATACCAGATATATTAGCACAAATATTGTACATTTAATACACAGATTAATGCCATTGTGTATCATGGATGTGTTTGCTTACATTCAGTCATTCATTCGTCTTCTACCGCTACCGTATCCCCCCGCTATATTTATCCGATCTTCCCTCCGGTCACGGGGAGCCTGTGCCTATCTCAGGTGTCTATGGGCATTAAGGCAGGATACACCCTGGATGGAATGCCAACCCATCGCAGGGCACACACACACATTCACACACATTCATACACTAGGGACAATTTTCCAAGGTGCCAATCAACCTACCGTGCATGTTTTTGGACCGGGGGGGAACCGGAGAACCCGGAGAAAAACCCCCTGAGGCACGGGGAGAAAATGCAAACTCCACACACACATGGCTGAGACGGGAATCGAACCCAAACCCTGGCAAAGCCACCGTGCCCCCCAAATCTATCATCAAGCAGTTAAATTGTCTTCTGGTCCAAAGGACATAGGGCTGCACGATTGTTGCTAAAATGTGAATCACGATTTTTCTCCATGGGAATTGAGATTACGACTCTCTCAACCAATTCTGATTTTTTCAACAAAAATATATTGCTCTCAAGTATAAAAATATGGGGCAATCAGTGCTGAAGTAACAAAAATAGTCTATTTATTACAATAGCTATTTAAAAATATAGGAATACTGTGTAGGGGGCACGGTGGCTTAGTGGTTAGCACGTTCGCCCCACACCGCCAGGATCCGGGTTCGATTCCCGTCTCGGCCATGTGTGTGTGGAGTTTGCATGTTCTCCCCGTGCCTCAGGGGTTTTTTTTCCGGGTTCTCCGGTTTCCCCCCGGTCCAAAAACATGCACGGTAGGTTGATTGGCACCTTGGAAAATTGTCCCTAGTGTGTGAATGTGTGGTGTGTGAGTGTGTGTGTGTGTGTGTGTGTGTCCTGCGATGGGTTGGCATTCCATCCAGGGTGTATCCTGCCTTAATGCCCATAGACGCCTGAGATAGGCACAGACAGGCTCATGACCTCATGACCCGAGAGAAGATCGGATAAAAAATGAATGAATGAATGAAACCCTAAAAGGTATATGTTTTCTGTGTACAGGGAATGCAGGGAAATAAGGCTGGTTTTTACTTCTACGCCGAATGAACGCTGTAGCCTACGCACATAGCCGGTGCCGTCGTGAGCGTTTATACTTCTGTGTCGCTCTGCAGTGACTATTCCCAAACACTAGTTGGCGGTGGTGCGGTGTTTGAGTTTTCTCCATTGTGTTTCGGTTTTCTGCTGTAGAAACAGTGGCGTATTCCTGCGATGACAGGAATTGGCTGGCAAAATGGTGAATTAGCTGGATTCTACGCCGTAGAATCGACGTATAAGTAAAAACACAGCCTATACTTGTAAGTGAAAATGTTTATGTACATTTTTAGAATTCAGTCTATAGCCTGAAGTCTATAAAACATGCTATAATATAAGAATAGCATAAAGTTGTGAATAAAGCATGGATGTTCGGTGGAGTGCGACATAAAAAGAAAGTAATTTTTGAAAGAAAAATAAATAAATAAATAAATAAATAATAGTTTACTCAAGTGCCCGGTGAAGAGGTAGGGCTTTTAGTCTTTGTTCTGAAAGCTGCCAGTGACTCAGCTCTTCAGACAGCTAGGGAGGAGTTTGTTCCCCCACCCGGGTGCCAGGACAGAGAAACATCTTGATATGTGCCTTCCTTTTAACTTTGCTGACTGCAAGTTCAAATGAGGTGTGCTAAGGGCTCACCCGGATGTGAGGTGCAGTGAGGGGTAGGCACCATTTAAAAAAATAAAATAAAAATCTTCGATAACCCCCTATTTTCTATTAAATACACGTGCATGCAGGTTTTTTTTTTAATGATCATTTTTACACAATGCCACGGTAATAACGAACAGCAAAGGTCAGTAACTTGTTTATCAAATCGCAAATCTGTGCGTTTCCAGATGGCGGCATTTTTTTTTTTAAGTCAGAACACACACATTATGACCTACATGCCATATATGGTAAGCGTAGACCTGTGTGTATTGAAGTAAACACTGAAATAAGGGCCACACACAACTGGTTCATTACTTACTGTACATATTTGTGTGTATCTGTATGTGGGTCCTCATTAACCCTATTGATCTATGTGATGGTTAATGAGGACCATTGTACATCGTGTTAAATGGGATTTCATATGTAGTTGGGGGAGGGATTTTGAAAAAGAAATGTTTTTAATGGCATTCTGCATATTACTTGTGTTCTCCAGGTGAAGGTCGGAACCTTGGTTTCGGTTCGGTATCGAATCGTCTCCGAGACATTGGAACATTTTGCACCATCAGTCTGGACCAAGAGGAAGTGTTCCGCACTAAAGTGTACGACAAGAGTCCGAGGTGAGGCGTGCTGTTTCATGGCTCCGCACGTTTACTGGGGACCCTGTATTCCGTCGTCTGCGCAGTGACTTCTATAGGAAGTAGGAAGCTGAATCACTAAAGCCAGTGTTTCATATGCTAAGTAGTGTATTGTGTACACTTGAGAGCATATTCCCATACACACACTCACACACACACACAAATGCACAAAGACATGCAGTAAGTGTATGAGTGAATCCCAGTTTAGTGTGTAACAGAGTTCTCTGGTTTTGTTAGTAAAATTTTTTTGCATCTGTTTTTATTTTTTTCTTTCAATCTTTTACCATCTCTCTCTCTCTCTCTCTCTCTGCCGTTCTCACTGTCTCTGTCATTCTATCAGTGTTTCACAACAGTGTGTTGTTCTCTGTGCTCACAGGATTGTGACTCAGGAAGTGTTTCCACCCACGCGTTCCTCTCTCTCTCTCTCTCTCTCTCTCTTTCAGTCTCTCTATCCATTTCTGAATCTTGCACTCGGTTCAGTTCAAATTTCGGCTGCATTATTGGCGTGACATATAATGGATTGTATTGACAAAGCTGGCTATCTGTCTGCAGTACTCTATTTCTCTTCTGTCCCCATGTTTGTGTCTTTCAAAATCTCTCCTTCTCTCTCTCTCTTTCTCTCTTTGTCTCTCTCTCTCTCTCGTTTTCCTCTCATTCTCTCTCTCTCTCTCTCTCTCTGCCTCCTCATCTCTCTCTCTCTCTCTCTCTCTTTGTCTCTCTCTCTCTCTCTCTCTCTCTCTCTCTGTCCCCTTTTGCTGTGTGACTTGCTTTCTACATGTGCTGCACAGTTTGAACCTTTTTCCACCTGTGATGTGATGTGTGTGTGTGTGTGTGTGTATGTGTGTGTGAGTGTTTTCACAAGTGTGCGCATGCGTACTGGACTGCGTGGGCTGCGAGTGTGTAATGTGTTGCATGTGTGCGTGGGCGGATGTTCGTTCTCGTCTGCAGTATGTGCTGAGGTATTCGACCGCACTGACTCCATTCGTACACGGTCATTCTCCCTGCTCTGACTAAATAAAGAGCGTTATCGTTATATTAGTGGAGATTTATACATTATAGAGGCCTAAATGTTATTGCACAAATTGACCAGGATCTCAGGTTAGTGAGAGACCCTGAATTATCGTCTGAATTATCTATATTGCATTACCATGGTACCGTGTCATTGGTATTTATGGATATATATCATTTACAATATCACCAGATTCGCCAATTGTTACACATTTGGCCATAGCAGTCTCCCCCCCCCCCAAAAAAAAAAACAGGAACTGAGCCAGTCGGCATGTGAATGTAGAACAATTTGCACAGGTGTTATGAACTCTCTGATATTAACACCCACTTCCTGGAAGCCGTGTCCCCTTTCCCCAATCTCACATGCTTTCGATCAGTTATAAGTCACTCTGCATTAGGACGTCTGCTTAAATTTAAGCATTAAGTATATCAGTCGCTGTAGGTCACAAAGTTCACATAGTGGTTATAAACAGTTATGTAGGCAGTGAGGAGCCAAAACCTCAGTGCCTACCTATGCATATTGTAATTGATGTTTGTATGTGTTATAATAGGTATGAGCTCCTCACTATATTAGCGTATATTACCGCATGGAACCTTATGGAAGCGCATCGAATTCCCAAATCCGAATTACGGAATAAAGCGCATTTTTCTTTTGTGACTGCAATGCGCTTCTGTGTTATCTAAACGTATCACCAGTTTATATGGAAAGCAACCGGAACAGAATTCTTAAAGGAGCCACGTCCCATATTTTACAATTAAAACAACCACTAAACAAGTAGCATTGAAATGAACAAGAAAGTTACTTAATTCACAAGAAATTAATATTAAAAGAATTTTGAAATAAACATGAAATAATTAAAAATTATATTAAAGGAAGAGATTTTGAACGAAATGTACGTATTTATAACACCTGTCACAATTAGAGTATTCGAAATATGAAAAGTATCCATAAGACAAAATTATTCCAGCTGACCTACTCTGGCACTCTGTGGTGGATTGCGTCTTTGAAGCGGAAAAAAAAGATGACAGCTTGTTTTGGTTTCCTTGTGTTTTTAATTAAGTAAAATGCAAAACTTGTGCATTTCTACATGACATATTTTGTACAGACAGGTTAATTTTGCAT
>JACRUU010000027.1:8077088-8114588 GCA_030449085.1 Kryptopterus vitreolus | reverse complement strand
CTTTAATTAATACGGTGCACTCGTGTTGTACTTGTGCAGGGTAAAGTCATGTGCTTGATTGCACACTTAATTATACTTACAATTAGATTGTAACCGTATTCATACAGAGTGGTCGGAAAATACAGTGTGTGTGTGTGTTTGTATGTGTGTGTGTGTGTGACCTAGCTTATCCGGTCTAAAATGCAAATTCAGCTTGTTTTTTTCTGCACCATTAGAATGATGTGTCATACATAACATAGACACGTGGCATGCTGGGACGTGACATAGTTTAATGAGTGGTTTTATCGCTGCATATGTATCTGACGGAAGAAACGGCACAAGCAAGCAGCATACAGATGGTGGGGAAAAAAACACAATGTGGTGGAAAATATAAAAAAATTAAAAAAAAATTTTATAGGTCAATAATTTTTTATAGGTGTTTTTTTGGAGGTCAATAAGTTGTGAATTTACATTTATTGTGCAACCACAGTAACAAAAAGTCGTTGGACATACCGGACCGAGTATCAATTAAAAGTGTGTGTGTGTGTGTGTGTGTGTGTGTGTGTGTGTGTGTGTGTGTGTGTGTGTGTGTGTGTGTGTGTGTGTGTGTGTGTGTGTGTCATTTTTAAGGGGAAGGTTCATCTAGAGATGAGGCTTAATGAAGTGATCACAGATAGCGGGCCTCCCGCTCTACGCCTGCTGGTCAGGTGAGTGAGCGTCAGCGTGTGTGTGTGTGTGTGTGTGTGTGTGTGTGTGTGTGTGTGTGTGTGTGTGTGCATGTGTGTGTGTGTGAAAGAGATGGTGTTATGAAAGAGGAAGTGATGCCACCAAAACAGGAAGTCTGACTTGCTCTTCTTCTGCTGCAATTGTGCTTCTGTTTCAGCCTCACTGTTAGTACATGTAACACAAACCCACCGACTTTTATCTTTCACTAGTTAGCATCTCCCTCTGTCTTTCTCTGTCTTTCCCTGTCTGTCTGTTTCTGCCTCGCTCTTTATTTTTCATTCGTTAAGAAAAAGCAAATCCCATATCATGCAGGAAGTGATGTCATACATTACATTTTCGCACCATTTTTTAGTCGTTAGAAAATGTTGCAGTTTGGCAGGCATAGATCATTTATTGTGTAATAACACTTACTCTGTGTGTGTGTGTGTGTGTGTGTACAGGATAATCGAGTGCCAAGGTTTACCGTTAATCAGTGGGCAGGCATGTGACTCTTACGCTTCTGTAACACTCATCGGTCCTGCAAGGTAATGCTCTCAAATTATGACCAAATATCCATATTTATAAATATCCCTAAAATATATGCATAGTCTATCCGTATTAATAAAAGTATATTGGGGGGAGAGGGGAGAAGGGGGGGGAATTTATATATATATATATATATATATATATATATATATATATATATATATATATATATACATGTGTGTGTGTGTGTGTGTGTGTGTGTGTGAAAAAAAATATATGTGTGTGGGTGTGTGTGTGTGTGTCTATGTGTGTGTGTGTGTGTGTGTGTGTGTGAAAAAAAAAAAATATTATATATATATATATATATATATATATTATATATATATATATATATATATATATGAAAATAATTCTGAAATTAATGGTATAATTTTTTTTTTGGCAAAGTGCATGCAATAAAATGAAAATATTATTAGTATACACTTTTCTAGGTTAATCATTTGTGAAAATAGCTATTGTAATATAGCTATTGTAAATAGCTATTGTACTAGTTGTACTACTAATGAATATAGTTATAATATATTAAATTGGTTGTAAAAGCCATTGCAATTTCTACAAATATTGGGATTATTCTGGGCATAGTCGCGTTCTCCTCTTGAACCCGAAAATTCTAGCAAAGTTGCGCTCAAGGCTAATATATAATTCCTTGTGCCAACCGAATGCATTCGATTTCAACACGATGTCTTCATAAATAAATATAACACGTACACAAAAGCATTTCCAGAATTGCAGCACCACGTGACACAACGGTTACAGGTTTCCTATTACAGTGACGGTTTGAATTTGAATAAAGACCCCTTATAATCTACCGAGTGGTTTGTTTTGGATGCCACTCTTTTTGAATTTTCTAGTTCGCTGAGTATTTTTGTATGTGTGGTGAGAGTTTTGATTTGGAGACTTGGATCATGGCAGCAGGCCAAAGAACATCTTAAAGAGCAATGGGTTGTAGTCTGGTTTAACGTGTCTACGCATGAAATTGCTAAACCTTATATTTTGGTGTAGAATCCAGCTGGATTGGGACGGTTTTTTTTTCCCCGTCCACTGAATGCTACTTTCTGTCCAGCCATACAAAACATGCACGAGTGAGACAATTTTCAGGTATCTCCTGGGTGAACGTATATCTTTAGCGCTGTATTCATGTTGCCAGATAAACCGAAAGAGGTTTTTTCTTCTTTTTCTTTTTTTTTTTCTTTTGATGTCATCCTTTTTGTGTTCAACCCTGACCGATTTCCCAGTCTGTTGACGAAAAGCATCCCCAAAACAGCGTACCACCAGCACCATGCTTTACTGTTGCAGTGGTTTTCCCAGGGAAATGAGTGCTGCTGGGTTTCCTTAAAAACTTTCTCCCAGGATCATCAAATATTTTTTTTCATATCATCACTTATTATGATTATTTTATTTTTTATTTTTTATTTTTTTACAGTAATAGTATCCTTCTCGCCAATTTTTTATTGATAAATATTTTAGAAAAAAGTTATAGAGATTTCCACCATAAAAACCACCATCTGGAAACTCTACTTGTCTAGATGTTAATTCATGTTTGTAAATCAAACATTCATTTTTTGGGATGTCATTACAAAATAAAGCATTAGACCCAATTTTCCTTATAAATAAAAGGTAGGAGCCTCTTTCTGCTTCCTTGTCCAGAGTTTACACATTGTTGAGATTCATTCATTCATTCATTCAGTCATCTTCTACCGCTTTACCGCTTTATCCGGGGAGTCTGTGCCTATCTCAGGCATTAAGGCAGGATACACCCTGGATGGAATGCCAACCCATTGCAGGGCACACACACTCACATTCACACACTAGGGACAATTTTCCAAGGTGCCAATCAACCTACTGTGCATGTTTTTGGACCAGGAGGAAACCGGAGAACCCAGAGAAAAAAACCCTGAGGTACGGGGAGAACATGCAAACTCCACACACACATGGCCGAGACAGGAATCGAACCCGGACCCTGGCGGTGTGAGGCGAACGTGCTAACCACTAAGCCACCGTGCCCCTCCCCATTGTTGAGATTGGGATGTTTAATTAAATAGACTGATGATGTGATGTGAATCAGGTCCTATAGTGTTTAGGGTGTCTATACAAAAACATCTGGTACATACCTGGTCTATTAAAGCAGTTTTAACTAGTGTACTGGAAATAGGTGGTTTATGTATTGCCATACTTAGCGCTTAGCACGTTCGCCTCACACCACCAGGGTCCGGGTTCGATTCCCACCTCGGTCATGTGTGTGTGGAGTTTGCATGTTCTCCCCGTGCCTCAGGGTTTTTTTCTCCGTGTTCTCCGGTTTCCCCCCCGGTGCAAAAACATACACGGTAGGTTGATTAGCACCTTGGAAAATTGTCCCTAGTGTATGAATGTGTGTGTGTATGTGTGTGTGTGTGTGCCCTGCGATGGGTTGGCATTCCATCCAGGGTGTATCCTGCCTTAATGCCCATAGACACCTGAGATAGGCACAGACTTCCCGTGACCCGATGGAAGATCGGATATATCGGTAGAAGATGAATGAATGAATGTACTGCCATAAATTATTTTCATGTTACCTGGAGAGAAGTGCAGCGGCCCTAGAACAATGCCTTGTTGGCCCATGAATCATCGAAAGCATTCTAAAGAAATAAGACATTTTTGTAGAACTCAAATATGAATTAGTCTCTTACAAAAACCTGTCTCTTGGATAGCTACTCAATTTTGGAAATAACGTATAAGCCTTTTCGAGAGCCACTGTATCAAATGAGATCCTGTAAGACACAAGTCAGTGCACAGCTAAAAGGATTGTATTTTGTAGTTAGAAATGGAAAAAAATATGATTAAATTGTTTGCTGAGAACAGTGATGAACTACGTCGAGGTTTTGAGGTATTGGAGCCTTGACTGTTTGTGTAGTAAAAAAGTAAGAAATCAATTGTAGGTTTCAGGTTCGAATTGGCAAGAAAATGTACTTGGTCATTACCTCACCAGCGTCAGGTGTGAAAGGAGTCTGGGTACATGGTGACCGGAGACACACACACTCACACAGAGGTGCCACAGAGAGTGTGTTTAAACAAAGCAAATAGGAGCCAAAGTGTCAAAGGCAATACTATAAATGCCAAAAGTACTGTGTTTTTTTTATTGATTAGCTTTAGTGTATCGAAAAACCGGGTTGTTTATTTGTTTTCTAGAGATAGTCGCATAGTGACGGTATTTCCCTTGAAGTATCATATTTTAGCGACTCGCGTTCTTTTCATAACGCATTGCGAGCAATCAACAAGTCACGACCACAAACAAATGTACCAAAAACTTGCGTCACTACAACTTTCATATTGAAAAATACGTCATTATCGGTTCACCCAAACAGACAGAAGGTGACTGATGATGTCTCCCTCTTACTGCCCTGTTTACACTCTCAACAGGCCGAGATGAGACTTTCCACAACACGCATATAGTTTGTGCCAGTTTTGCTGGTGTGTGTGTGTGTGTGTGTGTGTGTGTGTGTGTGTGTGTGTGTGTGTGTGTTTGTTTATGGAAACTGTGCAGGAAGTTTTTATTTAAAGCTTGCGGAAACCTGTGTAACAGACGTGTGGTAAATAAAGCCTCAATAAAGGGCCGACTTAACAGTCTCGCTTTACCTCTTTACTTCTGTGTTTCACTCACTCTCAATTGCATATTCTGTTTGTCACTTTCTCTCTCTCTCTCTCTCTCTCTCTCTTTCTCTGTGATTATGAACACAGGTCCGATCAGAAAAAGACAAAGGTGAAGAAGAAAACCAGCGACCCTCATTTCGATGAGACCGTTTACTTTGAGGTAAACAGACATGCATATTTCCCCGCAGCTCCGCATTGGACTTTTATCATAAGCCGTGTCATTTTCCTCTCCTTTTTCTGTACTAGTTCGTACCCAGAGCACTTGCTATAACAGTCCTTGTTGCAGTTGAAATCAGTTAGTAAACACTGAATAATGGTGATTGTGAATTCCAGCTGCTAGCTAATCATCATTATGGGTGTTTCTTCAGCTTTGAAGAAACACCCCCCCCCCCCCCCCCCACACACACACACACACACACATTAGATGCCTAATACCCACTTGTTATACTGAAACCAGTGAACTACAGAATGAAGCTGTGTTTGTGTGGGTGTGTATGATTGCGTAGGTTTCCAGACCGAGCAACCACAACAGGAAGAACTTCCAGGTAGAAGATGAAGACATTGAGAAACTAGAGATCAAGTGAGTTTCTTTTTTTTTTTTTTTTTCATTACAAAAAGTCTTTTCGGTTCTATTTTGAATTTTTACATTTTATATTTATGGCTTTTCACAGACACCGTCATCCACTCAAATCGTCATTCATAACTGAGTAGTTGAGAGTTAAGGGCCTTGTTCAGCGGCCCGGCAGTGGCAGCTTAGCAGAGAACCTTATGATTAAAAGTCCAACGCTTTTAAGCACTGAGCTACCTCTTCCTACAACCGAAAAAAAAAAACAATTTGCCTCATACGTCCATAAATTAAAAGCCTTTTTAAGAAAAAAAAGAAAAAATTATATTTATTTAAGGTGTAGACATGTGAGCAACATATTTTATTTCAATTATTATCACATAGCGCATACTGCACTTATTCAAGTGCAATTTATTTACCATCTCATAAAGTTTTTACAATGTAAGAAGGTTCCTTTTCACCATATAGACCCTGCGTAGGCCTCATCAACTAGTTGTATTACTACGGTCAGCTAATTAAATAAACCAGTCCATATCGACATTAAAACCATTGCTTATACTTTAGAACAGGGATGGCAGAATGAAATCATATACTTTCGCCAATTACACCGATTTGTGTTGCTTGTGAGCAATTTTATTTCTAAGGACTAATTTACAATGCTGGATATGCTCTTAATGCTTTGAACACCATTATAGGAACATGATTAAATTGAACAGGAAACGAGCCATTCAAATAGCTTAGTGGAATAATAATAATAACAATAATAACTTGTCACAAGGTCAAAGGAGTGATAATTACAACTTGTAACATAAAAATAACAGATAAATGTATTAGATTTGGGTCTTGATCTGGACTAGGTCACTGCAAGGTCATTTCTGTAATACTATTTTTTGTCGTGTGTGTGTTTTAAAGGTATTCAATGAGTCAAAACATACCAGTTATTAGAAAGGAGGATGACCTCTAGGGTTGAGTCCATTGGCCTTGTGTTTTCTACCAGCTAGTTAGATACTAATGATTCGACTCATTTCAGTTGAGTCATAAGTGAAGATGAGTGCAAGTGCTGCCTTGTGGGAAAAAGAGATATGTGCAGTTACTGGTCCTTGCAGTTTCATAGAGAATGTGCAAGTATTGATATAAGTGCACCTGTTTTTCGTCTAGAAAGAACTGAACATTAGTCACATTTCCCTTCATGGTTTGGTCAGATCAAGACAGTCGTCCACTAGAGGGCGTCTTTGTCTGTATGAATACGCAAAGCCTGTATAGTAACCATGAGGTTTTCCCGTCTGTCTCATTTTTAGGTTTTTTTTTATGGCATTTGAATAATGTGGCATGTCACTTTCAGCAAGAGCTTCAATCTCTCTCTCTCTCTCTCTCTCTCAGGGTGGAGTTATGGAATAATGGAAATCTGGCTCAGGATGTATTTCTGGGTGAAACCAGAGTGTCGGTGAAGATCTTGAGAAATGACATCGTACACAAAGCTTGGTGAGCGCACACACACACAAACACACACACACTTACCCAAAAGAAAGGTAAAAGATACGTTAGCAGTACAGGGCGGTAATGAGAGAGCTGTGCTCATGACCAGATGAAGGTGGGTGATAAAAACCAATCAGCTCACAGCTGCTCTTATCTGCTCAACCAGTCAGCCCTCAGCGTATCTGCCCAATCATCCGGATTCAGCACTACTCTCTTTGAATGGCCAGAATGTTTGTGTTTTGGGGCTGACTCTTCCGGCTTGTGTCCTCTGTGTCCTCGAGCCACTTTAAACATAGAGTCCTGCTGGTAGTGTTTTGTAAATATTGTGTTGGGTGTGTGTGTGTGTGTGTGTGTTTGAGAGAGCAAAAGAGAGATAAGGGACCTTGTTGATACTGATCTGCATGTTTTGAATGAGGCCATTGAGTCTGGTGCACGGTTAAGCTTCTGTGTGGAGGCAGCAGAGAACACACACACTCTCTCACACACACATTTTCCGAAGCAAATGGTTTCCTTTCTGCTACCGATTCAGAATATCAAAGTGTGTGTGTGTGTTTTTTAATTGGCTGTCAATTGGCTGCCTAAGTAAAACCAACTGTACACCTTTTTGCCTTTTGAGTTGTAAAGACATTGAGAATGGAATTTGAGTGCCGAGAATGACACACAAACACAGCTGATTTGTGTAGCGGCGCTTCAGAATCCAACCAGCATCAACAAGTGATTCAAGCTAAACTCCATTGAGGAAACACTTTCAGCTGAATGGAGAGAAAGCCCCTTCCTATAGTCTTTCATACAGGGCTTTCCACACTCTATGTAACTCTCATATACATGTTGAATTGGGTTTTGTGTTATAAAGAAAGTGAGGCTGGAAAGGTGTTTGGTATCTTTAAATGACACAAATCAAGCACAAAGGTCCAATAGAACGCAATTATTAACAGCTGGTACGGTCTTTGATGGCTGTCAGGAATCCAGCCCTGAATTTCTATTCTGGTTTAATGTTTTCTATTGCGACATGCTTTTCTGCTCACCATGTGTATAAAGAGTGGTCATTGTTTGCGTTACAATAGCTTTCCCGTGAGCTTGCACCAGACTGGATGTTCTGTATGGGTGCATATACATTGAACACGGGGTTCAAGAGCAAATCCAGTATGTCTCTGAGACCCTCTAGTGGCTGGGTGCAGTACAGCATTTAACTAAACAGTAATTATCTGTAGATAGGACAGTTCCTGGGAGTTTTTTTATGATGTTTGTTTGTCTTTAAATATATTATATAGACTCAGGCAACAAAATGTTCAGACTTCAGGAAAAGAAAAATAGAACAAAAAATTTCTGAATTCATTCTGAAAGCTAAAGGCCAAAGGTAACATGTATTAATCTCCTGATGTCTCAATAAATTTAGAATTAAAATATTTATTATTTATTATATATAAATATTTTTATTTTCCTGAAGTGTGTCTATATATATAAAATCTGATTCTGTACTATTCTGATATACTTGTAGTTTGGCAATAATAATAATAGTTAGTCAATCATTTTGGCTTTTGCATAATATATTATAAAATGAATCAATTATTGATTATTTATATATTAAATTAAATATTTAGTCAATGGCATTTGTCATATATTGCAATTTTTTAATCAAGTTTATTGCTCATTATGGGAATAAATGCTTGTCATTGCTTTAGTGAAACATTTGGAGCAATAATATTTGTGTTTATGTGTAATTTGTAAAATACATTTTGCTTATGTCTATAATGGGGGTGCTCTTAGATTTAGACAGCCCAGGGTTTACAGACTGATGCTCTACATACTTGATTATAATGAGTTTCTCAAGCATTGTATTTTTTTCTTTCTGGTAGTGAATAAGAACAAGATCAGGTGAATTCTGATTGGTCGAGAGGATAAGAATAACTTCAGGACAATAAGCACAGCTGAACTCTGACAGGCCGGGAGATTTAGAGTATCCGGGTGTTTTACATGTTTAGTATGTAGATTATTGAAAATATAACAAAGAAATATGTTTGTGTGCAGGTATCTCCTCCAACCAAGAGGTAACGGTGTAAAGTGTAAGCCTGATGATCTCGGCTCTTTGCGTTTGAACGTGTGTTACACCGAGGACAACGTGCTGCCGTCACACAGCTACATTAACCTGAGGACCCTACTTCTCAAATCACCTGACATACAGGTAACACGCACAAGCAGACCTTATAAAGGTTTTCATCCATAGCAGTCTACTTTTATGTATTTGGCAATCTATAAAAGAAATGACCATGCACTCTGCGTCTTTTCATTGAGATGCTTTATCCATCTGTCTCTTTCCTTCTCTCCGTTTTCTTGCACACGAAGCCGATCTCCGCATCTGCTGCACATATCCTGGGTGACGTGTGTCGAGATCGATCCGAAGCCTCGCTGCCTTTAGTGCGACTATTACTGCACCACAACAGACTGCTGCCTTTTCTCACGGCTATTGCTGCCTTAGAGCTGGAGAACACACAGTGAGTCTCTTTGTACACACACACACACACACACACACACACACAGGCAAACTGCCTATTCTTAGGCTTCATATTATAAAAGATTATATAAATAAATTTGTTTTGTAAATTACAAAATATCTGTTATATGTTAAATAGTAAACATCTGTTTTTTTACCAAATTAATTATGCATTATTATTACATTCAAGTTATTTAAGTACTATTATGTAACTATTTTACAGTTGTTTGCAGTACATCTTTCCCCTGTCTCTTTTCCCGATGCAGGGAGGCGAACACCATCTTCCGTGGGAATTCCCTAGCCACACGCTGTATTGATGATATGATGAAGATGGTGGGGCGAAATTATTTGAACATCACACTGAAGCCTGTACTGGATGAGGTAATGGCCACAGGGGGGCGATGCCTGTGCGTCACACTTACTTCGAATGCGTTTTTGGCTTAATGTTTCTTTTCTTTTGTTTTTTTAAAGATTTGTGAATCCAATAAATCATGCGAAATCGATCCAATTAAACTGAAAGAGGGAGATAATGTGGAGGTCAATAAGGTGAGCACATGCACACTCCCATACACACACCTATTTTTACCTGTGAATTTTGCTTTAGTTAAACTGTGTGTGTGTGTGTGTGTGTGTGTGTGTGTGTGTGTGTGTGTGTGTGTGTGTGTGTGTGTGTGTGTGTGTGTGTGTGTGTGTGTGTGTGTGTGTGAGTAGGAGAACCTGCAGATCTATGTTCAGAAGGTATTCTCATCCATTACTGAGTCAAGTGCGAGTTGTCCACCGCTGATGTGCGATGTGTTCCGATCCCTACGTCAGCTCGCCTCAGACCGATTTCCCAGTCAGTCTCTCACACACACACACACACACACACACACACACCCAACAAGCCGATTTTTCCACAGATGGGGCAGGGGACTGTTGGATTGTCACACCCTATTTATGTATATTTTACATATTATATGATTTTATTCTAATTTTAGTTATTACGTATATAATGAAAGTGTGAGCGCTTAATATCTCTCCATACATAGAATAAAACTGCGACTGAGTGAGAAGTTCTTTTAATAAAACACCCTGCAGACTGAAAAGTGCAAAAGAGGAGGAGGGGTGGGTTAGAATAAAATAGAATAGCCTTTTATTTGTCACATATACATTACAGCACAGTGACATTCTTTCTTCAAATGTCACAGCTTGTTTCTCGGAAACTGAGGTCTTAGCTGTGATACAATGCGCCCTGGGGCACAGAGGGTTAAGGGCCGTGCTCAAGGACCCAGGAGTGGCAGCTTGGCAATACCAGGGCTCGAAACCCCCGACCTTCCAGTGAATAGCCCAGTGCCTTAACCAGTGAGGGGAAGGGTGGTAGCTAAGACCCCAGCTTCCAAACACACTGGGATATGTGACGAAACAAGTCCACTGTGCTGTAATGTGTATGTGACAAATAAAAGCTATTATAACGGAATAGAAGTGCAGGTTTACAGCCTGATGGTTTTTGCGACCCCTTTACCAAACAAATATTGTATAAGGCATAGAAGTATATTGCTATATTTGGGATGAATTATGTCATCATATATTTATTTATATATTTATTTGTATTTTGTAGACAGATGATTTTCTTGATGGATTGCAAAGGCGACACTATGATTTTTGTTGGCAGTACAGTATATTTATACATATAGTATTATGTAACCATCACTAAAATATAGGTATTGAGACCCCAAACATTGAGTGTTGCATAAGACCTCCTGGATACAACATTATTGCCTTAAAATGTATTTTTGTATCAATAATAACAATAATTTCTATTATTATCATATTAACTCTATATATCTCTTTGTATTTAAATATCATCTGTTCTATGTAGGTGACCCTCATGTTCAGTATTCTGCAGTGAGCAGTTTTGTGTTCTTGAGGTTTTTCGCTGTAGCTGTGCTCTCTCCACACACCTTCCAGCTGCGGCAACACCATCCAGTGAGTTTGCACAACTGCACACATACTTCTACTTTGTTAATATTTGTGTTTGGTGGGTTTTTCTTTCTTTCTTTGTTTCTTCTTTTTTTTTTTTTTTTTTTTTCTTAATGTGAATAATTTCTGAATCATATTCTTTGCTGGAATTTTCCCTCAGTCATCCTGAATGAACTGACAATAGTTTTTTGTTTGTGCGCTTTCTTGCTTACGACCAATTGTTTTTGTCTGTTGCAGGTCTTTGTCTTTGTTAAAACTCAATTTAAAAAAAAAGGAATTTTCTCTTAAGGTCCTGCCAAAGCATTTCAGTCGGCCTGAGTTTGGTCAGCCTTTGATTGAATTGTGATTTTGTTCTGATTTGTTGTTGTGATTTTGCCGGTGTTCTTTGAAATCACAATTCTAAACAAGCGTTAGCTGTCAGACAGGTTGCCTCACATGTGATTCTAGAATATGTGACTATACAGAGGCGTTTCCTTTCAGCTCAATGACTGCAATTTGTTAAGGTCCTGTGGCTAGAAAACAAACAGGACAAAAAGGACACTGTTCACGAAGTAGTTTTATTCCAATGTAACTTTGTATTCCTGAGCCCTTCTGCAGTGTTCATTTTACACTGAAAAGTCTCCTGGATACCCGTCGAAATAAACCATTTGTCTTCTGCCATTTTCTAATTGCAAATTGAATATTTAACATGCCATCTGAGTCCTCTTAGTATTGCAATTGTGGAAGTGCTTGCCACAGGCTTGTCTGGAAATTGCCATTATGTGGAAGTAGTATTTGGAAGGTTGCACATATGTTTATATTCATTCGTTCATTCATCTTCTACCGCTTTATCCGATCTTCCTCGGGTCACGGGGAGCCTGTGCCTATCTCAGGCGTCTATGGGCATTAAGGCAGGATACACCCTGGATGGAATGCCAACCCATCGCAGGGCACACACACACACACATTCACGCACACATTCATACACTAGGGACAATTTTCCAAGGTGCCCAATCAACCTACCGTGCATGTTTTTGGACCGGGGGGAAACCGGAGAACCCGGAGAAAAACCCCCTGAGGCACGGGGAGAACATGCAAACTCCACACACACATTCCCGAGACGGGAATCGAACCCGGATCCTGGCGGTGTGAGGCGAACGTGCTAACCACTACGCCACCGTGCCCCTTATGTTTATATTATTTATTTATTTATTTATTTATTCTACATGTTATCCAAGCCAGCCAGTTAGCAGCAACTGAAGGAAACAAATGGTAGTAAATGCTTCGCTGTGTTAGAAATGTACACTAATGTACAGTGATATTTTTGCCTTTGTGACAAATTGTCACTAAGTAATAAATATTTTCTAAAATAAAGCTTTTATTGCATCAGAAATTTTCATGACTCCATTTTACAGTATGGGTTTTCCTTCTCAGGGCTTCTCCCCGTGGCTTTAACATATTGCCGTTTTCTTTCTTTAAAGGATACAGATGTTTCCCGAACTCTCACACTTATCTCTAAGACCATCCAGACGTTGGGCAGCTGGAGCAGTCTCTCTAAAAACAAGCTGGTAAACACATGCACAAACATCACTACATTCTCATTGGTCTGTTTGTACCGTACAGTACTTGTATTCATTATAGGTGTACAATTAAAAAAGGTCTTGGCTATGTGTACATGTATTTAATGCAAAGCAAGTGAAGCTGATCTTGGTTAATTGCATTGTAAGCTATCAATTTGGACAATCGCAGGAGGAGGAGAACTGTAGGTGGCTGAAATATCCAATAGGTTTAATGTTTTGTGCATTCTGAGGTTCTTTTCTTCACACCAGTGTAGAGTGGTCATTTTCCTTTAACATTAGAAAGGCTTTATTATCATTAATGTGCATTGAAGTGCATTGAACTGCTGCCAGGTGATTGGCTGTTTACATGTGCAGGAATGTTCCTAATAAAGTGGACAACTTGTGTAAATTATGACAGAATATGTGTGGTGACCATTCGACTCTAGTTTGTCTGTTTTTAACCATTTCATACTTCCAAAGGATATTGATAGCAGTCCGTTTGTATAAATTTCCAATCGTCATATTTATCACCGATATGTACATATTTTTGTCTGCAGTCAAGCTTCAAAGAGACCTACATGTGTGATTTCTTCAAACTATTCCAGGAAGATAAATGTATAGAGAGGGTGAAGAAGGTAAGCCTAATCTCCACTTTTATTTAGATTTACAGTAACTCACAAAAGTAAGTACACCCCTCGCATTTCACATTTTATTATATCTTCTTATGGCCCAATACTTTAGAAATGAAACTTGTATACATATTTTATAGTAGTTAGTGTGCACTTTGTATAGCAGTATATATTTACTATCCTGTTACTGAAGCGAGGGAATCTCTGCTTCAGAAACTGTGTGTGTGTGTGTGTGTGTGTATGTATGTGTATATATATATATATACATATACAATCAAATGAGACATATGTGTGTATATGTATGTATGTGTATATATATATATATATATATATATATATATATATATATATATATATATATACACACACACACACACATATGTCTCTTTTGATTGTCCTCTCTGTCTTCAGTTTTTAGATGACATCTCATCCAACGTGTGTAAAGGCACCAGTGGATCAGAAGATTCAGTTGTGCTGAAAGAGGGGTGAAGCAGCATTATAACATTTTCACACACAGCAAAGTAGGTTTCTAGCTGTGATGACTGTGTAAAAAAACAGTGTGCGTGTGTCTGTGTGTGTTTTAGACAGGTTTACAAACGTGCCCAAGGAAGAAAGCGCTTTCTAAAAAGTAGGAAGAACTTTAAGAAGCGCTGGTTGAAAGTGACCAATCGAGAGCTGTCATACCATAAACAAAAAGGTGAACACATACACACACACACACACACAATAGTGCCAAGGGTTGTACACATTTGCAAATCTGCACATGTCTAAGGAGAGCCAGAGGCTGAAAAAATCATCTAAATTCATATATTTCGGACTGAATGAAGCAAATTCAACTGCAAAAGACTGCACGATGCGAGACACGATCCGAGCTCTTGAGTCAGGATGGATTCTGACTGTTTGAGCTGTGGAATTATAAAAGCTTACATGTTTGCATCAGAAGGGAGATGGTTAGCTCAGTGGTTAAGGCATTAGGGCTCTGGATCAAAAGGTCGCTGGTTCAGACAGTGGCAAGCTGCCACTAGTGGGCAAGGCCATTATCCCCCAACTGCTCTGTCTGCCTTAGGGTTGCACAAGCCGGTGCCTTCCTAGTAATGCCTTCCGAAGCCTTCCAAACCAAAATATGCAGATCATCCGCTGTCCCCTAACCGGATCAGCCAAAAGAGATGAGTACAGGTTTGCACTGGAACTGATTCTGATGATGTGTTTGTGAGCCCACCAGACCCAGTTGTTGAACCTGATAAATGCTTCTTTACATGGAGCACTATCAGTAAATCGATCGATCGATCTCTTTTCTGTTTTCTGTTTTGCAATTTTTCTGCCTGTAGATTCTTAGATGGACAGTGTTGCGTTAAAGAATGTGTGTGTGGTTGTTTTGCAGGGAAAGAACCACTATTTCTGATTCCTGTGAAGAACATCAAAGGAGTAGAAAAGCTTGACGAGAGCACCTTCAACCGCAAAAATGTAAGCAGAGTCGTGCTTGACTGTCCTGCTCAGTGGAGAAATATGACTGTTATGAATAGTGCTAACAACCTGGTTGTCTTCCTGTCTCACTCTCTTGTGTTTCGGCCCCACTTTTTCAGATGTTCCAGGTGATCTTCAGCGAAAAGCCCCTCTATGTTCAAGCCGGTAACTGTGTCGAGGCAAGTGAGTGGATCGAAGTGCTGACTCAGCTCATCCGCTGCAACACAGACAGACTCGGTGTGTTCCAGCCAATCAGTACCAGAGAGTATGTACATGCGCGCACACACACACACACACACACACACACACACACACACACACACAATCTCATACACAATAAACAGGTAGCCTGTTATGGCCATTAATGCTGTCTAAACCTATTTAGCAACAATTATTGCTATTTGTAATGAGTGATGTGTATATATATTTATAGTGATTCATAAGATCAGCATTTTAACATTAATAAACTATTAGCTCTTTTCAGATAAGCCTTGGTTAAGCTAATCGTAATAAATAAATGTATTTATTTATTCCTAGTCCTGACAGATTTCAAACATCAAGATGAAAATGAATGCATACAAACAATACTGCACATTTTGACTCGGTAGCATACTAGAGGTAAAATAAGTTCCATTAGTAAAAAAGTAAAAGTTTTTTTGTGGCCTCAGTTTTACAGTATGTTATCTGTTATTCTTTCTTAATGATAAACCTTATAAAACTTGTGTTTCACGCATTTGGTTGGATTGAAATGGTTATCAAACATGAAGTATCAACTCAAGCGTTTTACTCAAGTAAAAATGTAAAAGTACTGGTTTAAAGTATAAAAAATACTTTAAAGTATAAAAGTAATGTAAGGGGAAAAAATGCTGTTAAAAACAAAAGCTTAGGGCCGCAATCCCTAATTTATTCAGACGTCTCTCTAACAAACTCTCTACAGTTGCTTCATTTGCAGAGTATGAATAGAAAGCACCCATTTGATGAATGAGCCAGTAGTGGAGAAATAATCCATTTTTGAGTAAAAACCCCAACGACTGGCCCAATGTCCCTGCTTGAGTGATGGATCGCGTACAAAACAATAGGGTGTCAGAATGTTATATGTTTATATCCCTCACCCAACCACAATCAAAATCACTCTATCCACTCTGTCTCCACTCTATGGATCCATTTATGTGGATATTTATTATTATTATTATTATTTTTTTTTTTTTTTTTTTTTTTTTTTGAACAATGACAAGCCGGAATGAAAACGATCCGAAATGAAATAGTAGTAACGAGGCTACTTTTAAAATGTAAGGAGAAGAAAAGACAGTATAATTGCTTGAAAATGTAAGGGGTAGTACTAAAAAGTGGTCGTATCAGTTACGTATAGATTCCCAAAATGTGTCCATAAATAAGGCAAAGAAGTATTTGTACTTCGTTATTTGACACCTCTGCATATGTTCTTTAAATTTGCATAAATAAAAAAATAAGTAGACCCTCGTCAATTGACTCTCTGGGGAGTGTAAACATGCGTCATTCTTATTTATCGATTTTTTTTGTTTGTAATTTCCACCCTATGTTAATTAATTAATTAACAGAAGTAATTCCCTATCATTTTAAATGTGTGTAAAAACAGAATATTATATTGGTTGATTATTAAATGTAAAGTGATAGTACCATTTGGGGCACAGACTTATCACACTGACATTACTTTCAATGTTTTATCATACCTTTACCTATCTAATATCTCTGGAATGTGTGTGTGTGTGTGTGTGTGTGTGTGTGTGTGTGTAGCAGCACCCTGGCGAACATCCAACTGGAATTTGACTGTGACAGAGAGACAGAGCGAATTTTCTCACTGTTCAATGCCAATTTACATCATCTGCAGAAAATGGAAGGTCAGTGTGGGCTTGATCTTTTTAGGGGTCAGTGTCTTTTTCATGGTGAGAAATGTGAGATGGAGACAGATAATGGATACATGATAAAAAAAAAATGGGGAAAATATTCAAATAAAGTAAATTCAAGACCCTACTATACACTACATGCTTATTCAAGATGCTGAGTACTAAGTAAAGTGAAATTAGAGCAAGAGAACCGGAGAAAAAAACCCTGAGGCATGGGAAGAACATGCAAACTCCAAACACACCTAGTGGAGGTGGGAACCGAACCCCGACCCCGGAGGTGAACATGCTAACCACTAAGTCAACCGTGCCCGCCTTTCCTGCACTCTTAACACATTTGCATTATGCCATAAGTGTAAAATAGACGTATTATCTCTAAATGTGTTGCTAAAAAAAAGATTTTATAAGCAAATTGATCTGTAATTTCATATTGACTCTCCACTAAACCACCAGTATGTTGAGAAACAGCAGCTTTGCATTATAGCTGTGGCAAATAAACAAAAGTGATCAAAAAATTGTCTGAAATGCTGAGAAGCGACTTTCAATGTAATGTAATGTGTGTGTGTGTGTTTGCAGAGGCCTGTGCCGGTATGTCGGTGTACCTGGGCCAGCAGAAGGAACAGGAAGAGTACTCTGCCTTCATCATTCAGGATCCAAAGGAGACATTCCGTACCATCAAGGAGATCAGAGAAGTCCTAGAAGATCTGAAGCTCAAGCATAATGCGACGGAGCTCACGGACAAGCCAGGGACAATGTACATAAACACACATATACACACACACACACACACACCCTTAACCTTTTTTTTTTTAAACACACAAAGACCCTAAAGTAT
Source organism: Kryptopterus vitreolus (assembly GCA_030449085.1). Lineage (NCBI taxonomy): Eukaryota > Metazoa > Chordata > Actinopteri > Siluriformes > Siluridae > Kryptopterus > Kryptopterus vitreolus. Next base: position 8,096,894 of record JACRUU010000027.1, on the reverse strand, counting down.
AGGGGGATAACTGCAGCAGTATATATTACAGGTGAAATTGAAACTAGTGTAATGTGTTTACAGAGATATTCTGTAGATTCTATCTTATAAAAAAAAGGATCACCTGACTCTTCCAGCCATATGTGGTTCTTCCCTAAATTGTTACCTCAAACACACACTCGTATTGTTACATACACTGCGATATGATGTCTTTCGATGCAGTAGAATGATGTTTTTCTACTTCCCAGTGCTCCCTTTAGGGGACGCCACAGCGGATCATCCTTCTCCACACTACTCTGTCTTCTACATGTGCCTCTTTCATACCAATTACCTGCATGTCTTCCCTCACCACATCCATAATCCTCCTTCCTCTTTTCCTCCTGCCTGGTACCTCCATCCTCAGCATTCTTCTCCCTCTGTTCCTCTCCTCTGTACATGTCCAAACCATCTCAATCCATCCTCAATCATCTCGTCTCCTAAATGACATACATGTTCTGTCCCTCTAATAAACTCACACTAATCCTGTCTATCCTCATCACTCCCAGTGAACAACTCAACGCCTTCCTCCTTCAAATTCTCTTTTCAATCCTTGCTCTCCTTTTCTTCTTCTACACCTCCAAAGCCAATCGTACAGCCCACCGTCCGATGCTATTTAGCAACACTTATATACGTCACCCTATGCTCCTCCGTCTTCAGGATTAACCCTACACCATTTCTTTATCCACCCTCGCCATAATAGAACAGTTGAAATCCTCTTTCAATGTTCCTGACCTTACTCCATTTCCACTTGGTCTCCTAAACACACATCTATCTTTCTTTTCTCAATCGTATCAGCTAATTCTCTCCGTTTACCAATCACATTTAAAGTGCCCCATCCTAATCTCCACCCTCCTCCACTTCTTTCCCTGACATCTTTCTATAGACGCCCCCCCCCCCTCTCACTTCTCCTCCTTTGGCTAACGATACCTGTGGTGGTTGTTGTTAACCCAGGCCTCGACCATGTTTAGTTTTGGCGCATGTTTTACGCTGGAAGCCGTTCCCAACTCATCCCTTCCCAGTTATCCCAGCTTGGGACCGACATTCATTATAGCACTAACTTGTGCAACCCTAAAGGTTTGGGTTTTTTTTAGAGCTCTCACTTCAATTGAACACCTTTGTAACTTTACCAACACCCTTTGTTATTGAATGAGCTTAAATCTCCACGACCACTACTAACAAATAGGGGACTGTGTGTATAGTGTATTAGAGTCTTTAAAAAGTTTAATCGAAGCAGAAAATGATGACGATGTCTTCTTTTCGTTTTGTTTTTTTTTTTAGCGAGAATCCGATTGTGGGGAAGAGGTCCTGACACTCCGAGAGCTTTTTGTATCCCTCCACACCAGCAGGTGACACTGCCCGAAGTGAGCTGCAGAGTGAGGAATTGAAGCGATAGCTGCCGGCTCACAATGAAGAAATAAACTAATGGAGAGAATGAGCTCAGACTCTTTAACACTCCATGCTGCGCCTTAAATCACCTCTGACAAACGTGTGTTAGACCTTTTTTTGTTTTGTTTTGTTTGTTTTTTTAAACTGAGATAAGCACGCACTGTCGATCAGAATGCTGTGACAGACGGGACTCCAACAGTGAATCTGAATATGGCTGCTAAACCGACGAACTCGACCTCCATTTTGAAAACGATTTCCTGATACGTTTTATAAGTCTTCGAAGTCTTGTGTCCTTGATGTGCGTCAAAGGGAATTTCCACAACTTTTATATTGTCTTTTATATTCAGAAATGGACACACTTTTTTTGTGGGGGGGGGGGGGGAAGCGGGGAGACCTCACGTCCACACTTAAATGGCACTTTAGACATTTGGAAAGATCCAAATGAGTATATTTGATACACTGTATCATCTCTTGATTGATCAGTTGAATGATCACTTTGTTATAATACTTTTGTCTGTGTTAAGTTTGTAATCGATATGTTTCTTATGCCAAAGACAATGATGAGTAAAATGGCATTATTTTTGGAAAACTTTTAATGATCTATATTTCTCCAAAAAAACAACAAAAAAAAAACATATTTTTTGCCTTCAATTTATGATGAACACACGATAATCAGACCTGCTCTGTGATTTTTGCACAACGTCGTTTTTTTTCCCACCACGGAAGAACGGAAAAAATGGTGATGGATTCTCGAAGTGATGGTAATAGAGTGAATACATTCCTTTCGAATCGTCTCATGATTAGTGTGTATACGATATGCCGTTTTGTTTCTTTTTTGTTGTTTTTTTTTCCACTTCTCGGTGCACATTTGTCCAGAAAGACAACAGTCTGTTAATCTTTTATTTTCCTGTTGTTTTTACAACTCCAACTTGTGCGTTGTTTTTTTTTATTTTATTTTATTTTATAATGTTTGCGGGGAGAAAAAAAAATTGGATAAATATGGATCTGATGAGATCTGTTGGTACGCTATTTACACTGATCAGGTAAAGAAATTTGTTACATTAGGTACGATATGGAGAGGCGCTCTAACTTGCGGTACCACGTCTTCAAAGCCAGGCCTCCCAGATATCATATTCTCCTGATATTTCAATGCTGTCCTAACCGTGCCCCCTGCTCAAGTAAGCTTATCTGACATTCCTCTGAATAAATGAAGGATCTGTAATGTGCTCAGGGTTTTTTTTGTGTTCCATTTTATTTTCTAGATAAAAAAAATAGTTTTAAATTCACACTCTTTTCCTCATTTCCATGTAGGTCCTGGGCTTCCTACCCATCTCGTTGTGATACTGTGAGCGTGTAAATGATGTTCTATACACTGTATCTGATGTACCATATCATACGTAGACAACTGAGCATTTGAGGGTAAGGGCCTTGCTCAGGGGCCCAGCAGTGGCAACTCGCAACCTTTTAATTGGAAGTCTTAACCACTCCAGTGATCAGTTTGGGGGGATCAGTTGAAAGTATAGACAGTAGTTCTGCTGACTTAAAGTCTACACTGTATGGCTAAAAGTATGTGGACACCTGAGTAATTAACTTGCCTTTTTAAAACCCTAGACATTGTTACTGAGCTCCCTTTGGTCTTCACTTTTCACTATTTAGACAGGATGATGAGTAAAATCAAGCATTTAATGGTCAGTATTGTAACATGTGCATGTGTACTGGAGAGATGTACACATACATTTTCACATGTGCAGTGGGGGTATTCTATTAAATCAAAGTATTTTGATTTTGTATGTTTGCCCACTAACAAAGCAATTAGCATTGTAATTGTTATTGTGGGTCCATTTGACCAGTGAGAGAAAAAGAAAAAAAAATCTATTACAAAAATTCGAGAAAAGGTATTTAAAAATCAGTCAGCATGATTTCTGGCTCCCCGGGTGTCTTTTATACAGGTAAACAGCGAGGATTGGGAACGCTCTCTTTAAAAGGGAATGCTTCTAATGTCAGCTCGACACCTGAATTCCAAACTCTCCAACATGGCTAAGACTAAAGAGCTGTCCAAGGATGTCCGGGAAAAGATAGTAGACCTACACAAAGCTGGAATGGGATCTAAGCAGTTTAGTGAGAAGGTGAGAACAGATGGTGTGTTTATTCACAAATGGAAGAAACGCCATCTGGGTGCTTCATGCAAGACCTCAGTCATCATGAGAACGGTGAGGAATCGGCCCAGGACTACGTGGGAGGGGATGTTGTCAATCATCTCAAGGCAACTGGGACCAAAACATTACCAAGAAAGCACATGTACAGACCTGTCTGAAGTTTACCAGTGAATATCTGAATGATTCAGAGGATGACAGAGTGAAAGTTTTGTGGTCAGATAAGACCAAAATCGAGCTCTTCGGCATCAACTCAACTCGCTGTGTTTTGATGAAGAGGAATGATGTTCTATTGTGTAACGAGGTTATTTAAAAAAATCTACGTAAGTAGAATTTGCCACTTGACACCCTGCATATAATGAACTATTGCATCATGACTACTGATCCCATGGTCCCAGGGATCCACGTGTAGGAGGTGGTTAAGTCATTCTCCTTTGGACCAGGAGATCAGAAGATTGCAGGTTCAAATCCCACTACCACCAAGCTACCATTAGTGGGCCAGTAGTTTGCCCTTAAGCCTAATAAGGGTGTCTCTCTGGATAATGTAAATGATAGACTGCAGATCTTTCTCATCCCAGAGAAGAGGGATGAACAAGAAATGAATATGTAGTATCTGACATTAAGGCCAAAAGTTGTTTATTTTTTTGCTCCTTGAGGAAAACAAATATCTCTTGGTGAAGCTAGCTCATTGGCCTCTTTCTTTTCATTCTTGCTCTCCTTTTGTCCAATCAAATTGATAGAGTAAGGCTGGTACCAGTAGTCATTTTTCCAACACATGAGCATAGCTGTAAACATCACAATAGTGGCCTGTACAGTTTTGTTTTCTACTGAAAGAATACCAATATAATAAACAAATAGCGCCCCCTAATGGTAGCAGGCGGAAGTAGAGAAAGATTATTGAACGGTGTATGTTTTATTAATGGACAGTGATATTATATATATATATATATATATCATGAAATAAAAGAATATTTATTTTTTACTTCTAACAGAACGTAAATAATATGTTTTAATGCTTGTTAAAATTCGTGCCGAGTTGCTGTAGCTGTAGGCGCAGTTCGGTCTTCCAGCCGCGTGGTGTCAACAACAACAACAACCGTAACAACAGCTGGTGATATGTGCGCATGCGCAACGCTCTGCAATCCCCCCCAGTAGTTTGACTGGTAAGAGCGGTGGTGCGGGACTGGAGCAGCGGTACTCCGGTGTATTGTTTTCGGTTTTATTCTCTCGTTAAACGGCGGATATGGAATTGGAAAGCGGTGCGTGTGAGCCCGGCTTCGTGGGGATCCGCTTCTGTCAGGAATGGTGAGTTGTTTTTATTTATTATTGTGGACGAGAGGGCTATATTCGAGTTATATTCGAGTTCAAGTTGGTCGTTTTAGCGACGTCAATAATACTTCATGCATTAAACTTAAACAGAAACACGTGAGCATAAGAACAGAGTCTGCTATTTATTATTTTTTTGTTTTTCACTTTTTGTCATCTAGTTGTTGAACCCATAAACTGTTGTCTTTGTTTACAGTAACAACATGCTGTATCCGAAAGAGGACAAGGAGAACCGTATCCTCCTCTACGCTGTGAGTCACTACAACACAATCCTGTCTGTCTACACACACACACACACACACACACACACACACACACACACCACACACACACATACACACACATCTTCTACCGCTATATCCGCTATATCCCTCGGGTCACGGGGAGTCTGTGCCTATCTCAGGTGTCTATGGGCATTAAGGCAGGATACACCCTGGATGGAATGCCAACCCATCACAGGACACACACACACAGACATTCACACACACATTCATACTCTAGGGACAATTTTCCAAGGTGCCAATCAACCTACCGTGCATGTTTTTGGACCGGGGGAGGGGGGGGGGGGAAACCGGAGAACCCGGAGAAAAACCCCCTGAGGCACGGGGAGAACATGCAAACTCCACACACACATGGCCGACGGGAATCGAACCCGGACGCTGGCGGTGTGAGGCGAACGTGCTAACCACTAAGCCACCGTGCCTTTTATATATATATATATATATATATATATATATATATATATATATATATATATACATACATACATACATACATATGCATATACATATATATATATACATATATATATATATACATATATACATATATATATAATATCACTTATTCACTCCTCTTCACACCTAAGCATTTGTATTTGTGTGTGTGTGTGTGTGTGTGTGTGTGTGTGTGTGTGGTGTGTGTACAGTGCAGGAACTGCGATTATCAGCAGGAAGCCGACAACAGCTGCATCTACGTAAACAAAATCACACACGAAGTGGAGTAAGTACATTCACAACCTCGTTTTTCTTCAATGAGAGTGCAGGCTGATTTGGGGGGGGGGGGGGGCAGGGCAATATGCAATTACGTTAATGTTAATGTATTATTCATACTATCAAAACAGTATAATTGTCAAAAAGTCCATCTGCAGTTTATTATTATTATTATTATTTATAAATCATTATTGTTTAGTTATTAAATCTCGCACAGCATCATTCCGAAAAGTGGCTTGGGATGCTGCAAGTTATATCTGTGTATTTATCACAACTCACTACAAATAATATAAATATAATCTTTCTATAAATTTATAAAATTACCCAGAGCTTGTGTATTGGTGTTGACTGCATGTTGTGTTTCTACAGCGAGCTCACGCAGATAATCGCTGATGTGTCTCAAGATCCGACACTGCCTCGTACTGAAGATCATCCATGCCCCAAGTATACAACACACACACATATAACAATTAGCACATGTAGCATTATCGGTTGTAATGTTTTCATGTGAGTGTGTGTGTGTGTGTGAGAGAGAGAGAGAGAGAGAGAGAGAGAGAGAGAGAGAGAAGAGAGGGAGAGAGAGAGATGGATGTATTTGGTTCAGTCATTTTATGTTTTTACATTTTATAATTTTGTTGTTTTGTTATTTGTTCTTAATGCATGTGATGTGATGTGGTGTGTTTGTATGTATATATGTGTATGTATGTATATATATATGATTATATATATATATATATATATATATATATATATATATATATATATATATATATATATATATATATATATATATATATATATATATATATATATATAAATTACACACACAAACGCACATTGAACTAATACAGCTATAGCACAACCCAAACAGCTTGTTTAGTGTTTGTTTTACAGGGTAATGTTTTATACTTTGTCTTTTTGTGTATCCAGATGTGGCCACAAGGAGGCAGTCTTTTTCCAGTCACACAGCATGAAGGCTGAGGTACAAATTTTATAAAGTTAATGGATACAGTGGCGTAGCTAGTGGGGTCACTACCGGGTGACTACCGCACCGGGTGACACCAATCACACACCATCACAGGGGGTGACACCAAAACTGAAAAAAATGCAAATTTGACAGAATGGGACTTCCTAGAATCTTTTCCAAACTCTTCCGCACCGGGTGACACCAACCCTAGTGACGCCACTGAATGTGTATATGTATGTATATATATATATCATATATATATATATATATATATATATATATATATATATATATATATATATATATATATATATATATATATATATATATATATATATATATATATATATAGTAGTATAGATGTGATTGTATACAGGTACTCAACCATAACCAGATGTGCATGCTTTATACAATAGATATTTTAGGTCACAGCCTGAATTATGTGTGTGTGTGTGTACAGCTATAATAACTAATAATTAAAATGCCTTATGTTGACTGTGAGCTAAAAAAATGTGTGTTTGTGTGTTGTAGGACGCTATGAGACTGTACTACGTGTGTACAGCGCCACACTGTGGACACAGGTGGACAGAGTGATGGATAGGTGGAGAGCAGCTCACTTACATCACTATTGCTAATGAGAGACATCCTCTTCCGTGTGCTGTTTATTAATTGGGACAAGAAGTGTGTGTGTGTGCGTGTGAGAGCGTTATTCAATGCTTATAGTGCTTTTCTTATTAAATATTTTTTAGAAATCTTATCGTCTTGATGTTGTATTTTTAGTTTTTACGAACATTATATTCATGCAGAATACTGTTCAAAAGCATTGGAACTACATTTTAGTTGGTTGGTTGTTGTTGTTGTGTATATATATATATAGCATATCCCAGCTTGATGTTGATAGCTGGGGTCAGAGCGCAGGGTCAGCCATGCCATGAAACGGTCAAAAAAAAAAAAAAAAACAAAAAAAAACAAAAAAAAAAAAAAAAAAAAAAAAAAAAAAAAAAAAAAAAAAAACAGCGCCCCTGGAGTACAGAGGGTTTAAGGGTCTTGCTCAAGGACCCAAGGGCGGCAGCTTGGCCATACCGGGGCTCGAACCCGGATCTTCCGATCAGCAGCCCAGCACCTTAGACCACTGAGCTACACCCCCTCCCAGTTATTAACTAACTTAATAATGAGGGTCCTTCCCCTTTAGAAGGAGTTGATTTTTTTTCTAAATTATTATTTTATAATAATTTATTATTATTATTATTGTGCAGAATGTTGTGAATGAATTCTGCTGCTAATACGAGTTAAATGATGGATTAGATTAACCGTTCTAGAAGCATTCGTACAAGCAGAGACGATACTTTTAGTATTTGTGATTGACAGGCTTGTTTGGTTGGCATTTTTATAACTTTAGGAGGTTAATCATGGCAGCAAGAAATACCTGTTAATCACATGCTCTTTTACAAAATCTGGATTTGAACAGAATGGATCTCGTTAAAGATCTGGAATATTATCTGTAAATGAGAGCTAAATATTCTGGTCTATTGGCTTTAATGTGCAGTAAAAACAAGTGAATTGGCCCTGGTGTGGTACTTACTGTACATATTTGTGTATATTTTTAAAAAAGGGAAATAATTTAACTTGTATGATTAACGATTGAACTTGAATGTTTATTTATTTCCTTGCATCACACATTCACAGAATTCTTGCTCTAAAATACATGTTGTGTAATGAAGATCGAGTTTAGGTTAAAAGGAACAGGCAAGGGAGTAAACATTCATTCCTTCATTCATTCATCTTCTACCGCTATATCCGATCTTCCCTTGAGTCACGGGGAGTCTGTGCCTATCTCAGGCGTCTATGGGCATTAAGGCAGGATACACCCTGGATGGAATGCCAACCCATCGCAGGGTACACTCACATTCACACACACATTCATACACTAGGGACAATTTTCCAAGGTGCCAATCAACCTACCGTGCATTTTGGACCGGGGGGAAACCGGAGAACCCGGAGAAAAACCCCCCGAGGCACGGAGAGAACATGCAAACTCCACACATACACATGGCCGAGACGGGAATCGAACCCAGACCCTGGTGGTGTGAGTCGAACGTGCTAACCACTAAGCCACCGTGCCCCTTGTGAGTAAACATAAACAACAATTATTAGGAATTGATAAGGAACGGTCAATATAGACCTAGAGTTTATATAAACTGTGGCCGAAGGTTAAGGAACAACTGATCAATCACACTGGTGTGGATTTTCCCCAAATTGTTAACACAGAGGAAGTATTCCGTTGTATCAAATGTCTTTGTATGTTGTGGAATTAGAAGTCCTGTCCACTGGGGCCCCGATATGCTCCAGCATGACGATACAACCTGAGCACAAAGCCATTCTCAGGAAGACATGAAGGAAAAAAAAAACAATTATCACAGTAAGTTCACAAATCATTGTTTCTCATAAAGCATTCATTATTTCTGCTCTCAGTCCTGTGTGGGAAAAACTCTCCTTTAAAATGACATCAGGTGAGTCATAACCCTAACCAATTTAGTCAATGTAGGATTTTTGTATGGTAAGATCATTTGTAGGCGCACAATTCGCCTAACCCCGCCAGGGTCTGGGTTCGATTCCCGTCTCAGCCATGTGTGTGTGGAGTTTGCATGTGCCTCGGGTTTTTTTTCCGGCTTCTCCGGTTTCCTCCTGGTCCAAAAACATGCACGGTAGGTTGATTGGCACCGTGGAAAATTGTCCCTAGTGTGTGAATGTGAGTGTGAGTGTGTGTGTGTGCCCTGCGATGTGTTGGCATTCCATCCAGGGTGTATCCTGCCTTAATGCCCATAGACGCCTGAGAAAAGCACAGGCTCCCCGTGACCAGAGGGAAGATCGGATAAAGCGGTAGAAGATGAATGAATGAATGAATGAAGATAATTTGCCAGCATTTCACATTTTTATTTTTGGAGAATGTTAATTACTACTACACTACAGTAAAATAAACATTTTCACATCAGTGTCTTTTTAAATCTGAGGTCTGAGCAATTATAATTGTTGTATTTATATAACGAATTAAAGGCATGCAATTATGCACCTTATGGTTCGTGTGACACGTGCAGCAGATCCTCCACATAATCGAAGACTCATAAAACACCACTAAAATGGTGGTGAAATGGTGGAATTTTTTTTTTATATATAAAACAAAGAAAAATGTAGAATAGTCAATAATTACTAATCTGGTGCAATCCGGGTGAAGTAAGGATTTCTATTTATCGTGCCAGCAAGAAATACCTCTTAATCACACGCTCTTGTTCATGCGTGTGATTAAGTTAAATGTTCATGTCAGCACACTGTAAAATCTGAAAGTTCCTGTTTCCAAAGAATGGTTTCCACTACAAATACCACAAACCTTTAGCTGTTAAGAATTCAAACCAAAGAAAGATTTGTAAAAGTTGCTGCAAAGTATATAATGTACTACCATGCAATTTACAAACTCTGATAGAACAACAATATATATATATATATATATATATATATATATATATATATATATATATATATATATATATATATATATATATATATATATATATATATATATAATATATACTGTGTATATATATATATATATATATATGAGATGAGATTTACTGGGTATAATAAGAATTGTAATGGGAACATTTAATGGTCCTTGCTTTTCAGGTCAGTCATTGCCTGGTAAAGATAAGATAATATATTGGTAACATGATCTGGTACCAAAGACCAAAAGAATGTCTTTAACAACACATACTAATATTGAAAAGTGAAATGTAAAAACAATATGATGATATGTACATTTACATTAATGAAAGAATCAATTATAAGGGAAAAAAAATAGACAATCATGACCTTGGGTTTTGAGAGAAAAATAAAGAGGGTAAAAAAAAGTATTGTTGGTAGAGTTTTTTTTTTGTTATTATTATTATTATTATTATTATTATTAGTAGTAGTAGTAGTAGTAGTAGTAGTAGTAGTAGTAGTAGTGCAGTATTAGGCTCCATAACCGCCACATAACACATTTTTTACAGTACATACTGGACAATCAGAACCATTCAGACTTTTCGATTAGATAATTAAAATAAAATAATTTCTTTATGTACAATATATTATATATGTACTATATATAATATATTGACAATTTGCATTTGTAAACAGTATACCCCCCCTTGTTAATGAGGAAAGAGAGTGCAAACAGTGCACAATATACACAGAAAGGATTATATATATATATATATATATATATATATATATATATATATATATATATATATATATATATAATGTCCATGTTTGTGTGATCAGGTGGAAGCAGATGTCAGTAAAGAAACAGCTGTAGTGAAAAAGCTGTTTCTGAACCTTGTATTTTTTAGTGTATAATAATTTAGTGTATAATGTAAACCGCTTGGTAATGTGTTTATGGATAAATGCTGATATTGTGATATTTGTAGTGGAACCCATTAAGATTTTTTTACATCTGTCATAAGGTTATGATGTCGCATCAGCACGCTGCATGTCCTCACAGCGGCTATTCCAGTCTGTTAAGTGAATGTGCAAATCTGCTGTGTGTGTGTGTGTGTGTGTGTGTGTGTGTGTGTGTGTGTGTGTGTGTGTCGCTGACTCATGCGGAAATTCCACGAGTAAATACTAATGCAAACAAACAAAACTTGACTGAGGCTGCGCGACGTGGTTATAGGGTTTAATAACGCTCGCGTTACTGCGCGCGCTCAGTACACACCCAGAGACATGACAGGAGCAGACCAAAGCAGTCCAGGTGAGCGCGTGGGATTTTTGGAGTCTGTAAACCTGTGTGTGTGTGTTTGGTGACCGTGTTTTCTTATATATATATATATAGATATATATATATATATATATATATATATATATATATATATATATATATATATATATATATATATATATATATATATCAAAAACTTGGGTTAAATTCTACTTTGGTTAACTGTAAAATAACAACCGCTGTGTGGCGCCCTCTAACGGGAGCAGCCGAAAGAGCAAGACAGCAGATACCAGGGCCGAGTCAAGGGGGGGGGGGGGGGGGGGGGGGGGGGGGGGGGCTCAGGTGTATGTAAATAAATTAGAATATCATGGAAAAGTCTCGTTTATTTCAGTAATTCAGCTCAAATTGTGAAACTCGTGCATTTCTTAAAATGCGAGTCAAAAAACCACCACAATTAAAAAAGAACCAAAGACTTCAGTCTATGTGCACTGGATGTTTTACACGAGTTTCACAATTTGAGTTGAATTAGTAACTGCAATCCCCTCCTCAAGACTGTTCATTGTCATTAAAAGCAAGTGGTGTCAAGTGGTTGATTGGCACAACTTGGAAAATTGTCCCTAGTGTATGAATGTGTGTGTGTGTGTGTGTGTGTGTGTGTGTGTGTGTGTGTGTGTTGGCATTCCATCCAGGGTGTATCCTGCTTTAATGCCCATAGACACCTGAGATAGGCACAGACTCCCCGTAACCCGATGGAAGATCGGATATAGCTGCTGTAGAAGATGTGTGTGTGATATATATATATATATATATATATATATATATATATATATATATATATATATATATATATATATATATATATATATATATATATATATATATATATATGAGTGTGTGTGTGTATTTACTGGTGTGAGGATTTACCTGTTGTTGACCCGTCTCTAATGTACCCAGTGACAGTGATGCCCCGCACGACTTGGAAAGCAATGGATGTCCAGGTCAGAGAACGACTGCATCGACCTGCTGATGAGGTTATTATCCATCACACGGCAATGTGGAGCTGCTGGACCGAGACCCAGAGCGTCGCCCAGCTCATACACATTCAGCAAATGCACATCCATGAACGCAGCTTCACAGACATCGGCTACAAGTCAGTGAATGTTGCAGCTAACTTTCCTCTAATGCATACTGTTCGGATGTAGTGACATTTCTCTTGTATTTGTTTTTGTTCCTCTTGTCTGTAGATACACTGTATATTTATTAGGAAGAAATACAATATATGGACAAATATTTGGGAACACCGTGACCATAAGATTTACGTGTTTATCTTTGAACATCTATGAAGTGCGCATTTCCTTCCCATTTGCTTTTTTAATACTTTGGATTTGGAATAGATTACAACATAACCTATTCAAAATGTAATAAGTCGTGTAACTTTTCAATGAATCTATAAAAGTAAAAAGTAACTGGTGACTTTTTGAATGCATTCATTTTATCCACTAGGTGGCGCCTTAAGTTAACATTCTAAGAAAAAAGTTTCGGTAGTCTAAAGCAGGGGTGTCAAACTCCGTTCCTGGAGGGCCGCAGCCCTGCAGTGTTTTGTTCCAACCCTGCTCCAATATACATACCATAAAGTTTTCAAATAAGCCTTAATGACTTGATTAATTGGATCAGGTGTGTTTTAATTATGGTTGAAGCTAAAACTCTCCCCTTCTAGAACTTAATATTTGAGAGCTTCCTCAAAGTGTGCTAAGAATTTCTCCTACCTTCCTTCATCTTCTGCTAATAAATATGATTTTGTGGGAAAATATTTTTACTAGCCTTTTTTTGTTGTTCTAATTGGCTCCAAACCAGGGGTGTCAAACTAACTTAACTAAACTCAAGCATAATTAAAAACACCTGATCCAAATAATCAAGTCATTAAGGCTTATTTGAAAACTACATGGTATGTATATTGGAGCAGGGTTGGAACAAAACACTGCAGGGCTGCGGCCCTCCAGGAATGGAGTTTGACACCCCTGGTCTAAAGCATTGATTTTACATGAAAACCTATTTATTTATGCTTGAACGAATTACTGTTACATTTATTTTGCAAGTAAATTACATAACGATGTTACATTGAACTAATTACAGTGTTTAATAGCCGCTGGGAATATATTCCACTAGATTTCAGAGAGTTCTTGTGGAGATTTGTGTTCCTTCAGCCACAAGGATGAGGAGGCCTAGCATACAGTCAGCTTTAAAATTCATCCCAAAGGTATTCAGTGAGGTTGATTTCTGTGGTTTGGGTTTCTTGGATGTCATGGATGAAAAAAATGTAAGGATACCACATCCAAAGACATCCTATAATGTCTCCAAATGTGTGGTTTCAGTTTAGATACGTCTGTGTATAATTATTTTTGTTCATACAGTGTATTTGGTCCAATCATTGCAAACAAATCCTTAAGTGTTAATTTGGCATTTTCAGCTTTTTGGTGGACCAGGCTGGTGTGGTGTATGAAGGTCGTGGCTGGGGCATCGTTGGGGCGCACGCAAAAACACACAACCATAACTCTGTTGGTGTTGCTTTTATGGGCAACTTTAACGGTGAGAGCACAAACTTGACACGACGAAACGTTCACCCTCATGCGTTTCATTTCCTTTTTAGCATTCCGTTGTAACGGTGTGATTTTTCTCCTCTCAGACGAGTCGCCGAGCTTGAAGGCTCTGTCAGCTGTGCGTGCTTTGATAAAACACGGAGTGACCAAGGGATATTTACAGGCTGATGTGGAGATTTTGGGACACAGAGACATTGCAGACACACAGTGTCCCGGGCAAAAACTGTATTATTCATTACACACACTCAAAGACACACACTGACCAGACATTCAGAAAGGTTTTTATTGTCTTAATGGCATCTCACATGTGATTGGGTACTCTTGAATTGTGCCCATTCTGTATTTATTAAAGTTGGTCTTGTGTAAATTCCACTTGATTATTACCTAATAATTTATTCATAAATCATAAATTATATCCAAACCTGCTCTTTATAGATATCAAAAACAAATAAAATAAATTCCATTTACATGAAATGTGATTCTAATTAGTTGAACCCTGACTAGTTTATAATGTCATGCACTCGTCTTTTTTTGGATAATCTGAGCAATGAGTCTTGCTAAACTAGGAAAATAAACCATCCGTCCAACAGAACAGGTGTAATACTATATATATATATATATATATATATATATATATATATATATATATATATATATATAGAAATAATATATATATATATATATATATATATATATATATATATATATATATATATATATATATATATATATATATATATATATATATATATATATATATATACTGACCTGCACTGGACTTCTTGCACTGGAAGCCTAAGTGGTCGCTTCTTTAGGGCTTGGGTTCGGCAGGATAAAGAACACAGCACTTTTTATTGAACATATATCAAGAGAATCTCAAAAATATAAGCAACAACTCAGAATGTTTTTCCTGCAATGCGCATGCAGCAGCCAATTAGTTCAACTTGGACAGGGGTGGGGGTCAAAGAAGCCTCAAAGATTTAGAAAAATGCATTAAAAAGCAGACACAAACTTCTCAGTTGTAGGGATGCAGTTAATTTAAACAAAGAAGTCTACTAAAACAAATAAACACGCCAAAAAGAACAAGTTTAAACAGAGAGAGAGAGATAGATAGATAGATAGATAGATAGATGGATGGATGGATGGATGGATGGATGGATGGATGGATAGATAGATAGATAGATAGATAGATAGATAGATAGATAGATAGATAGATAGATAGACTCACTGACTCACTCACTGATTAACTCACTGACTGACTCACTCACTGACTGACTGTCTTACTGACTGACTCACTAACTCACTGAATGACTGACTGACAGACTGACTCACTGAATGACTGACTGACTCACTGACTGACAGACTGACTCACTGACTGACTGACTCACTGACTCACTCACTCCGGTGCAGTGTTATGAGAGCGGCTGAAACGGTGGTCGTTCTGTTAAGGTTTATTTTCACTGTCATGCGCAGTGACGTCACAGGCACTGCTCTCTTGTTCCGTTGGAAGATCTGAACGTTTACTACTTTATGGCTCGGAGTTCCCACGCGGTTTATGGGTTCTGATTGAGGTAAGAGAAGGGGCTTGTGTTGCACTGACAGGTGTGTAAACTTCACATGCACACTGCACACACCACGGATTAGAAATACACGACAGTGTGTGTGTGTGTGTGTGCGCTAATAGCGTGTCTGAATCTCAAAAAGCACTCGTTCATTAAAGAAATCTTTAGCCTTTACCATTAAAAATAAAACGGTGGGTGGGATAAAGAAAAAGCTTGGTAACTTTTGTATATACATACAGTGGTGTGAAAAAGACAGATTTCCTCTTTTTTTGGCGTATTTGTCACACTTTAATGTTTTATGTTTTTACTTGATAATAAAAAACATTTAAAAACTGTTTTTTTTTGTGTTTACTCATGTTATCTTTGACTAAAATTTACATAATAAGGGGCAAACAGTTTTTCACACCACTCTTATGTATATATTTTACCATTTATATTGTATTTGTTCAGTAGATACTGAGCAGATTTACTGCCACACATACCTATGTTTTGAATATATATAAATATGTGTGTGTGTGTGTGTGTGTGTGTGTGTGTGTGTGTGTGTGTGTGTGTGTGTGTGTGTGTGAAAAACCATATACCAAACCCTTCTTCTTACAAATTCGTGTGTGTAAGAATGTGTAAGAATAATGTCGTACAATAATTTAAAAAGACTGGAAAAATCCCTCACCCTAAATAGCTCCACTAATGTGTGTGTGTGTGTGTGTGTGTGTGTGTGTGTGTGTGTGTGTGTGTGTGTGTGTGTGTGTGTGGTGTCAGTTTCCTGAGACAGTTGTCTCAGCCTCTGTTACAGTCTCAAGATGGAGACAATGGAGCTGATGGAATTCATCCAGAGCAAATATCAGGAGTGTTGTCTACACCTGGATGAACCTTATCAACAGAAATCGTATTTATTCTGGTTGATTATGGAACACATTTGTAATCAAAACGGAGTAAGTGTTCACAACAGTGTAAAAATCATCTTAATTCATCCTCTAAAAGTCAGCTTACTGACATTTCCTCCTTCCTTCGCTCTGTTAGTGATGAAATCTTTCTTTTCTGCTCCTGTACTGTTTTGTACAACTAAATCAACTAAATCATGAGCATTGGAAAGGAAAAAAAGTCATTTCTAAAATAAAGTGTATGAGTGAATAAATATTCATACATTGAGATGTTTTGTTGTTGTTTTTTTCCTAAAGAAAATCACAAAAGCTGAATTTGCCTCACTTCTCTTCAACGGCTACAAGTTCCTGAGGAACAAGGTGTGTTTATCATTAACACCTTTTATACTGTGTGCACTGGGTTAGTTCATATCACATGACCTAATGCGACACTTTCTCTTACAGCTGAGGTGCACGGATGACCTGGATGACTGGCTCCTTCCTGTATCAGGCCTGTTATCTTCCAATGCACCCGATTATAGATGCAGGGAAGAAATGATTGAAATGGGAGACAATTTCGGTATGGATACACTGCACACTTACAGCATTTTTTGGAATTGGGAGGTGGGAGCTCAGTGGTTAAGGCATCGGACCTCTGGACCTGGAAGATCTCAGGTTCAAATCCCATGACTACCAAGCTTCCATTAGTGGGGCCCTTGAGCAAATCCCTTAACGTAAATGAATTGACATTGTACTCTACATAGAAAGTCTGTTTTATCAATTATCAGGATAAAAATGTCTTTTTATATTTTAGTTTCAGTACTTCACTGACATCATTCTGTTGGTTGGATAATTACATGAATGTTCCTAATAAAGTGGACGGCAGGTTTATATTCTGCTTTCTGGTTTATGGACAATGGGGCTCATTGGTGTTTTATGTTCTTGTCCTTTTCAGCCTCTGAGGGATGGACTTATGCGGCACATATTTGCTATGTTTTGGGGAACGTAACGTTGGGATCACGCCCCGGATTTCAACTGATTGGCTATGACAGGTATCGTGTGTGTGTGTGTGTGCTGTGTTGGGGAGTAACTAGTTACTCGTAACGGCGTTACGTAATTTAATTACGAAATAAATAGTTAATATCACATGACCTAATGCGACACTTTTTCTTACAGCTGAGGTGAAAGTAAAAGTAAGTTTTTTAGTAAAAGTTATTTGTTACAGTTACTGCTAAAAAATGTGTAATTAAATTACTTATGAAAATGTTAAATATTACAAATAGGGTTCCATCTGAACAATTTCGTGTAAAATCAGCGCTTTAGACGACGGCATGATTTTCAACTGAAACGTGATTTCTGATTTGAATGACGACAATCTGCTGCAGTTTCATTTCATTTTGCGAGGTTTTGAAACCTTTTTCCTTAGAATGTTAACTTAAAGCGCCACCTAGTGGACAAATGAAAGTAATCAAAAAGTCATCAAATGTAATCAATGTAATTCTATTTTTTGAATCGGGTCATTTGTAATCTGTACTATATTACATTTCCAAAATAACCGTCCTAACACTGTGTGTATCTATATGGATTTTTTATTATTTTATTATTTTATTATTATTATTATTATTATTATTATTTAACATATTTTTCTCTTTACACAAGGTTATCAAAAAAGAAATCAGCCATGAGAGAGGCAATTGAGAGAAATGGGGTCTATGAGTACGTGCTGCAGTCTCTGATCTCCGAGTTTGATCAGCCAGGCTTCCAGGTTGGAATTTTCTTTCTTCGGTTTCTACATGGCAAATTGAACTCCACTGAAATGTCATTATGTGTCATACAGGAATACGAAGACGTTTACACCAATGAGCTCGCCACGGATGAATTTGATGATCAAGCTTCAGATGACAGTGACTACGAACCTAACAACAGTAAAGTTACTACGATAGTCCTTGGAATCATCCGATGCATCCAAAGAAATTTGAACTGGGTTACGTTGGTAAATAAGATGGATTTTCTTTAGCGCAATAGCTCCCAGGTTTCAAAGGTAAAGCTCTCGTTATTCACTTGCTTTCCCTGTGTGTGCTTCCACAGTGGCTGCTTGGATTAACGGAAGAATCCGACGAGTCTGATACACTCTCTCGTCCGCAGTTTAACCCTTTGGATCACAGTAGGTTACATTCCATACATATAATGTAATATTTACTCCAGACGCTCTTATTCAAACCACCAAAGTCATAGACAGGATGGAGTTATAATTGTATTATTTTGTGTGTGTGACAGATGAGTTTAATTCAAAGTACACTTTAGACGAAATTCTAGGGACTGGAGCTTTCGCCTCTGTCTACGCTGGAGTCCATAGGGCAAACGGGAAACCGGTAATAAGTCTGTTAAAATTTTTTACAATGATTTACAAAGACTTTTATCCACAACCTACACTAGGTTTATACAATTTACACGTAGCTTTGTTATGATTTCCTGTCGTTTGGAACGTTTTTTGTGCTGAAGTGGATTTTCTTTGTTTCAAGACTCTAAAATGCGGATATTTAAAATCCCTTTTGTCCATGTGAACAGGTTGCCATTAAAACCGTCCCCAAAAGTCCTTTTGATGAACTGGTCTCCATTGTAAGTACTTCTGCGAAAGTGTATATAATACTGAGACGGTAACGTTCACGCGCTAAAACATGCACGTTTGTCGTTTTAGCCCGGTGAGGTACGCGAGCTTCCTTTGGAAGTGGCATTATTGCAGATGGTGGCAAAACCTGCTCGCTCGAAACATGTAGTCGAGCTGCTGGATTGGTTCGAAACGCCCGTATTCTTCGTCTTGGTGATGGAGCGACCCCTCGGTGGCATGAGCCTGAAGGATTTCTGTCAACGCAACAAACATCGAGTGACTGAATCGGTGGCTCGGAAGGTGATGCGGCAGGTGGTTCAGGCCGCACATCACTGCTGCGAATGCCGAGTGTTGCACGGTGACATCAAGCTCGAGAATATTTTGATCGACCCAGACACGCTGGAGGTCAAACTGATCGACTTCGGCTGCGGCGATTTGCTAACAGACGCCGTTTACAACGATATCGGAGGTGAGATTAAAGTTACGCATTAAAGTTATATTTTCAAGCAGTTTCTGCTCTTATATACCCATTATTATTATTATTATTTGTTTGTGTTTTGCTCAGGCACCTCTGTTTACTGGCC